>BPTQ01000009.1:350990339-351033453 GCA_019973895.1 Chrysanthemum seticuspe
AAATAATATATATATATATATATATATATATATATATATATATATATATATATATATATATATATATATGGGAATATATTAGCTACAATTTATTGTAGCCAATTGGCTACAATTTTGTGCTATATAATGTGGGTCCCTGATTCTTTTGTGGGTCCTGATTCTTTTCTGTGGGTTCCAGATTCATTGCTATCCCCATATATATATGGTACCATGTTTATATAGAAATCTATATGGTCTCCACCGAAACATGTTTTAGAGTACGAGAAAAATTAAGACTTTATAAGAGTTTTCGAAAATTCCAACACGCTCTCAGATTTTTTCAAGCTGAGAGGGTGATGAGACTGACGAAGACATATAGAAGTCTCAACTCATTCAGAATACAAAAACTTAAGGTATATAAGTTACTAAAAACTTCTATCTTTAGTGTAAGAGGGATAGAGTTTCAAGATAAATGGTATTAAAACGTGTTAAAACATGATTACAGAACGTCTAAACAGTAACTTACACAACAACATATAGATTTCTAGATAAACGATTTCAAATAAGTAAACGATAATCATTTTATCTTAGTAACAATAACATCATAGGTTCATGTAACAAATCTTTCTTTCGCTAACTGTTAAGAACTCTTGAATTATCTCTTTCTTACCATTTTTTAAATGAACATATTTACTAATCTTTTATCATAACTATATTATATCCCACAAAGGCCGAAGATAAAATTTGATGGTTACTAATATACCATAATTGTATGTGTGTTAAATGTGTAGAGAATAGTATTATATTTTCGAATATTGCATGATCCGTGAGGTTGGAAAAATCCCACGAGGACAGGGAACGTTCGAAAACACATATAAACTCTCAAACTTTTTTCTTTTATTTTGGTACTCTAAAACATGTTTTGGTCTTTTTTTCAAATATGGTACTCTAAAACATGTTTCCGTGGAGACCGTATAGATACGTAAAAATGTATCTTATTAAAATGCAGCATAACAAATATATACACGTACGATCTAACTCAACTCAGGATTCAACAACCAACATAATGAAATGAACAAATTTTTATCATAGTTGACAGTTCATAACGAAGATATCTTTTCGGTATATCTTATTTTCATCTAGCTAGTGCCATACATATTTTCGTTCTAATGTCATCTTACACAAATAAAACAACGATAGTGACAATACAACTATTTAATTTATCAAGTTTAGAAGCTTTTCAAAATTGAACATTCAAGGAAGCCTAATCCTGTAGGTCCATTTGATATAACCAAGCATAAGTAAAGAATACAATTATTATGAGAATTTTTTAAAGCTGTGGAATTTAGAAGTCTTCTCATTCGAAACCAACTGAGCTATACGCTGCCCAAAAATTTTAAGAGTCTTGACCACAACTTTCTATAAATTTGGCATATCTTTCGAGCTAATACTAAATGGAGCCACACTTGATGACTTGAAGAGAAGTAATTACTTAACAAGTTTATACATTCCAAAAACTATATACGTTAGTACATTGTTTAACCATTTTCTACCTCTTGAGAATGTCTTACTTATTCTAAGAAAAGTCGATTTCAGTATGCCAGTCTTGTAATGAAGCGAGTCCGAGTATGGAATGGTCCTCAAATGGCCATTAAACTCTATCAAGAAGTTCGATTTTCAGACATTTAAACATGGTTTATATTGATGTTTCGCTCATTTGTTGTGCATGTAGACGGGTTTTTTCATAACAATATCTATGGTCCACTATCTTTCATACCAGTAATGCCCTCTGAGAGAGTATGTAAATGTACGCGTTCTTTCCACACACCAAAAGTATCTATTTTGGCATGGTATATAGTTTACCTAGTTATATTGCAGAACCTAGCTTTCACGTTAGGAAAATAAGCTCATAAGACCCTAGCTGCATTTGAGCAAATTTCTAAAAAAAACAAAATTACCGTATTACTTATCCATGTGAAATTCTAGTTCGGGTATGTTTAACCTTTTTTGGGCTGATTAGGTCAAAGTCTATTAGGGTAGCCAACACTTGGCGTCCATACTTAACTAGGCGTGTGCAGAACGTGGATTGGTACCAAGAAGAAGAATACTGGATTGACCTGTACCAATACTGGCCTGATTTGACCTGTATAAAACTGAGCCATTTAAAACAAACCCTTTTTCATCCCTTGCCCAACTTATATGAGCCACCTTTTTCCACATCTACACTAGTATGCTTCTTTTCATAATGTTTTACTAACACTACTATCATCATTTTTTTTAGTGAAGCCGATTTGAAAGCCTGAAAATGGTTCAAAACCCGAGGAGCAAAAGTTGGTGTTAAGAGGAAAGGAGATGGATGATCAAAAATTTACCTACCAAAAAGTTGGTGTTAAGAGGAAAGGAGATGGTTCAAAAATTTACCTACCAAAAATTTACCTACCAAAAAGTTGGTGATCTTAATCAAGAATTTACCTACCAAAAACAAGGATCGTGAAAGCAATGAAGAAGTTAAGGTACGTCGAAGTAATGGTAGTAGTAGTTTGCAGAACATGTACATTTTCCAAACTCTTACCTTCATGTTCCATGCTCTAACTCTTGCATTCTTTCTTTCTTTCACCAAATGTTAAGAACTCTTGAATTATATCTTTCTTACCTTTTTATGTAGACCTTTTCTAAATATGTATCTAACACTTTATCCCACATAGGCCGAAGATAGAAGTTGTTGGAGACTTCCAATTTCCGATGGTATCTCTTTTGTGAGCGAATTCCAAGATAAATCAAGAACATTGAGTTGACTTAATTTGCCGATCTCTGATGGGATCTTTCCGCTAAGCTTGTTATTACTAAGATATATGCAAGTGACTTGTACCCAATCACCAATATATCTTTGTAATGACCCATCTAACCTATTTTTGGATAGGTCAAGAGTAAGGAGGCCATGCAGTGATCCAAGCTCTTGAGGTATAACACCTGAAAGGTTGTTATCGCTCAAGTTTAAATTTAACAAACTTTTCATCTCCCCAAACTCCTTTGGAATTTGGCCAGACAACTGATTTGTGTCCAGCAGTAGCTTTATCAATTGTAGACTTCCGATTCCTTGTGGTATAGGACCGAATAACTTGTTCACACGGAGAGACAAAGTCTGAAGGCTTCCAAGGTTTTTTAACGATGAAGGAATTGAACCATTGAGTTGATTTTCGCTCAAATCTAATCTAGTGAGAGACTTCATATTCCCTAATTCAGTAGGAATGGGCCCAGATAGTTGATTATTGGTCAAATATAATTCAGTGAGAGACTTAATATTCCCTAATTCAATAGGAATGGGTCCAGAAAGTTGATTTGCATGCAGATTAAGGAAATTCAAAGACTTAAAATCACCCAACGATGAAGGAATTGAACCATTGAGTTGATTTTGCCACAAAGATAATCCAGTGAGAGACTTCATATTCCCTAATTCAATTGGAATGGGTCAAGAGAGTTTGTTTTTGTGCAAATTAAGGATATTGAAAGACGTCAAGTCACCTAACAATGAAGGGATTGAACCGTTGAGTTGATTTTCGCTCAAGGCTAATTCAGTGAGAGACTTCATATTCCCTAATTCAATAGGAATGGATCCAGAGAGTTTGTTTTTGGACAAATAAAGAAATTTCAAAGATGTCAAATCACCCAACGATGAAGGGATTGAACCTTTGAGTTGATTTCCGCTCAATTCTAAAACAGTAAGAGACTTCATATTTCCTAATTCAATTGGAATGGGCCCAGATAGTTGATTTTGCCACAAATAAAGGTGTTTCAAAGATGTCAAGTCACCCAACGATGAAGGGATTGAACCATTGAGTTGATTTTCGCTCAAAGTTAATTCAGTGAGAGACTTCAAATCACCCAACGATGAAGGGATTGAACCAGTAAAGTTGTTTCTGGAAAGTTGCAAAACGGTTAACTGGCTTAGTTTACCAATGGTAGGTGGAATTACACCACAAAACTGATTGGCTGGAAAATCAAGATAGACAAGTTTGGACAGGAGTCCGATTTCTGATGGGATGGGACCAAAGAAGCTGTTTATGCTAAGCACAAAATGGGTAAGATTGCTTAGAATAGAGAACGGGAACCGGTGAAGCGTACCTTTTAACTCAGATGTCACGAGGTTCAACATGTTAATGTTCCCATCAGCGTTGCAAGCAATTCCAAACCAAGAAGGGCACAAAGCGGGTGCACTTGTATTCGTTGGAAGGGGCGTCCAAGACGATACAATTTGGGAGTTTTTTGGGATTTTAAGGCTCGCTTTCCATTTTTGAAGAGCATTTGCTTCCTCCAAAGTAGCAGAAGTGAAGTTTGGTACAAATGAGAGAGCAACAAGTAGTAGAGCGAGAGATAAAAGTGAGAGCTTTGAAGCCATTACTTGCTTTTGCATTTTTTTTCCCTATAGAGTGAAGGCTCATATGTCTTTATTTATAGTTGAGCGACCCTTTTCTCATAAATTTATTTCCAATTCTCAATAATTAAATTTTAGGTGGTGTCATATTATTCCACAACGATTGTTTTACTTGAGAAATTTTAGGTGGTGTCATATTGTAATAATAAAAAAAATTTCCTTTAAGACTTCATTTGAGGGGTGTGGGAAAATAGTGTAAGCCTTTCATAATAATAAAAAAAAATCCGGCCACTTTCTCTCTTTACTTTTTCTCACTAGATGTTGGAAAATTTAGTGCACTTGTGGGATTAGTTCACACCTGGTAATGGGTTAGGAGGTACGGAGTGTACACTCATAAGGTCCATGAACACCCTGACTCTTGTAGTGGTTTGTATTGTGGTGCTAGTGGAAAGTACTGATTGTGGTTTCCACTGATATGCAGTGTTTCCACTGAACCAGGGTTTCCACTGAAGCAGTGTTTCCACTGAAGCAGTGTACCCACTGCTAGTGCTATGAAAGTGCTGATGAAAGTATTGCTTGTAACGAGCTTTGACCTATTCAAGTGGCAGTTACAATTGCATAATGACCACGTTTAATTGGTCATGTAACCACTAACGACTATAATGGGGATTATTATGGGGTTATTAATGGGCCGATTAATACTCATAATTCCATTTGACTAGCTAAGAGTATTTTCCTATAAATAGGAGATCTGGTTATGCATGATTAATACACAGAAAACGATTTAGTCTTATCCCAAGTAGATATTCGCATAACCCAGGCATTAGGGTCGAATAGTTTACTTTGGAAAGTGATCACACGATTATCTAACCCTGTTCTGGGAGTTACACACCAACAATCAAAGTAAACTATTTTGTGATAATCAATGGCTGCTGCTGCAATGAAACACATGGCTTCAAACTTTGCCAAGCTTGATAAGTTTGAAGGGGTGGACTTTAGGAGATGGCAGAAGAAGATGCACTTCTTGCTGTCAAACATGAGTGTGGTGTATGTGCTTACCACTCCTATTCCTGATGATGGGGATGATGCTACTGTGGAGCAGATTAGGAGGAGGAGCAAATGGGAGAATGACGACTACATATGCAGAGGCTTAATTCTCAATGGTATGTCTGATTCTCTATTTGACATTTATCAGAACATTGAATCTTTCAAAGAACTGTGGGACTCCTTGGATGCCAAATATATGGCTGAGGATGCATCAAGTATGAAGTTCCTTGTTAGTAATTTCACAAATTACAAAATAACTGATTCAAGACCAGTTATGGAACAATACAATGAACTTCTAGGTATACTTGGAAGGTTTACACAACATAATATGCACATGGATGAGTCTATTTTAGTCTCTTGTGTCATTGACAAACTCCCTCCTTCTTGGATAGATTTCAAGCATACCTTGAAACATAAGAAATAGGAGTTAACTCTGGTTGAGTTGGGCAGTCATCTGCGCATTGAGGAATCTCTCAAGGTGCAGGATAATGACAAGCCAAAGAGTAGCAATGTTGCTGGTGCATCTGTTGTCAATATGGTGGAGCATAACAACTCCACCAGGTACAATGACAACAAAGGCAAACGCAAATATCATGATAACACAAGGGCAGATCCAAACAAGAAGGCAACACCTACTAGTTGGAAATGTGGCAAAACAGGTCACATTAAAAGGGACTGCAAGGGTGTTAAGGTTGGTGGTAAATCCAATGGATCAGGCACTAATGGTTCAGGGAGTGGTGGTTCAGCCAACTCACTCAAAGGTCAGAATATGTTTAATAAGTCTTTTCAGATTTATTATGTTACATATGTATCTGAATCTAATTATGTGCAAGATGATGATGTTGCGTGGTGGGTTGACTCTGGTGCAACAGTTCATGTGTGCAAAGATAGAAGCTGGTTCAAGACTTATGAGTCACTGAATGATGGTTCTATTCTTCACATGGGAAATGAGTCAACAGCCTTGGTGCATGGTCATGGTTGTGTAGATCTTAGGTTTAGTTCTTGAAAGATTGTAACTTTGTTTAATGTTATTCATGTTCCTGATATAAGGAAGAACTTGGTTTCAAGTAGTGTTTTGAATAATCATGGATATAAACAAGTTATTAAATCTGATAAATTTGTTCTTTCTAAGAATGGTGTTTTTATTGGTTTTGGTTATTTATGTAATCAAATGTTCAGGCTTAATATTTCCACTGATAGTGTATTTATTACCACTGATAGTGTTAATTCAGCCTTTGTGACCACCTCTGACCTGGCTGACTCTACCCTTTGGCATGCTAGACTTGGCCATGTACATTATAAGAGAATGCAAGATATGTCTAAGGATGGGTTAATCCCAACATTTGACATGGACATTGAAAAGTGTAAAACTTGCATGTTGACCAAGATAACCAAGAAACCTTTTCAGGGTGTTAATCATGAGACTAAGCTCTTGGAGCTAATACACAGTGACCTGTGTGACTTGCATGCCACTCCATCTTTGGGGAATAAGAAGTACTTTGTGACATTTATTGATGATGCTTCTAGGTTTTGTTATGTTTATTTGTTACATACTAAGGATGAAGCATTAGATAAATTCAAAGTGTTTAAAACTGAAGTTGAATTACAACTTGGGTCTTTGATCAAAAGATTAAGGACTGATAGGGGAGGTGAATACATGGATACTCTGTATTTTTAGTCTGTTGGTATAATCCATGAAACGACTGCCCCTTATACTCCTCAGCAAAATGGCATTTCTGAAAGAAAAACAGGGTGCTGAAGGAGATGGTTAATTCCATGTTGTCCTATTCAGGACTGAGTCAAGGGTTTTGGGGTGAAGCTATGTTAACAGCTTGCTATTTATTAAATAGGGTTCCCAACAAAAGAAACAAGGTTACCCCTTATGAACTCTGGACTAAAGGGAAACCCAACCTGAACTATCTCAAGGTTTGGGGTTGTAGGGCTGTTGTAAGACTCCCTGATCCAAAGTTGAAAACTTTGGGTGAAAGAGGCATTGATTGCATCTTTGTTGGATATGCTGAGCATTCCAAGGCTTTTAGGTTCTATGTTATTGAACCTAATGAATATGTTTCAGTTAACTCCATAATTGAATCAAGGGATGCAAACTTTGATGAGAATAGATTCTCATCAGTCCCTAGACCAAGTATGAGGATTCCTAATGGAACTCATGACACTAGTGTGTCAGAGGTCCATGATGATGAACCATCAGTGGTCCCTGATGAGGTTGTGGTTCAACAACCTGAACCTGTGCTCAGGAAGAGCAAAAGGGTTAGGACTCCAAAGTCATTTGGACCTGAGTTTCAACTATACTTAGTTGAAGGAACAAGGGATGAGGTCTCAAACCAATACTCCTATTGCTTCATTGTTGAGGATGATCCCAAGACATTTGAAAAAGCAATGAAGTCCCAGGACATTGCTTTCTGGAAAGAAGCAATCAATGATGAGATGGATTCCATCATGGGCAACAACACTTGGGTGTTGGTTGATCTACCACCTGGTTGCAAACCTTTGGGTTGTAAATGGATTTTCAAAAGGAAAATGAAGGTAGATGGAACTATTGAAAAGTTCAAGGCTAGACTAGTCATTCAGGGCTTTAAACAAAAGTCAGGGATAGACTATTTTGATACTTATGCCCTTTGGCACGTATCAGTACCATAAGACTGCTGATTGCTTTGGCATCTATTCACAATCTGATTATTCATCAGATGGATGTGAAGACAGCTTTCTTGAATGGTGAATTGGAAGAGGAGGTTTATATGAACCAACCTCAGGGCTTCATCATGCATGGCAATGAAAACAAGGTGTGTAAACTGATTAAGTCCCTTTATTGACTAAAGCAGGCACCTAAGCAATGGCATCAAAAATTTGATGAAGTGGTTTTGTCTAGTGGTTCTGTTCTTAACCAAGCTGACAAATGTGTATAAAGCAAATTTGATGAATCTGGTAAAGGAGTCATCATTTGTCAATAGGTTGATGACATGTTGATCTTTGGCACTGACCAAAATCAGGTTGACTTGACAAAGGAATTTTTGTCATCAAGGTTCTCCATGAAGGACATGGGGGAGGCTGATGTTATCCTTGGTATAAGGATTAAACATGAAAGTAAAAGAATTTCTATCTCTCAGTCTCATTATATCGAGAAGGTGTTGAGGAAATTCAATTACTTTGATTGTACTCCTGTGAGTACACCTATGGATACTTGTGAGAAGTTGATGCCTAATAATGGCAAAGTTGTACCTCAACTTGAGTATTCTAGGGTAATTGGCTGCTTGATGTATGCCATGACTTGTACAAGACCTGATATTGGTTTTACAGTGGGAAAATTGAGCAGGTACACTAGTAATCCTAGTGCTCATCACTAGCAAGTAGTTCAAAGGATACTGAAGTATTTGAAGAGAACTATGGATTATAGTCTCTCATATACTAGTTACCCATCAGTGTTGGAAGGATACACTGATGCAAGTTGGATCAGTAATACTGAAGACAATTCGTCTACCAGTGGCTGGGTATTCTTACTTGGTGGAGGTGCAATTTTTTGGGTATCCAAGAACCAAACTTGCATCACCAGTTCAACAATGGAATCTAAATTTGTGGCTTTGGCAGCTGCTGGTAAAGAATCTGAATGGTTGAGAAACTTACTTCTTGAGATTCCATTGTGGCCTAAACCTATAGCACCTATTTCTATCCGTTGTGATAGTGCAGCTACATTGGTTAAGGCTTATAGCCAAATGTACAATGGTAAGTCTAGCACTTAGGTGTCAGACATAGCATGATTCGTGAGCTTATCATGAATGGGGTGGTATCTATAGAGTTTGTTAGATCTCAATAAAATTTAGTTGATCACTTGACGAAGGGTTTGGCTAGAGACTTGGTTATAAAGTCTGTAAAGGGATGAGTTTAAGTCCAACTTAGTCACTGAATGCTAGGACACCCAACTCCCTCCTAAGGAAACTTGGGAACTGAGTTCAATGTGGAAAGCTGAACATTCAGTGGACTGGAGCACATGTTTTATTTACATCCCAAGGTTGTGCTCAGAACCTGCTGAAAGGAGGATGAAGTCTTTACTTGTTAATGGTTAATTTTCTTTGAAAAAGTGCTTGGCAGGAGCATGAATAAAGAGGAACCACCTATGTAAATGTTGAAGTTTTGCCGCTTTAGGGAGCTTTTGGACTTTTAGCTTTTACAACATTTATGAATTTGGATATGGACACATGGCTTGTATAGTGTCAGGAGCTGATAAGTGTTTGAAAACTTGTGTGTATTTTATCTTCAGGTATTCAAATGGGTTGAAGGGTTCAATTCTTAGAACACCCTGATTCTCGAATATTTGAACGTATAATTTACTAAGATGGAAATTCAATCCTCAGGACATTTTCGTTTATGCACATGTTTTGCTTGATGTTTGTTTTCATGCAAAGGAAGTGAACTAAATTTGGTGAGGATTGTTGGAAAATTTAGTGCACTTGTGGGATTAGTTCACACCTGGTAATGGGTTAGGAGGTACGGAGTGTACACCCATAAGGTCCATGAACACCTTGACTCTTGTAGTGGTTTGTATTGGTAGTGCTAATAGAAAGTACTGATTGTGGTTTCCACTGATATGCAGTGTTTCCACTGAAGCAGTGTTTTCACTGAAGCAGTGTTTCCACTGAAGCAATGTTTCCACTGAATCAGTGTACCCACTGTTAGTGCTATGAAAGTACTGATGAAAGTACTGCTTGTAACGGGCTTTGACCTATTCAAGTGGAAGTTACAACTGCATAATGACCACGTTTAATTGGTCATGTAGCCACTAACGGCTATAATGGGGATTATTAAGAGGCTATTAATGGGCCGATTAATACTCATAATTCCATTTGACTAGCTAAGAGTATTTTCCTATAAATAGGAGATCTGATTATGCATGATTAATACACAGAAAACGATTAACACTTATAAGCGCAAGGGTTATTGAATTGTGCCTAATTCCATAACTACATTTGGTCTTATCCCAAGTAGATATTCGTGTAACCCATGCATTAGGGTCGAATAATTTACTTTGGAAAGTGATCACACGATTCCAAGTGATATCCGGTAACCACCTAGTGGTATTTGTTTCTGCTGACCTTGATTTTGTTTCTTTGACCTTGATTATCTAACCCTGTTCTGGGAGTTAAACACCAACACTAGATCTAAACATATTTTATCAAAATCATCAACCAAGACCCCCAATCCACCTTTAATCTTGATTCCTTCAGTTAGTATCACAGTTCCTCAGGGTGTGAATCGTGGTTTGTGGTTTGAAAAATATCGTTTTTGGTGGTTAAAATTTGAGTTCGTGTGGTTTAAAGCAAAAACGTGCACTTTTATTTCAAATTTTTGATTTTTACGCAAAAAGTTGTTGCCTTTCTTTAAGATATGGTGTTTCTGAGCTAGATTTTGAAAAAAGAACAGGTTAAAACGGCTAAATTTTGAGTGTTTTATGAAAATTTAGTTGCAAAAACTTTGCAATCCGAAATTTTGGTTCTTTGAAGTTCTTCTAACCAAAATCTCCATCTTTTGGTTACTTTTAACCGAGATCTCCAAATTTCAGTTCCTTCGAACCGAAATCACTAAATTTCGGTTCCTTCAAACCGAAATCTCTAATTTTCGGTTCCTTCAAACCGAAATCTCCATCTAGGAGAACCGAAATTTAGGACCCGAAGGTTAGTGTTTTGAAAATGAAGGTTAGGAAGAACCAAACGATATTGGAACCAAAATTTCATGGGAACCGAAAGTTGTGAAACAAAATTCTGACACCGAATGTCTTGCACCGAATGTCTTGCACCGAATTTTGGAAAACAGAAAGATGTTGGAACAGAAAGTTTCAACCCGAAACTCTAGAACCAAAAGTTCCTGAGCTGAATCTTAAGAATAGAAAGTTTCATACCGAAACTCTAAACCTCAAATTCCCAAACCGAATGTGTGGAATCGAAAGACCTAGGAACCAAAACTTACAAACCAAAATTCTCAAACCAAATTTTAACCAAGTTTCAAAACTGAAACTATTTAAAAAAACACCAAAAAAATGATCTGATATTATTGCCAATTCAAAACAAACCACGTCTCGCTTAAACGATCCTTATCGAGATTCACATTAAATGAACAACACCTAAATTTTGAACAGTAACAAAAAAATGACTATAGGGTTGACTTTTTATCGCTTATTTGAGGTTGAAGTGACATTTTATGGGTGTGTGTACTTAGCATCTCAAATTCTAGAGGTAGTTGGATGCATGACTTTTAAAGATCCTTGTTTAGCATTCATCGAATAGTGATTAAGAATTGAACATCTAGATATGTGTGTGATTTATAAACACATGAGTTGGCTTTTAATGCTCACAATAGCTATCACTTTAAGAAGTTACATTGTATTACTCAGTATCACAAAAGCTGTGGATTGTTTTAGAGAATGATTTCATATACAGTTAAGGATAGTTGTATGGGTATATGATTCTACCTATAATGAGATTCTCGGTATCGATTCTTAGTCACACATTAGTACAAGCTTAAGTCACAAGTCTAGGGGACTTTACTTAATTCTCAAGTTTGTTATAATGGGTCATCTCTATACCTGGTCATTACTATTAGCCGGTTGGGTTGTGGAGAGGTTGCTTCAAGGTTGATTTGAGAGTTTGTAAATAGAGTTAGTGATCGACATCAACTCATGGGGAATTGATTTGTATTTTGCGTCAAGTTGATGTGTTTATGGCATGTAAACATATTTATGATGATTCCGAGCATCATCCCAAAGGGAGAAATGTGTACATCGGGGCTTTTATTGAAGAACTTGGAAGCATACAATGTTATTTATGATGTTGATATGATGCTCCTCAAACAAAAAGCCGTAAAGAAGCTACAGATTATACGACGTATACAATACATAGTAATATAAATACTTTACCGTTCATGACACAAAAAGTAGTTCAACGAGAGATGCATAGATTTGATTAGTAAACGCTAACCTTTTTCTTCTTGGTAGAAATCACATAATATTTTAATACAACATTTGAACGTATGAAATCTTTCATTTTTAGAGCTATACGACAACATAATTAGCTTTGCGCGGGTATACATTTAGTTTTATATTAAAGTCGGTAAAAAAAAAGTATGACATTATTTGCATAAATTTCTTTTCTTTTTTCTAATTTTGGCTTAATTAATACTCCAATCCTATTAGATTATTTAAGTAAGAATTCATATTAACTCTCCAATGCATGGCCATGCTATGTATTATTAGCTTGCAAACTTCTCAAGCATGAGGTTAGCATATATAGTTCTCTATATTGTAAAGAGCATATGCTTCTTGTTGTGATTGTGGATGATGTCAAGATGGAGCTATCAAGTGGTAACTTCACATTGGTAACATGTGTATTTTATCTTGTGTGGGGCTTGAAGGGTCGGGTCGATTTTAATATATGTATAACGGACGAGGTTATCTTTGTTCAAGTTATCTAGGTAAGACAAGCTTTTTGACTCAGATGCACGCGACCTCATCGAATTAATTAACCAAAGATGTTCACTTCTAATCGTGCTCCAAACACATAACCTAGTTGCTTTAAAACTTCATCTTATGTTCCAAGTGACGAATTTATTTCTTTCTGTGTACGCATAAAAGTCTTTCATATAACAGTTTACTAATGTTTTTTGGAAATATGTTCTAACTTTCTAGTCTAACATTCTATCCCAAATAAGTTGAAGAAATGTTTTATTGGTTACTAATATACTCTAGTGCATGCGGGTTATGCGTGTCTAGAATAATATTATGTTTTTAGATTAGTAACTTGTTCATGACAAAAAAATGTTAGGAGATGGGTTTCTGTCAGAAAATGCATAACTACCTCTTAACTTTTTTTTATATTCACTATTACATTTTTAGCATATCTGTTCTTGTGGAGACCCTTTGATTTTTTATTTTATTTTTTTTTTATTTTTTTTTCAAATAGATTAAGAGGAATCCACGTTTTAGAAGTCATTTCTGTATTTTGTTCAAGATAAATATTACCACAATATGTTGGGTCGCTACATATAGCAAACATAAATTGATCTTTTTCTATTTCTATAAGTATATTCTCCACCCTTTTTCATTTATAAGAACTTACAGGTTCTTATAACAACGCTTAAACATTTCAATCTTTGGTTGATGTATTTTACTCACAGTATCTTCAAATGATCTTTGACTTTTCTAGAGTGTCACATAATAAAACTAATAACAACACTTACTCATAAGATATACCTGTTTAGACATTGTTAAATATGAATATCAAGGTTTCCATTACGCTCATATGAACAAGGAGATCCCTATTAAGTGGAAATGCATTCACGAGTCTTGACCTTTTTGTGAAAATTTTGGCTGAAAGGTTATGAACGAAATGCTCAAACGTTCGACGATATCAATCAGGCTACTTTATTATTCCTTGATCAACTGTTTGTGCATTTAGTCACTCCTACATATTTATTTTTCTTCATCTTATGAATTTGATTGATATTGAAATACATCATGAGCACATTAACGGTATAATCTAAACCAGCGAAATAATAACCTTTTCACTTACAACGATTCATGTTTAAAACTATATAGGATAGCAACGACCAAAACTACAAAATGTGGAAGATGTAATTGGGTAGGTAGTATACGTACCAAAAACTACATATATGTTACTCTATATGTATAAGGTTGATCATACAACCAAAAACATTGTGGAGAATCAAGAAGTTGTGAGAGATATTGTGGAGAATGGTTCTTGGACGTGGCCCAACTCATGGTTTAATTCCTTTCCTTCTTTAAATAATGTAACTGCTCTCATATATTATTGGACCATTGATGAGTGTCTAAATACTCATCATTTTTGTACTGTTTAAACTGCAAAAACATCTGAAAACACTCAGAAATGCATCAAAATGATAAAAATATCACAAATAAGTGTTTTATATGTTTTAAATGCAAAAATATCAAAATCTGGTGAAAAACGTATCAAGTTTGCATAATTGGCAGTTTTAGTCCCCCAAGTTTCAAAAGTTGTCAAAAACAGTCCCTGGTAAATCTAAATAAAGAAAAATATCATTTTAAGTCCTTAGGGATTCAAAGTTGTCAAAATTGGTCCTTGAGATTCAAATTTACAAAATTACAACTTTAGTCCCTGAACTTTGAAATTTGGCAAGTTTAGCCCCTGGAAAATTGGAAAATGACAGATTTGGTCCCTGTACTTTTGAAACTTGTCATTAATGGTCCCTTGAAGTAACTTTGTTGAAATGGCAGGATTAGTCCTTGATTTTCAGAAAATGGCATAACAAGTCCTTGTTTATTATACCATTTATGCCATTTTGACCCTTGCCACTTAAACCATTGGACCCTTACCCTTTTTGGACCCCTGTCACTACCTATTTTTGACCCCCTGGTCAAACTCAAGTCAAACATTAGCCCCTTTCCCTCCCTGCTTGGTTTCCCTTCCACTTGCCCTGTGCATCTCTGCAAATCCTTTCACCCATCACCTCCCATCAGCTTATCCCCTCAAAACTCTCACCCCCTCATCATATACCTAGCCACCCCCCCCCCTAGCTGCAAGTCAGAGCCCTAAAGTCAAATGTCCCATTTTCCCGCCAAAATACATATAAAGGCCAAAGAAACCTCTGCTCTCCCATTGGCTAACAAGGGTGGTGGGATTTACTCATATGGACAGGTGGAAGCTATTGGAAGTATAAAAAGGAAAAGAGATGAAGAAAGGAAGCAGTAGTTAGTTTTATAAAATTTTCTTTATGTCGTTTTTTTAATCAATGTCTTAGGGTAGTTTAAATTATGTAATCTTTAGTTTTAATGATTCAAACTCGAGTTTAGTTATCCTTGTAATATGTTTGGATAATCAATTTCAAGGTTTGGTAAAAGTCCATGTTCTACGTTTACTGTTGAATGTTGCAGTCTCAACTTCAGACATTTAAGCTTTAAAAAGCTTCTTTCTAAATTCCAATAAGCTTAAATAAGCTTTATATAGCTTGTGATAAGCTTACATTACAATTTTAAGCAAAATTGGCTCAAAGTCAACATAAGTCAAAACGGGTCAAGGATTTGAGAGTCAAACTGGTATGGGTTGATTTTCAGGTTACAATCTGTTCACTAGCTTAAAATTGTGTTATTAGTCAGTTTGAATTGCTTTTGGGTAAACTTTCATATAAAATAGTTTGTTAAATGCATTTGTTCCATATAAAGGAGTGTTTGGTTTGCTAGTTTTAACTGTTCTAGAGGTCACATTGTAGAAGTAGGTCAGTTGGTTTAAGTTTTGCTTTAGTATTCTGCATCATATCTGTCCTTGGTTTGATGACTTTCGAGCCTAAAGTCAAAATCTTTAGTCCACTGCTCTTATATGAATATCTGTGAATCTAGTTACTGTTTTCATCACTAAATAGGTGTAGAAGTTAATATGATAGCTTGCTATAATCTTATTACATCACATTTCAATTACATCAGTCCTACATTTGATTTTCAATCTCACATAAGTCAAATCTCAAATCTGTTTTTCCAAAGTCAAATCATGTCATAAGCTGATTTTTGCAGAACTTGCAGTTGATGCACACTCTTCATTTCACATAGTTAAGGTCTGAATTTTGGTATACTTGTAGTATTCTAGGTGGTCTTCAGGGCTATTTATCTGTTTTAGGCTAAAGCTTTTCTGATTAGTTTATAAATAAGCTCAAACATGATACCTGTTTCACTATTTCTGCAATTCAGCAGCTTCTGTCCATTATGCAGTCGTTTTGTTTGATCCTTAACTTTTTCATTAATAGCCCTTGTTAGCTGTAAATTTGGATAAATGTTCTCTGCTAGGTTGTCTTGAGACTACCACTCTTGTTTTGCCCTTTAGCTTAACAAATAAGCAGTTGCTAGTGCTTTAACAGTGAGGGCCTGTTTGCTTATTGGCTTAAGTATCAGTTTTCTTGAATCATTGGTAGATCACTTATTAGGTGTTAGGAATAGTTTTAATCAGTTGTTCTAGAGTTATTATAGTATAAGCTTGCTTCTGTATTGGTTGGGTAGCTTATCTTGCTTATTAGCTTATTTTCCATTGCTTATTCCATCTCCATTTACATAGCAGCCTTAGATTCTTCCACATAAGCCCAAGTTTTTACATTTTTCTCAGATTTAGAATAACATTTTAGTATTTCCCTGAAATTTTCATAATTTTTAGTTACTGTTTAGTATTTTTCTTAATTAAAATCAGTTTTTAATCATTTTTAATTAGCTTTAATTGCAATTAATTGAGAAAAAGTTCCAAAAAATAGTTTTTCAATTTTAATAGTTTAAGATAAATATAAAAAGCATAAAAAAGATTTTTCCATATTTTTCCCCTTTTATTTTGTATTTTTCACAATTTAAATTAGATTAAATTAGTTTTAAATTAGTAGAAAAAAGAAAAATAATCAGAAAATTACAAAAATAGTTTTGAAAATTCTATTTTGTTATTTTAGATTTTTCTAAGTTTTAATTTTATTTTTTTAGCTTTATTTCCTATTTTCTTGTATTTTAGGTAATTATTAAATAGTTAAAATTAGTTTTTAATTAATAATAATTAATTAAATAGTCATAAAAATAATTTTCCTTTTCTATAAATTTTCTTTTATCATTAGGATTGTAAAAATGTATTTTTCATATTTTTAGGATTTATATTTTATAAGTTTCACTTTTTATTTTGTACGTTTACGTAATTTTGTTTTAAAACGTAAGTTTTAGGTTTTAAACGTTCATCATTTTAAATATAGTGATAGCGTTTATTTAATAGATTTTATCTTTTTAATTTCCTTTAATTTGCATTTAAGCCCCTGTAGTTTATGGGCTTTTTCCTTAGTTATAATCATCTCCACAATCTCTTTTCCCGTTCAAATCTCTCGATCACTACACGTTTGACTATTCTCGCACAGCTCGTTGGGACTTAACGACCTGGGGAAACACTATACTCCTCTGATCTTCATTGAGTTGGTGTGTGAGCTGTTTTAAGTTCCTTACGGCTGATCATTCACAAGTGATCAGCTCGCGTGAGAAAACTTGACGGTTTCGCACCAATCAAATTTTGGCGCCGCTGCCGGGGAGCAGTGCTAATAGTCTTACGTTTAGCAGATTAGTGATTTGACATCACTCCTTATTTATACCATCTATAAAATCAAAAACCCAAAAAGATTTTCATTTTTTGTTTTTTTTTCATCATGTTTTTCAAAAATACCAAAAATATTCCTCTTTACCCTCTTACCCTTTTGATTCTTCATTTCTTACCCTCTGAAAACATTTGATTCTTTCTATGTCTTATCCTCACCCTCTTGGATGTCAATGGTGTGGTGGTCCTTATAATGGTGGCAATTGCCCCAGTTGTAGCATGGTGGAATCAGGAAACGGGTCTGTCTATAACCAGGATCACTATTCCTACCATAACACAACTGATTCATTCCATCAGCTACCACACTGTGAGACTCAGCAGTTTTACTGTTGTGAGTACTGTGGTGGTTCACACTACAATTCTGATTGTCAATCGGGAAACACGCTTGTCTATGAGCAGGTTCCTAATAACAATTATGACTACAACACATATGACTCACAGCCACATCAGTTTTACTGTTGTGAGTATTGTGGAGGTCCTCACTCTAGCTCTGATTGTCAAACAAGGAGTCCATTTCCTTGTAACAATTATGACTCTTCGTATCATGACCAACCTCCACAGTACCAAGTGAATCAGGCACCACCTCAGCCTGAGCCACTTCCTCAAAATCTTCTACTTGATCTTTTGGATTTAGTGAAAGATTTGAAGGAATGTAAACATCCCCAAAATAATCCAAATGAAAAATCCATGGAAGTTTTGTTAGCTGAAGAGCGGACTGCTAAATTAGATTCTCAGATTGCCTTTGAAAAATCTGTTAAGGAATCAATTGCAAAAGAAAAAGCAGCCAAATCTAGCTCTCGATTCCGTTTCATTCCTGATGACGATGATGATGAAGTTACCCTTGATATTAGTCAACTTTGTACAGATTCATCAAGTTCATCAGTTGAAATTCCTTCCATGAAAAGTCAGGGAGAAAAGACTATGATGGAACTACTAGCAGAAGAACAAATGGAAAGTATAAAACATATGTATTCTAGTCCTTCTCAACTCCCTCAGTCAGTTGATATCCCAGCAATTGAGATTCTTTCTCAAACAACTGCTATCACACCCGAAGTTCCCACTCACTCTTTGAACATGGGGGACGAGCATCTTGACACTGTTCCTGAAAAGGAATCGGACGAATTCATAAAGTCTAGTGTCGAGAACCTTGTCCCAATCCCAAGAGAGTCACAGGGAATTCTTGATCATGTGTGTGATATCCCTCCTCCTCTTGTCTTGCAAAATGATCATATTGAGATGTTCTCCGATTCTAATGATAATGATTCATTATCTTGTGGAGACATCGTTTATGTGGAAGATTTACCTTCTGAGCTTGTTAGCTTAGAAGAAGAGAATGATGAAGTTGCTGACACTGAAATCAAAGATGAAGCACTTCGTGCAACATTACTGAATGTCAGACTTCTCATTTCTAAAATCGAGGCTTTCAATGAAAAACCTATTTCATCTCCTATCCCCATTAAGGATAGTGACATTCTTTCCGATGATTCTATTCCGGAAATGAAAGCCTTTTGTTTTGATAATATGGGAGAGAAGATTAGTGGCAGTACCACTTTTCATTCTCATAATTCTCTCCCCGATTATGAATCATTTACATTGGATGAGTTCACCAGTGAACCCACTGATACCAATTCTGAATATGATTCATTTACCTTCGAGGAGTTCGCCGATGAACTCACTCATATCATATCTCCGCCAGAGTATGATAATTTCTACTTTGATCTAGACACACCCATAATATGTCTTGATCAAGTGAGCTTAACTGAGGAGATTCATGAAACTATGAATTCTCCTATTGAGGATGAAGAGTTAGTCATGATTTGTATCATGATTTTCTTTCTTTTCTTCATATATCCCGTGGCTTCTCCTGTTCTTCACTCCTTCGGGAATGAAGACATTATCTTTGACCCAGGCATTTCCATGCACCATTTGTGAGCCGGGTTTGTCTGTCTGTATCTCATCGGTGTGGAACTTTCACGTACTTCAATGTTTATCCAAACATATTAAATGAAAGTCCGATGGAGATTGTCTCTTCCACTTACTTCCCCATGAACAAATTAATTCGGGGTCGAGTCAAGCTAGCGACTCGGTAATAAAAAAACAGTAGCTTAACATGGGTTTTCACCCGTGTGTACCACCCTAGTGTGGGGGAGATGCCCCACATGTTGTATATAGATCTAAAAAATGAATGAAAATTGTAAATACTAAAAAAGAGAATAATTGTTGTGTTTCCACACTTAGCTAGTAATGTTATCTTTTTACGTTCTAAGTTTCGGCATAACAGCCGGTACTTTGAATATTGGGGATAATATTCATTTCTAAGTGTGGGGGGGAAATTCTGGCGAATTTTGATCATAAATGTATCCTTTTAGTCCCTTTTTCCCCCAAAATGGCCAAATTTTAAAAATTTTTTTTAGTGGAAGTACTATGTACTAAACACAACAAATGGTAATCAGTCCACCATGTCTAAACCACATAAGGATTGGCTAATCCAGGAGCAAAGGGCTCTTGGTAAAGATATCTCAAATCCGTTGACGGCTTACAATTTGCCCAAAATTGTATGGTATTCAGCTCACCATATCCTTAAAAGTGAAGAGTTGGCTAGCCCGCAAGTTTATGGCTTGTGGTAAAGGCAGTGGAAAACCCATAATTGGTAATCAGCTCACCAAAGATAATATTAATAATTTATCTAAGAGTTGGCTAGTCCAGAGCAAACGGCTTCTGGTAAAGACAAATCAAAACCGTTGAAAGCTGGTGGTTTGCTCAAAATCACATGGTTATCGGTGTACCATGGTTCTTACTTGAACTGAAACATTTGGCTACTCCAGAAGTAATGGATTTTGGTAAAGAGATAAAATCCATTAATTTTTCTCAAAACATTGCTAGGGACTAGCAATATCTTAGTGTGGGGGATTGATGAATGTCTAAATACTCATCATTTTTGTACTGTTTAAACTGCAAAAACATCTGAAAACACTCAGAAATGCATCAAAATGATAAAAATATCACAAATAAGTGTTTTATATGTTTTAAATGCAAAAATATCAAAATCTGGTGAAAAACGTATCAAGTTTGCATAATTGGCAGTTTTAGTCCCCCAAGTTTCAAAAGTTGTCAAAAACAGTCCCTGGTAAATCTAAATAAAGAAAAATATCATTTTAAGTCCTTAGGGATTCAAAGTTGTCAAAATTGGTCCTTGAGATTCAAATTTACAAAATTACAACTTTAGTCCCTGAACTTTGAAATTTGGCAAGTTTAGCCCCTGGAAAATTGGAAAATGACAGATTTGGTCCCTGTACTTTTGAAACTTGTCATTAATGGTCCCTTGAAGTAACTTTGTTGAAATGGCAGGATTAGTCCTTGATTTTCAGAAAATGGCATAACAAGTCCTTGTTTATTATACCATTTATGCCATTTTGACCCTTGCCACTTAAACCATTGGACCCTTACCCTTTTTGGACCCCTGTCACTACCTATTTTTGACCCCCTGGTCAAACTCAAGTCAAACATTAGCCCCTTTCCCTCCCTGCTTGGTTTCCCTTCCACTTGCCCTGTGCATCTCTGCAAATCCTTTCACCCATCACCTCCCATCAGCTTATCCCCTCAAAACTCTCACCCCCTCATCATATACCTAGCCACCCCCCCCCCTAGCTGCAAGTCAGAGCCCTAAAGTCAAATGTCCCATTTTCCCGCCAAAATACATTTAAAGGCCAAAGAAACCTCTGCTCTCCCATTGGCTAACAAGGGTGGTGGGATTTACTCATATGGACAGGTGGAAGCTATTGGAAGTATAAAAAGGAAAAGAGATGAAGAAAGGAAGCAGTAGTTAGTTTTATAAAATTTTCTTTATGTCGTTTTTTTAATCAATGTCTTAGGGTAGTTTAAATTATGTAATCTTTAGTTTTAATGATTCAAACTCGAGTTTAGTTATCCTTGTAATATGTTTGGATAATCAATTTCAAGGTTTGGTAAAAGTCCATGTTCTACGTTTACTGTTGAATGTTGCAGTCTCAACTTCAGACATTTAAGCTTTAAAAAGCTTCTTTCTAAATTCCAATAAGCTTAAATAAGCTTTATATAGCTTGTGATAAGCTTACATTACAATTTTAAGCAAAATTGGCTCAAAGTCAACATAAGTCAAAACGGGTCAAGGATTTGAGAGTCAAACTGGTATGGGTTGATTTTCAGGTTACAATCTGTTCACTAGCTTAAAATTGTGTTATTAGTCAGTTTGAATTGCTTTTGGGTAAACTTTCATATAAAATAGTTTGTTAAATGCATTTGTTCCATATAAAGGAGTGTTTGGTTTGCTAGTTTTAACTGTTCTAGAGGTCACATTGTAGAAGTAGGTCAGTTGGTTTAAGTTTTGCTTTAGTATTCTGCATCATATCTGTCCTTGGTTTGATGACTTTCGAGCCTAAAGTCAAAATCTTTAGTCCACTGCTCTTATATGAATATCTGTGAATCTAGTTACTGTTTTCATCACTAAATAGGTGTAGAAGTTAATATGATAGCTTGCTATAATCTTATTACATCACATTTCAATTACATCAGTCCTACATTTGATTTTCAATCTCACATAAGTCAAATCTCAAATCTGTTTTTCCAAAGTCAAATCATGTCATAAGCTGATTTTTGCAGAACTTGCAGTTGATGCACACTCTTCATTTCACATAGTTAAGGTCTGAATTTTGGTATACTTGTAGTATTCTAGGTGGTCTTCAGGGCTATTTATCTGTTTTAGGCTAAAGCTTTTCTGATTAGCTTATAAATAAGCTCAAACATGATACCTGTTTCACTATTTCTGCAATTCAGCAGCTTCTGTCCATTATGCAGTCGTTTTGTTTGATCCTTAACTTTTTCATTAATAGCCCTTGTTAGCTGTAAATTTGGATAAATGTTCTCTGCTAGGTTGTCTTGAGACTACCACTCTTGTTTTGCCCTTTAGCTTAACAAATAAGCAGTTGCTAGTGCTTTAACAGTGAGGGCCTGTTTGCTTATTGGCTTAAGTATCAGTTTTCTTGAATCATTGGTAGATCACTTATTAGGTGTTAGGAATAGTTTTAATCAGTTGTTCTAGAGTTATTATAGTATAAGCTTGCTTCTGTATTGGCTGGGTAGCTTATCTTGCTTATTAGCTTATTTTCCATTGCTTATTCCATCTCCATTTACATAGCAGCCTTAGATTCTTCCACATAAGCCCAAGTTTTTACATTTTTCTCAGATTTAGAATAACATTTTAGTATTTCCCTGAAATTTTCATAATTTTTAGTTACTGTTTAGTATTTTTCTTAATTAAAATCAGTTTTTAATCATTTTTAATTAGCTTTAATTGCAATTAATTGAGAAAAAGTTTCAAAAACAGTTTTTCAATTTTAATAGTTTAAGATAAATATAAAAAGGATAAAAAAGATTTTTCCATATTTTTCCCCTTTTATTTTGTATTTTTCACAATTTAAATTAGATTAAATTAGTTTTAAATTAGTAGAAAATAGAAAAATAATCAGAAAATTACAAAAATAGTTTTGAAAATTCTATTTTGTTATTTTAGATTTTTCTAAGTTTTAATTTTATTTTTTTAGCTTTATTTCCTATTTTCTTGTATTTTAGGTAATTATTAAATAGTTAAAATTAGTTTTTAATTAATAATAATTAATTAAATAGTCATAAAAATAATTTTCCTTTTCTATAAATTTTCTTTTATCATTAGGATTGTAAAAATGTATTTTTCATATTTTTAGGATTTATATTTTATAAGTTTCACTTTTTATTTTGTACGTTTACGTAATTTTGTTTTAAAACGTAAGTTTTAGGTTTTAAACGTTCATCATTTTAAATATAGTGATAGCGTTTATTTAATAGATTTTATCTTTTTAATTTCCTTTAATTTGCATTTAAGCCCCTGTAGTTTATGGGCTTTTTCCTTAGTTATAATCATCTCCACAATCTCTTTTCCCGTTCAAATCTCTCGATCACTACACGTTTGACTATTCTCGCACAGCTCGTTGGGACTTAACGACCTGGGGAAACACTATACTCCTCTGATCTTCATTGAGTTGGTGTGTGAGCTGTTTTAAGTTCCTTACGGCTGATCATTCACAAGTGATCAGCTCGCGTGAGAAAACTTGACGGTTTCGCACCAATCAACCATCAACAGGTTGATACTTTATTTTGGAGGATGCATGACACAGTGTTCGTGCTAGAGGTAGTGAAGTTGATTGGTTCCCTCATGTGTGGTCTCGTTATAGTATTCCAAGATATGCCATTCATATGTGGCTTGTTATGAGGAAATGTCTTCTTACTCAAGATAGAATGAGACAATGGGATGTCGGTAATGATATGGACTTGAACCTGCTTTGATGTCCTCTATGTAAAACTCAGCCCGACTCACATGATCATTTATTTTTTGATTGTGCTTTCTCATCACAAATATGGATGCAAGTGATGAACATGGCTGACTTGAGGCTCTGGAGTGACATTGTGGGATGGGTATTACCTATTGCTAAACAAAATAATGTCACTATTGTTGGTCATCTTGTTGTGGCTGCATCTTCATATTTCATTTGGCAAGAACGTAATAATAGAGTTCATAGTAAAGACGAACGAAAACCTAATCAAGTATCCAAGATAGAGGTTGATCTGGATGATGAGAACTTGGAATATATCAAATATTCAAGATGATGGAGGCTGATGAAAGCTATTCGTGAGGTCTAGAGTACATGGTTCATGTTCTCTAGATTATAGTCATTTAGTGGTTGTTATGCTTTGAGCTTGTTCAAGCATATAGTTTACTATTTACGTTTTAAAGGTTGCCTCATTACCACCTTTTCCATGTACCTAAACTCATTCCATTCATTAGTATATTCACGTGTATAATCTCTTTACCCAAAAAAAAATATAGTATAACAATAATATTTTACATCTTTTACCTTTTTAACCATTTTCTACATCTTGAGAATGTCTTACTTATTCTTCGAAAACTCGATTTCACGATGACATACTTGTAATGAAGCCGCCCTATTATGGAATGGTCCTCAAAGCGCAATAAGCAGGTTTGTTTTCCAAAGATTCAGGCATGGTTTATATTATCCAGAGGCTAGAAATATTTCTTTCACCAATGTTAAGAACTATTAAATTATCTCATTCTTACCATTTTTTAATGAAGATATTTTCTAACCTTTTATCCTAACACTTTATATATCCCACATGGGCTCAAGATAGAAGTTGATGATTAGTTATATACGATAAGTTTATGTGTGTTAAATATGTTGAAACAAATAGTATGTCTTCGAATACTCTCAACCTGTTGGGTTGAGAAACCCTGATGGGTTTGGGAATATCTGAGAACTCATATAAACTCTCAACTTTTTTCTTTTAATTTGGTACTCTAAAACCAACATAAACCTCTTAGATAATTCACACACTTATCATTGAATGGACATATTTTTATCATAACCATATATGAAATGCACATGTTTTTAATCATGGTTAACAATTCACAACGAGTATATCCAACAGGTTGAGAGTATTCGAAGACATACTATTTGAATATTCAAGGTCGATAAGTATCTAAACATGATAATTGAAATGGTAGTCGTTGATCGTGAGTATCGTTGTTGTATTTGTGTAAGATCACATTCAAACTTGATGAAAATAAGATATTCAAAAGGATATACTCGTTGTGAATTGTTAACCATGATTAAAAACATGTGCATTTCATATATGGTTATGATAAATACAACAACGATACTCACGATCTTACACAAATACAACAACGATACTCACGATCAACGACTACCATTTCAATTATCATGTTTAGATACTTATCGACCTTGGATATTCAAGGATTTCTAAACCAAATGATGCGTGCTCTAGATTCCCAAATCTTTGAGAAACCATGAGTGAGTTGAAAGCTTACGTTTATTATGAAAATATCTTAAAGACCGAGGATTTTACAAGTCTTATTTATCATCTGTAACCAACTCACTTACACATCACCAAAAGTTATAAAAAATTCTTATATCACAATTTTATGCAAATTTGTGATATCTTTCTAGCTAAAATTAAGACACACTTTATTTTGAACAAGACGAGACACACTTGATGGCTAGAAAACTAGAAGTGAACAGATTTATACTAGGAAAGAAATCCAAATTAAAGAAAATATTTGTCTAATGATATCAATATCGTGTTTGTCGGTTCACGCAATTTAAGCGCTATATATCTTACGAACATGTAATTAGAAAGTAGAGTTGAAACAAAATAGGTATTATTACTAATCAAAACTTTGATAGTCATACACTATTATTCATTACCAAGATTGATATGGAGTTTTTCAATCTAATGAGTAAATCACAAATATTGTCTTCTTCATTTTGCTTCGTGTTAAGATGTAATTTCATGAGGAGATTATATCCATGTATGCAAAATTGTGTAGTGATCAGCATAACGAGTTTGCTATGCAACCCATGGCTATCATAATGCAAAATTAATTCAACACTATGTAAATAATTTCTTCGCAAATGATCTTTGATAAGTAAAAGCTAACCGCTTGTTCTTAGAAAAATTGTTTTGGTTCAATGCTTAAACATATACAATCTTTCATTTTTAGAGCAATAGCAACATATAACTTCACGTTATCATCCAAAGTGTATATGATTAGTTCTCCAAACACATAAACTAGGTTGCTTCTAAAATTCAATCTAAAGTTCCAAGTTATGTTTCTTTCAACAACTTTTAATAACTCTTGCATTTCCTCATTCTTTCTTTAAAAATCTTATATATACAATGGAGACTATTTTCAACTTTCAATCCTAACATTTTATCCCACATTGGTTGAAGAAAGAAATTGTTTGTTACTAATATACCATAGCATGCATGAGAAACTCGTGTTGTGAATAGTATTATGTTTTCGAACCTTTCATCTTCTTGCAAGCTAAAATAGTTTGTGAGGTGATGACGGATTTGAATGTTAATACGAATTCTCAATTTTTATTTTTATTGTCTTTCGTTGTACTCATTATAAAACATGTTTTAGGGATATTGGTTTAGTCATTAAGTTCACATGGCTTAAAATGAAAGAATATTTGAAACCCAATTGATTAGGAATAAAAATTTGAGAATCAATAAGTTTGTTGTGAAATTGAGTTATGTGATTTACCACTAATTAAATCAAAACTAAAGGAAAAAGGAAAAAAAAATACGCAAAGTAAAAACAGTCAAACCATTTTCTCAAACTTTTGAATTTGAATATAAATGAGCATATTGACAAATGAAATTTACACAAAATTCAAGGTTAAATCTAAGCTAATATATCCGGTACAATTCAACAAGCATTATGTAGTTTCGTCCTAATGTGATCTTACACTAATAAAACAACGATATTCACGATCAACAACCACTATTACAATTCTTATGTTCAGGCTTATCGACTTTGAATATTCATGTATTTCTATACCCATATGCCATACACGCGAGTTAAAAGTACTATTATTATGAGCATTTTTGGAAAATTGAGGATTTTACGAGTCTTCTCTTTCGGAACCAATTGAGCTATACTCCGATCAATGGTAGATAAATGCCTAGACTACAACTTTATGCAAGTTTGGCATATCTTTCGAGCTAATCATAAGAGGAGTGATACTTGATGACGAAGGAACTTATTTAAATTTGGGAAGCAATTGAGAACATTAGCAAACTTTGTCTTATGATGACATTGTGGTTGTCATTCACGTAATTTAAAGCTAATATATGTACATCGATAATTTACACATTTATACTAAGTTTTCAAAATAGGCTAGGGCCAGAGAAATTTAGAAATACAAAAATAATTTAAGTTCATGACACAAACATATTTGATTCAACAATTGAACAATATATATATTTCTACGTAAACGATTTCAGATAAGTAAACGTTAACACCCGCTTCTTACAAAAATCACAGGTTCTTTCACGTAAGCGTCCAAGCTGTATATGATTCTTTCTCCAAACACGTAAACTAGTTTGCTTCAAAAATCTAATTTGGAATTTCGAGTACCAAATCATTCTTTCATCATTTATCACCAACCGTTAATAACTCTTGCTGATAGTAAATGTATTTGAGAGGTTTGGAAATGAATGATTATCAAAGCCTATCTCAAATTAATAATACATTTCATACATTTGTAAATTCATTTAATAAAATGATTATCACACCTATCAAATGAATTTATAAATTCATTTATGGTATTTATAAATTCATTTAATAAAATGGTATTTATAAATTTTTGTTATGATGGTAATTATAAATTCATGACAATCAAATGAATTTATAAATGATTATCAATGTATTAAAATGATAAAATGAATGTATTATTGATGATAGGAAATGAAGTTAGTATTTGATAGTAAATGAAAGATTTGGTCATGGTATCAGAGCCTATCTCCGGTCACCAACCATAATAACAACTTTTTCTCTGGCCACCATAACCGCCATAACAAACTCTC
The DNA here is from genome assembly GCA_019973895.1 of Chrysanthemum seticuspe. Classification (NCBI taxonomy): domain Eukaryota; kingdom Viridiplantae; phylum Streptophyta; class Magnoliopsida; order Asterales; family Asteraceae; genus Chrysanthemum; species Chrysanthemum seticuspe. Next base: position 351,018,378 of record BPTQ01000009.1, read on the forward strand.
TTTCACCACCATAAACAGTCATAACAAACTTTTCCGATCATCTACATTCTTCCCCAAATTCATCATTTCCTTTAATCATCTAAATCTACACAAACCATTGATTCACAATGGCCAGACAACCGTCATCTAATCAATCACAACCACCACAAAACCAATCACAACCACTACCTAATCAGTCACAACCACCACCTAATCAATCACAACAACCACCTAATCAGCAACAAGATGTCACCGGAGGCTCAAACACTCAACCTGAAGACACCAACTCAATCAATCATCCTTTATTTCTTCACCAGAATGATCATCCAGGACTTATTTTGATCTCAAAGAAGCTTCTTGGTTCGGAAAATTACAGTTCATGGCGTCGATCAATGACAATTGCACTCAATGCAAAGAATAAGCTTCAATTGATCACCAAAGCTTATCCAGAACCTCTTCTTGGTTCACCTTTCAGGGCACTATGGGAACGTAACAATGATATGGTTATATCCTGGATTCTCAATACTGTAACTGAACAGATAAGTAACTCCTTAAGTTTTGTTAACTCTGCATCTTCTTTATGGCTTGAATTGCAAGATCACTATTCTCAACTTGATGGACATAGGATTTACTAAAGCAATGATATAGCCCAGTTAAAACAATCAAACTGTTTAATTGAAGTGTTTTACCAAAAACTTAAGGGGTATTGGGATGAGATAGATGCACTTGAGGCTCCTTATATCTGTACATGCAATTGCACTTGTGAAAATGGTAGGTTGAATGGTGCTAGAGAGAATATGAAGATATTGATTCAGTTTTTAATGGGATTAGATGAAAGTTTTGCAAATCTAAGAGGTCAAATCCTGTTAATGCAACCATTACCTAATGCTACAAAAGCCTATGGAATGTTAAGGCAGGAAGAAAAGCAAAGAGAGACTCTCACTCCTAAGCATCTAGCCCCTAATGTTATGTCAACCTACACTAGCAACAATCACTCCTCACACTCCAACTTTAGACCACAAAGGACCTTCACTGAAAATGGTAACCATAGGGGTGAACAGAACACTAGGAAAAGTCCATTTAAGCAAGGAGTTATCTGTGGGAATTGTCAAAAAGAAGGCTACTATAAAAGTGAATGCTATCAGCTTGTGGGTTACCCTGTAGGACATCCCCTTCATGGTAAGGTTAGACCAAACCAAAACAAATCAACAAACCCAAAACCAAGGTCAGTGAATATGACAATAGGATCTGATGTGGCATCCACAAGTGGAAAGGAGAACAGTGATGAAGCTGCAATGTTTACAAAACTGGACAACCTTCAGAACCAGCTGAACCAGGTCAGGATGATGCTTCAGAACTCACAAGGAGTGTGTGACCCAAAGATTCTAGCAACAGGTAGATACTTGTTTATTGCTTCTTGCATTGCTCACATAAGAAATGCTTGGGTGTGTGACAGTGGAGCCACTGACCACATTTGTATAAATCTTACACTCATGTTTAACATCACACACTTAACCACACCTATTATAGTATCACTCCCCAATGGTCACGAAACAATGGTAACAATCACTGGTTCTGTTACACTTAAACCACATCTCACACTTCACAATGTTTTCTACATTCCAACATTTGCTTACAACTTACTCTCCATCAGTCAAGTCACTAAAACCACAACACTTTCAGTTCTTTTTACTCATTCCACTTGTATCTTCTAGGGAAACAACTAGAGGATAGCCCATGGGATTCAATCTGATGGTCTCTACATCATTACTACAGGCACAACATCACCACCTTCATCTCATCAACCATATGTAAATGCCCTCACCAAAGATTTACATTTGTGGCATTCTAGACTAGGACATCCATCTGTTCATGTACAAAGACAAATAAAGTCTATTCCTTACATTCCTTCTGATGTAACAGAATTTCATTGCAATATATGTCCTTTAGCCAAACAAACTGCTTTACCCTTCAACACAAGCACATCACATGCACAAACAAATTTTGCACTGATTCATGCTGATACATGGGGTCCCTATAAGTCTTCAACACTCAATCAATGTAAATATTTTTTCACTCTTGTTGATGACCATTCAAGAACAACTTGGACCTATTTAATCCCCACAAAACAACATGTTTCCTTCACCATCAAGAACTTTTACTATTATGTTTAAAATCAGTTCAACACCACCATCAAAACCTTAAGAAGTGACAATGGCACTGAGTTTGTAAATCATTCACTAACTGAATTTTTTCAAAAGAAAGGAATCATACATCAAACATCCTGTCCAAACATACCCCAACAAAATGGAAGGGCTGAAAGAAAACACAAACATTTACTAGAAGTAGCTAGGTCCCTACATTTTCAAGCACACTTTCCAATTCATCGATGGGGGTACAGTCTTGTTAGGTCACTAGTTTTACAAACACAAGTTATAGAGAAAGAGATAAGGCGATTGAACAAGATAAACCATACACACACACGATAGTATGAAAGACGGTTAGGCGTAATGTATGAGTGAAAGGAAAACTTGAACAACCAACCCTCAAATGAGGGTTTACATGAGTATTTATAGGAGGGAAGCTAGGGCAACACTCCTAGTTCCCATCCTTTCTTATGTGGGCTTGGGCCTAAGCTTATGGGCCTTCTACATAAGCTTGACCTTAAACAAACATAAAGGCCATAATTAAGCTACCTATTATATATGAAATATAAATACTTGAAATACTATTTAGGAGTGATTCCAACAATCTCCCCCTCAAGTATATATGAATGTAAACGGTGAAGGCGTTGATGTAATAGTAGCTGTGACGTCTTTTGACATTCTTCTTTCTTTTGAGAGGAATTGCCTTGATTCGAACAATCTCCCCAGTGTAGAGAGATAGTTATCTTTGAACAGTTATGCTTCAACGTCATCTATAACTTTGTTCTTTGATCATTGTTCTTTGTGGTGAGAGTGATAGTATGGTGTTGTCTGCTTCAGTCTGCCTCAGGTCTGCTTCGCTGCTCCAGTCTCCACGTCATTCTTCAACATGCTCACACGCTCTTTGACGTTGGAATACAACACTGATGAAGTTCTTTAAGTCTTTAACTTTGTAGATTCTTTGGTTTGACGAAGAATCATTCTGACGGTTGTGTTGTTTTTGAGTAGAACTTCCATTAATGATGAAGTTGGCGTGAGCATGAGAAGAGTCAGCACGATCATCCCGCTCCGGAGCTTCCATAAGAAGAAAACATTTCAAACGGTTAGTAATGAGCGGTTTCCGGCACTTACAAGTTTGAACTTCGAGAGTGTTAACAGCATAGTGTGAAAACACAACTTTAATTCTTACAAAGGCCGTTCCTGAACTGGAGTCCCACAAGTGAGATAACGCGATGTACCGAAGTATATCTACAGTTCAGATGAGTCGCTGAGGTACACCGAAGCATCACCTCGCGACTGTAGACCGTTTGAGACACACTTCGCGTAATCCACGGGGAGTTACCGAAGTGACTTGCTGTCAAGGCTGTTTGATGTTGACCCTGGCAGGAGTTTCCATTCAATCACTGAGGATCACAGATGTGAACCTCTCATAAATGTTCTCGACAGATTGCTAAGATCTGTGAAGGACTCGATATGAACCACTGATAATCTTATTTGTTGATTATCAAGTGATTAAATGTCAAGTGTTCCTAAGAGATCTTTTGATGAATCTCGTGGCTCTAGACTCAATAGTGCATTTTGGTTTTCCTGAGCGGAGACTAGGGAGAGGGTCTCCTTCTTCAATACCAGCGATCTCTAAGAGAAAGCCAATAGTTTACGCAGGGTTCCCTGTGAGAATGAAACAAGCTTCTGTTGAGAAAAACTTGAGTGGCTAAGAAGGTTTAGTGCATGCGTCACTGGGTCCATGACGACTTTTAATCACCGGTGTCACTAAGTGACAACCAGTAGCATATGAATTGAACCCGGTGTCTGCCCTAAGTTGAATAATCTGGAGGGCTGTTTCTTTTCACCCTTTACTTTACATTTCTTTTTGATTCTTCAACTCCTTCTTTCTCCGATTCTCATTTTCTCCTTTTTACAATCATTCCTAAGGACTTCTAACACTAACTAATGGTAGTGTCATTGGGTCGATCCCTCCGGCTCTGGCGGATCATAGGACGGTTATTCCTAACCTTAGTCACCTTATAACTCCATGACTAACCTATGTTTGCCATTAAAACCACTGTATGTTAAAATCTCTCTCAAAGGGTTTGTTAACGAAAAACATGTTTGAACCACAGTGAGAGATGAAGTTTTGCATAAATACTCCCCCTCCACATGTGCTTAATAGTTTTAATGGTTAAATGCACAGTAAGGAAAGAGCGCGCACTTTTTGAATTGATTCACTGAAGATAGACAATCCCCCGCGAGACACGGTTACGTTGCATAGTTAAAGAGTTACATTGTCAGCTTTTAGGTAACAACTAGCTCTAATAACTACCTTGAAGGTGTAGACAAACCTTGAAAGGTTGTCATACCCGTCAGAGTTCATGTCTATCAAGAGTTTCTCGAATGGTACTTTCTACTTGGACAAGTCCTTTGCGAGACACGTTTACATCACTAGCGAACTAGCTTGAAATTATTACCCGTCCAGGACAAGTCTTTTCGAGTTACTAACAGTTTAGTACCGTCAATTCGTAGGTTAAGTCTGAGGTACACGGATTCATTTGCATTTTGTACAACATATTTCTTATCACACAATTTTCTCCCCCTCAAAAATGGCATATAAAATGTTATTTTTGAACGTTTGAGAATAAATATGACCATTTTGAGTTTTGCGGGAAGAGTGACCACTGTGTTTGTGAACAAAGTTTTAATTCAAATACTCCCCCTCAACTAGTGATATAAACGGTTGAGGTTTTAAAATCATATGGGGAAGTACTTGTCTTTTTTAGCAAAACCTTGAAAAATGAAAGGTTTGATAGGTTTTACTCAAAAATAAGAAGCTTTCGCTCCTTTTATAAGGATTGTGGCACTGAGACGTACCACAGGGTCCTTTCTTGACCATTACGGGTTGTACGCTGTTATGTGTGCACAAGCCATCGACATATATAATCATACATCCAAAGTTATATGAGCGAAACAATTCAAGGGGTACCAGGAAGTGTAGTGATGTTCCCAGGAGTGCGCACAGGGCGTTGAAAGCCGGTGATGTTTCTCCTGGGTCGACCACCAACATAGCTCTCCAATCGTCTGAACTGATCCCTTCTGAACAACCGTTCATCAATCATGGTGATGATACGTCTCACATCCCTCCTTTCCTGAGAATTCCAGCGCTTAGGATTCCCAACTTTCAGGCGTATATCCTTCAACCTGTACGCCAATCCATCCCTAACCAGCTTCAAGGTATGATCCCCGAATTTGTGGAGCTCACTACACGCCATTAAGCAGTTTCTTTGAAGTTCACTGCGGTAAACAACGCCGAAAGGTTTGCTGATGAGCGTAAGTTGTGTGAGCTGGTTGATGTCGGGAAGATCAAGCTGTGGTGGAGTGAAGTTTACACGTTTCTGATATGATTCAACAGCCATATGGATATCTTCGACACGTTCTTTGATCACGATGCGTCTAATGAAGATGAGAACTGACTTGATAAATTCACGTTGAACTTCAGTCGAGAATTGTCTCATACGACCCTGTACTTTGGCAAGGTACATCTTCGATGTCGTTGAGGGACAAGTTCTCAAAGTCAGCCTCGGAGAATCCATAGTCCTGTTCATCTTGTCGTTTGACTATGATATTCTTTAAGAATGTGTAGTCCCACTTAGACTTGAGATCAATATGTTTGATGGCTACGATGTCCTTAGAACTATACACTGCATGTTGAGACTTCTGAACCAGGCAGCTTCTGTAGTAGATTCTTCGGCGTTCAGGCCAATGATGAATCCCATACAATGCATCTTGGTCGTATGCTTGCACGTTGTCAGAAAACAAGTGATTTGCACGTTCCTCGATAGCTATGCAGTTTGAGTAAATAGCCGCTGGGAATGGAAGAGTCAATGATGTAGCGTATTTTCGTGAACCATCGCTACCGTGTAAGAGAAAATCCAGGTCTCTGTTAAAAAAGTATCGGAAGGGAATCCTTGGTTCGTCTGCTTGGCCAATGGTCGGTCGAGGTTTGGTCCAGTCGGTGTAGTATGGAGGGTTGTCCCTTTGTGTGAAGTCAATGTTTGCTTCCGGATTGAGCCAATCCATGTTGTTAGACATAGCTCGAGCGATGTTCTCAAGATGATATTCGACCTCGAGAGCGCTTTCAGAGCTGTCTTGTAGAAGTTGAAACGCTTCATTCTTGATTCGCTTCAATTCAGATTTTGTCATTTTCTTCACATGGAACTTTTCTTGCAAAAGTTTTGCGTGCTCCAATGTAGAACCGTCTACCAATTCTTGACCTTCATTAGGGTAGGGAGTTTGGTTGACAAGTGTGGAGAACCATTCAAACTCTTCGGTTTTATCGTCATCTAGCCATGATACGACTCCAGGCTGAGTCGTCTTCTTCTTCTTTTTGGAAGGCCTAGAGGATGATACTAGTTTCTGCACTTGTTTGGGTGAGGTGGGTTGTTGTCGGGGCTCAAGGACCTCTTCATCGTCACCACCCGTATACTCAAAGTAATCACCTGTTTTATGAGTCAGGGGTGGTAACTCGGAATCGTCCCGAGGTTTATCAGTAGAAGACCGAGGTGGAGGAGACTTTTGTTGAGAAGAAGTCCGTGGTGGAGGAGGTGGCATAGAGGTAGATTTACCAGACTGCTTCTGACGTTTAGGTGCAGAATCCTTATCCTTATCATCGTCATCTCTTGGTCGTTTGGGTTGATCGGCTGACTCCTTGCATGATGATCTGAGTTGAAAATCAAGTAGATTTTCGAAAAATTTAGCTTCATCCGAAGTAAACGTTCCAGATCGCTTTGACATTTGCATCACAAGTTTAGCGATCAACTCAGATTCAGAGAGATCAGCTTCTTTGGCCATTGTATGTTTAACCAAAGCTACGATGTTAGGGGTGAGTTGTCTGGAAAATACTTCTCTAGTCACACCGGGGACAGTGTTGAGAAGAAACTTGTGGGTATGATCTCTTGCTGTCTTCTCCAGTTCCTTTTGGACTTTAGGAACGATATCCTGAAGGTACTTGTTAGTGTAACCTTCGATCACTTCGTTCAGTTCCTCTTTTCGATGACTCTTCATGAACTTCTGAACAAATTCCCTTTCTTTCTCCATCTTGTCTTTCTCATCATTTAAGTACTGAATTTGGTCAGCAAATCAATTCATTTTTCTGTAAAGTATGTCCTTCTTTCTGACTTGTTGGACAGCTTTTACAATCTTTTTATGAGTCTGAGAAATCCAAGATTTAGGTGGTTTCTTCACTGATTTGGATGATGATCTGGTTGACTTCGTTGATGGTGGTTGTGATGAATGAGACGAAGAATCCGATGATGAGGAGACATGAGGAGACTTCATGTCCTTAGGAGTTTCTGAGGTTTTCTCCTTTGAGTGTGTTGGACTGTCTAGAAGAAACTTTGCATAATCATCCTCGTCATCCTTAGATTTTTCTTTCTCAGTTACCTGTTTCTCAAAATCATACACAATAGTGTCCTCCACAGGCTGTTGTTGTTGCAGAAGAGTGGTGGCACTAGATCCCTTATCGGGTCGATTAACCGCATCAGGATCTGGAGAGGAGTGGGTAGCTCCACTTGATCCTCCGGGGCCACCCATTTGATCTTTAGCAAATTCTTTGGCCTTATGAAGGTGTCTGACTTTGTGAAACTTCTTCCTGTATGATTGATCCAGTTGCTCTTCTTCATCTTCAGAGCTTTCTGATATGTGCTTATTCACATATCTTTTCATTATCAAAACTGACCCAAAACAACCAAGGAAAAGCCGTTTATTGCTAATATTTATGGTTTTCTTGAGTTTGTGCTTGTGCAGGTACGGATATGCAAAAACACGCAAAAAGGATCCAAATCAGATGTAAATCCGAGCACGAGAGATCAAGAGAGTTTTAGCTGAGCTGGAAGGTCAAGATTGTGTATTTTGGAAGATTTTATTCTCAAAAGATGATTTTTGAAGTATCAGAAAAGTTTGAAGAAAAGTCAAGAATGACCCCTGCACTTTGAGCTTTTGACAGATTTGGTCCCTCAAAGATTCAGAAATTACAAAGTTACCCTTGGATTATTTGAGCTTTACATGATTGGTCCTTGAAAGATAATTCCAGATTTACACCTTTGGTCCCTGAAGTTTCAAGATGTACAAGTTTGGTCCTTGGTACATAAAAGTATTAATAATTTGAGTTCAAATCCATTGCTAAAACATTCGGCCCAAAAATATTACCCGAGCCCAACTTAAACAAACGCTACCCGGTTTAAACTTTTACCCGAAAAACAAAACCAAACCGGTATAACTTACCCAGGTCAAACCCCCCAAACCTGGTCAATGCATTTGAAAAATAATAAATTAACCCAAAAACCAAGCGCGCCAAGTTTTACCCCAATTACCCAGATCATATGAACCCTAATTACCCTTCCCAGTTAATTACTCAATTTCACCACAATTAAGGGTAGAATAGTACATTCCCTGACATTATCTGACACATGGGACTGACACATCATTGATCCGTGTGCTATTGGCCACTTGTCACTCTTCTATTGGCCGAGACTTGTCATCAGATTCAATCCAAGGGTGGATAGCTAGAGATGGTGTGTGGGATTCAATCCAAGGGTGTACATGAGCTCAAAAGAAGCACAAATTGAAGAAATTCGAGAAGCTTCCTACCTCAAGCTTGCTATATATAGACCTTATTTCTCATTCACTTGATGTATCTTAATTTTCTGTAATTTTCTTCTCTCTAGATTTAGTTGTAGTGGTTACTTTCATTTTCAATGTTTTAAATAATTTGTAATTCGTATTTTGTACTAATCTTCCTTATTAATAGAATTTGAATTTCACTTTCAATTGTTATTGATTAAGTTTTTATGTTCTAAATCTGATTATTATCTTATTCTAGTGCTTATTCAGTATTCTAAACATATGATTTAGCTTAACTTTTCAAAAACTCAAAAATACAAAAAAATTACATAAAATCATTTAAAAATAAAAAATCACTTTAGATCTGTTATTGGTTTGATCCTGTACTGATCTATTGTTTCTTATAGTTCATTTAAGCTGTTAGTAGCTTATAGTGAGCTTATAATTGTTTTAATCTCAAATTCACCAAAAATCTCAAGTGTAGATCAGATTCTACAGTAGCTGTAATGATCTGTGGTTCTGGTTTTGGATCTGGATTTGGATGATATTGATGCTGGTTTTGGGTTGAGATCTAGCTGGAATTGGATTAGGATTAGTGGTTGATAGGTTAGAGTTACTTGTTTCATCATTTTGGCAAGCCACAGTGGCTAAGGCACTTTGTAAGTCTCAAATTTACTTTGATCATTTATACTGTTGTTTGATCTGTTCATTAGTCATATTTGATACTGTTTGATCTGAGATTGATGATTGTTTAGAGTAATCTAGTCATTGTCTGCTTGTTAGTTCTATAATCTATAGCTTAAGTAGTGTTTGGATAAGCTTAATAATCTGTGCTAGAGAATAGCTAAACTGTTAGTAGCAGTTGATACAAGTTTCAGTAGTTAATTGGAAGTCATTTGAGGTCTTAGCAAGAGCAGTTTCACTCTAAAAGTCAAACTCATTTGAATCTGGTCATTAAATCTGTTTCTGTCAAAAATCAGTAGGTATCATAGCTGCAAATTGGTTTGGAATTGTTAGATCTAGCTTTTGGATATCATCAGTAGTGTTACTTCATCATAATCAGTTCTAAAATTTGGATCAAACTTGAGTTTAGTCAAAGTTGCTAAACTACTTTCACAAAAGTCAATTCTGTCAAAACTTGTCAAATCTGTTTTTCAGAAAACTTTGATTGTATCTCATTGATTCATCACTGAGTTCTAGAGTTTGAGATTTGGGGAATTAAATTTTCAACTGGTCTTAATCTGATAACTGCTTTTTGCTTCAACTGGTTTGGTCATTTTAAGCTTCAAATAAGCTAGTACTTTAGCTTAAATCTGCCCTGTTCACACTTAAGTGTGAATCAGGCAATCTTTCAGTGGTTGCATTAGCTTCAATTCTGTGAGTTAGGACCTGGATTTTTGCACAATCATAGCTGGCCAGGTGTTTAGTAGGACTGCATAAGTGGATTTCAGGTTAGCTTATTAGTTGAGCTTGTGCATAGGCTTAAACAGTGGTCCTAAACCACTGTTTGGTTAATAATAGCAGTTTGCTTAATCATAGGTTCTGAGCTTTAGGCTTGTTAGGAGTAGTTAGATTCTGTTGCAATTAGCTTATTCTAGTACTTTTTAGCTTAAGACACTGTTTGGTTGGTTGTTTAGCTTATTTGCTAATTTTCCTAGCTTAATCCAATAGCAGTTTACTCTATAGCTTAAATATTTCACACATAACCTGCTTGTTTCTCATTTTTCATTGATTCATATTATCATTTTAGATTTTTCCTGAGATTTTTATAATTTTTGGTCTTTATTTGCTATTTTTCTCTATTTAAATTAGATTTTAATCATTTTTAATTAGCTTTTATTGAAAATAATTGAGAAAAAGCTCCAAAAAATAATTTTTCAATTTTCTTAGTTTAAGATAAATATAAAAAGCATAAAAAAGATTTTTCCATATTTTTTCCCCTTTATTTGATATTTTTCACAATTTTAATTAGTTTAATTAGTTAATAATTAGTTTTTAATTTTTATTAATTCAAGAAAATTCCTAAAAAATAGTTTTAATTCATAATTAGTTTTCTTATATCATTTTTAGCGTAAAAGTAGTTTTGGATTATTTTTAGGAGTTAGATTAGACGTAATTGCTTTTTATTCGCGTTTCGTTTAATTTCCGTTTTTGCGTTTTAGCATAGATTTGAGTAGTTTGCCTTTATCCTTAGGATTCCCCGTAGATTATATGTTCCATTTGCTTTCCTTATCCCGTAGTTTAGGAAATATCATCTTATGCCCCTTTTCTTATTCAAATCCCGATTATTGAGACGTGAGTTGGAAATTCCATTCAACCCTCGTTGGGAAAACGACCCGGGAAATACATTCCTTTGTATTTCTTCGGAAAAATATTTGTGTACGAAAACGATCAAAATCACTTTCATCCTGAGGCACAAGTGCAGGAGTCTTCCCTTTTCCTTTAATAGTTTGAGGACTTGGAGGTTTTGGTACTGAGGGATTTTCATCCTTTGCAGTTTCAGAGTATGTGATCACTTCATCTGTGTCAGTAGCCTCAGAGTCCTCGTCCCTGAGCTGTCTTTGCGGTTCAAGTGAAAGGATCGGAGTGGCTTCCTGAGAAGGAACTTTCTTCTTAGGGGTGGGTTTCCTCTTTGGAATAGGTTTCTTCTTTGGAACATTCCTTTGACTATCTGTACTTGTGACACTTCCAGCACTTCCTTTTCTGGTTCTCCTTACAGGTGTTCCAGAAGATTTTTCGTCGAGATGACCAACTTTGCCTTGTCTGACTGCTTCCAGATACCTTTTGTACGATTCGAGCTTTCTGACATCTTCAGTTAGAAGGAAATCTGGCAGCACAGCACCTTGTTTCTTTGTAGACGTTTCCTTTATTCTGACAGATAGAATAGGTTCCGTCAACATGTCATGATTGTCGGGGTCATTGAGCCTCTTGGGAATGTCAGGATGAAGTCCAAGTGCTCTCTGGATCAACAATTTAGTATATCTGATGTAGGGAATCTTTGAGCCAAGTTTGTTGAGAAATGACATCATGTCATCCCAAATCAGAGCTTCGATAGCGATGTGTTTCTTGTTGACCAATGCTCAGAATATTTGCAGTTCCATGAGCTTAGGGTGCTCATAGCCGCTGTCACGACCAGAAACAGACTTGGTGATGATCATGTAGAGAGTTCTCCAGGGTTGAGGAATACTCTTAAGCTCTACGTGAGAATGCTTGGTGATTATTCCTGTAGCCTCGTCATAACCGATATTGATTAAGAATTGGAGAGTGAGCTCTTCAGCAGGTGTGGCATATAGTTTGGTCGGATCAACATCAGGAATTAGGAGAACAGCCCTTAAGTCTGCAGGTGTAATGGTGACTTGTTTGTGATTCAGAGTCACCGTCACAGCAGTTTGTCCTTTGACCCTTTCCATAGTGTTCCAGAACTGTTGGATGTAGATCTCAGGAACAGTTGCAGAGTGAGTAAGCATGTTCTGATAAGGATGAGTCCTCAGAATGTCAATAGCAATTAAACACGAAGATTCAGAGCAAGTGAGGGTGTCAAAGTCAACACGGAGATTATTCTTTCCTATCTTCATTGGATAGCCATGAGGATAGATATCAGCAATGGAGAGAACTTCAGGTGCATCCACATTCATTTGTTCAGCCATGTCGTGATCTGAAATAACATTAGCCAAAAGAACCAACATATCGAAAGACATAATGTTAGTCAACAGAAGGTCTTATTGTCTAGTTATTGAATGTACAGTGATAATGATTGTTACGAGTCCTAAGTCACTTGTATGTTCAATAGTTCAATGATGTCGTGAGATGTTTCGTGAGTTAGTTAACTTTAAGTTTTAAAGTTTATTTTATCACTTATTGTTCACAACATATCAGACGATTTAAGTTTATTAGTGACATTTTTGGATTCGTGATGATATGATTAGTTTATTTACAAGTTTGTACAAGTAACAATTCATCATGAAGGTCAATCCAGGGTTAAGCGTAGTTTTGGCAAAGTTATGCGTAGACAGGAATGATATATGCTTAGGCGTAGACTTACGCGTAGAATCCTAACTTACGCGTAAGAAGTGTTACGCGTAGGAAAAGGAGACCTTATGCGTAGAGCTTATGCGTAGGCATATATTAATCTTACGCGTAAGGCTACTCGTAAGAGTTGACCTTATGCGTAGAGGTCACTGTTTACGCATATCCTTTACAGGATACGTGTAGTCCATTGTAGAACCTTACGCGTAGCTGTTATGCGTAGGATTATTCTTACGCGTAACATGACTACGCGTAGGGTAATCCTTATGCGTAGAATTGCAAATGACCTTGATTCTGAATTTTAAGCATAGCAAAGCCTGAAATAAGTTTATCAAATCATCAAAGTTAACACAGAACATCATTTTATCACAGATCAAAACATACTAGCTCATTTTAACAGTTACGCGTAGAACACATACGCGTAGTCTAAAACCCTAAATCTACGCGTATGAGTTTTAGCCATAGATTATGCACTAAACTTTTTCTGGTATGTTAAAGACATGTTGTGAGTATGTAAGCCAAGTTGTAACACTTAATTTGTTGAGAATCAAAAATACCCAAAGTTTATGAGCTTTAAACCCTAGTTTCGAATTGATGACCAATTCGTGTTTCTGGGTGGCTATAAACTTTGGAAATTATCAATTTAACAACGCAAGAGCATAACCCAACTATCTTTTTAACCAAAAACACTTCACATTCAAAAAATACCCAATTTGACCTAAGAACCCTAATGTTTGAAAGTTATCAATTCGTGTATCTGGGCATGTTTGGGTAATGAACATGTGTTTATAGATGTAAAAGGAACATTTTGACACAATCTTATTAACTACAAACGTCCATTCTTGATTTAGTGTTCATACACTTACGCGTAGGACACTAAATCAAGCATAGATCAAGATTTGACCGTTGGATTTGTATCAAAATCAAAACCTATGTTTAAAAACATGTTGAGATCATAAAACCACTTACAAATCGTTGATCCAATGCACGGATTTGTTAGACAATTTCTACGCGTAGGATCTTTTTAGGTGTTGGTAATAAATGTGAGGTGAAAGTGTTAGGTGGGGTGTTTTATCAAAAATAACTTTGTGGTTTTTGCAGTTTTAGTCCCTCCACCTTTTTCTTTTTCAACCAAAGCCTTTTAACTTCCATTTTGGTTACCAAACAAAGGTTTTTAAGAAAGAGACTTGACGACACTCCCCCTTGACTTGAGAAAATAATGAACGATTATAAATTTTAAGTCCGAGGAGTGTCTTTGAACCAGAAAGTGTACCATCATTTGTAAAAGAATCAACCGAGTTATGATAACATGCAAGTACACAGATGCTTAGGAGGCTATGTAGTTCCCTTGGTAATTGAACCCTTAGACCATAGGCTTCCTAAGACCAAAACTTGATTAGCGAAAAAGTCTGCGACTGGTGCGTCCTACGAATCTGAGTTCCTTTTCATGAAGTCCTCGAGATGTTAAAGAGCCACTATTTGACCACAGAACCGTTAGTTTCTTCGTCCTAACATGTAGCGACAGTAGTTGACTTCGTCTTATACATCGGTACAGGCGCACAACACGAGTTCAGTAAACCTACTCTTGTGTTGAGTTTCTGATACCAATGCATAAATTGTCTTAGGGCTACATGACGCTGTTAGCCTCACGGTAACGTTAGAGCACGTTGAGTCAAGTCGTGAACTTTAGTTTCGTGTAGCTAGATGCGATAGTAAAGTAGTTCCTGGTGCACCTTGTCCCATGGCAACTTAATATGAAACACCCATGACTTATGGTTAACCGTCTAGAAGAGTGGTTTCGGAACGGAGGGCGATCCAAATTACTCAACCAGGTGGCTTAACCATACTCCACAAACTGAGTTCTCCTTAACCTACTGGAGAATTTTGTCAGAATTGTTGGACAGTTTGTGGTTTTGTAGAAAACATTTATTTAAAAAGTTTTTGTTTTATGTTTTTATATTTTAGGCTATTTTGTTGTTTTTATAAGAGGATTAGATATAAAGAAAGTTGTACCGTTCATGTAAAGAAGGCAGTTGTGAAATTAGAAAGTTTTAAGTCATAAAGAGGCTAGTTCACAACTCCCCCTCTTTTAATTGAGAATTGACAAAGTTTGTAGACACATGAACGTACAATAGTATTGAGCCAACTAAGAAAATGTTTACTACCATGTGAAAGACCAAGTTTCTGTGAGGAGCCTGAATTTTAAATATTAGCAAGTAATAAAAGAGTTCAGTTCCCCCTCACAGCAGTTCAGAGAAAGAATTTTTGGAAACAAACCATTGGTTTTACCTTCAATTTTCCGAAACCAACTTTTT
>BPTQ01000009.1:351038632-351056856 GCA_019973895.1 Chrysanthemum seticuspe
AGCTGTTTTTGACAATTTAACAACTCAGCCTTAGCTTTTTGATTTTCCAAGGTGAGAGCGTTAATTTGTTTTATATGTTCATGTTTCAGTTGTTCTAATTCAGACAATAGAGCATTCTTCGAGGCGGCTAGATCACGCATCTGTCTCTCTAAATATTTTTCGTTTTGATGAGATTTTGCAAAAGCGGCTTCAAAACCTTTTTCACGGTTGTCTTGAGTTTTGAAAAAGTTGAGTTGCATTTGTAAGTATTCAAAATCCTTGGTTAACAGTGCATTTTTACTTTTTAAAGATTGATTTAATGCATAACATTCCTCCATTTTGATTGTATGGTCTTGAATTAACCGAGCAAAATCCGGATGAGGCAACAGATCATTTTGTTCAACGTGAGTCTCAACATGATCATTCTTTAGATCCTCAAGTACGACCACGGAGTCAATTTGATTATCAAAGGAAACCATAAGGTCATCTTGATCGTCAAATGTAACTACAGGGTTAACTTGAAAATCATCAGAAGAAGATGTAGAAGACTCATTTTGAACAGTCTGATCCGTGCCGGATTCAGATATTGGCGGAGAGATTAGTTCAGATATGATGATGGTTTGTTCGGGTACCTGAGACAAGCCATCAGTGTCATACACTGGGCCTGTATCACTCATGTGCAGCTCATGCATATTAGCCATCAACATAACAGCTGCATTAGCCTGCAAGTCCTCCATATCATCATCTGAGTCTGCATCTGCCATAAAACTCTGTTCATTGTCTGTAAGAGATCCACCAGCTTCATCCTTAAGAGCCAAAAGTAAAGCCTCTTTGAAATAAGCACTGCCCCTAGTCCTTGGCTTTGGGCATGCATTAGCCAGGTGTCCCTTCTCATTGCAGTTGTAGCATCTAAGACCATTTAACCGATTTTGAGCATTTCCCTGTTCCATCACTTGAGCTCTGTTGTTATTCCTACCCACAGCATTAAACCCTTGACCACCGCCTATCTGACGACCATAATCACGATTCTGAACTTCAACACGTCCATTGTTCACAACAGCTTGAGTCCGTGTGTTAGATGAGGAACGAATACGATTGTTGGATTTGTTGGTGTAACGGCCAAAAGCATTAGCAATCATCACAAATCCTTGTTGCAATGCTTCGAATGGATCGATTTCCTCAGTAGCTTCACTGACATATGCTTGAGCATTGTTGCTGTATGGAACCAATTGATTTTGTTGAGGTTGAGGTTGTTGCTGTTAAGGTGTGTTTGAAGCAGTTGGTTGAGTTGCTGGTTGAGAGGGATAATTCTGTTGAGCATATAAGGCAAGTTGTTGATTGTCCGGTTGTGACTGTTTAGCAATTTGAGCACGGAGAATCCTTTCCCGATCAACTTCCTTTTCATGAGGCTTCAAGTAATCGTACAACAATCCATAAGTAGAATGATGCATATTCTTCGCTTGACGGAGAAAAATGACATACTTCTCCCATTCAAGACCAAGACTACTCAGGAACTTAGTATTCACTGCAATTCTTGGCATGATGATGTTGTGTTTATCCAAATCATTGATGATGTCTGAAAATCGATGATGATAGGACTCTAGTGTCTCTCCAGGTTCAATCATGAAGTGTTCATAAGCCAAGTAAATTTTGGATTCCAAATCCTCCTGATTGAGTACAGATCCTTCCATAAGAAGACGAATATGATCCCACATTTTTTGTGCAGTCTTTTGAGCATCAACACTACGAAGAATTGGGTTTGGTAATCCTAAGAGGATGTATTCCATTGCAAGTTCATCAGCTTCATAGTGTAGAAGTTCTGTGGGATTTAAATCTGCAACAGTAGCAATGTTGGTTTGTTCATCTCTTGGTGGAACAGCAGTTGGATCTCCGGGTACAATGACAGTAGGCATCTCAAATGGACCTTCCAAGATAACCTTCTTTAAGAACTTTCCATGTGGCTTCTTTAGATCACAAAACCTAAAGAACCTTATCACCCATTGATCGTAGTTTCCTGGAGTGAGCATTGGAGGTCTATCAAGTGATCCAGCTTCATGAATTGATTGTTGGCTGCTTAAAGCTTCACACATCTTTGCAAACAAAGTGGGTTCCTTCATAGTGCTTCGTGATGGATGTTGATTGAAATCGTTTGTGTAGGGTAGAGCTTGAAGACTTGGTGGTGGTTGAACCATTTGTGGTTGTGGAATTGCACCAAGTTGTGGAGTATGTTGCTGATTAAATTGTTGTTGATAAATAGCTTGTTGTTGATTCCATTGTTGATGTTGTGGAGTTAATTGTTGTTGTTGTTGATGATTATAAGTGTGAGGGAAATAGTTAGAGTATGGTGGTTGAGACATGATGATAAACTTGTGTGGTAAAAATGGATCTTTGTAGTCGAATGAACCTTTGTAGATGAAGTGTCCTTAGGCGTAGAAAAGACAAGAACCAAGTAGCACTTATGCGTAAAAACACCAAAAGTTACGCGTAACAATGAGGAGTTACGCGTAGGATTTAGCTTACGCGTAAGTAGGATAAAAGCACTAAATTTAGGCGTAGACAAAAGTTAGGCGTAGAAAGTTAGGCGTAGGATTACCTTATGCGTAGACCTAAGGTTACGCGTAAAGTGAATCTTATGCGTAGAATTTCTACGCGTAAGCTTATGCTTATGCGTAATTTTAGGGTTTTTGCCCAAATGATCTTTTACACTTCACAGTGCAAAAGATATCCAAAGTCGACGTATTTTCAGACTTATCCAAGTAAGAAAACACGGAATAAACCAGAAAATTGAAGATCAAACCAAGGAAAATCTTACGCGTAATTTTAGGGTTTTGATACGCGTAGGATTACTCGTAACTTTGATTTTGCCCAAATGTGTTTCTAAACCATATTTTTGTTATGGAATAGCTTCAATAGTACCAAAAGAACACAAAAGTGTGAATTTTGATGTACCAAAACTGCTAAACGGGTTACGCGTAGAACGACACCCACGAACAAAAACAAGCTTAAAAACGTAAATCCACGCGTAAAGTTTGAAACTTTTTGCCAAAAACAAGTATTTTAACACCTCAAAACATTGAAAGTACAAGAATCTTGGATTAAAAAGTGTAAAAAACGAGTTTTTAAGATAACCAAAGATTGCGTTATCTTTACGCGTAAGACCCAAAAATCAAAACTTCAAAAACAAACGAGTACACCCAACTATTTGCCGATTGATACCACTGTTAGGTCACTAGTTTTACAAACACAAGTTATAGAGAAAGAGATAAGGCGATTGAACAAGATAAACCACACACACACACGATAGTATGAAAGACGGTTAGGCGTAATGTATGAGTGAAAGGAAAACTTGAACAACCAACCCTCAAATGAGGGTTTACAAGAGTATTTATAGGAGGGAAGCTAGGGCAACACTCCTAGTTCCCATCCTTTCTTATGTGGGCTTGGGCCTAAGCTTATGGGCCTTCTACATAAGCTTGACCTTAAACAAACATAAAGACCATAATTAAGCTACCTATTACATATGAAATATAAATACTTGAAATACTATTTAGGAGTGATTCCAACAAGTCTCGTGGCTGCTACCTACCTAATCAACAGACTCCCTACACCTACCCTTAACAACAAAAGTCTTTTTGAAATGCTTTTTCATGTCCACCAGACCTTTCCAACCTCAAAACCTTGGGCTGCCTAGCCTATGCCTCTACTCATACCCCAAACAAATTTGCACCAAGAGCCATTCCATCCACCTTTGTAGGCTATCCATTGAATCAAAAGGGCTACCTTCTCATTTCACATGACACACACAAAGTTTTTGTTAGTAGACATGTCACATTTCATGAACAAATCTTTCCATATCATACTCAAACTCCACCCACAGATACCTCATCGACTCCTTCCCAATCTATTTTCTTCCCTCAACCAGTTCCTTCACCCATCATTATCTCACCAACTCCACCATCATCACCTGATAACACAGAACACCCTATCACCACTGCACCAACATCTACAACATCACCAGAACCAACACCACCAGACCCACTCCCACCAGAACCTACACCATCCTCCACCACAGATTCACCTCCACCAGAACATACACCTTCTACTACACCACCACCACCACCTCTCAGAACCTCTACCAGACCTAAAACAAAACCATCCAAATTCAATGATTATCATCACTATCAACCATCTTCCAAACTCAACTCCATTCACACAAAACATCACACATCTCACTTCATCAATTATCACAAGGTCACCAAACCTTCTACCCTTCATCTTATCAACTCCTTTAATCAAGATACTTAACCCACTTCATTTACTCAAGCATCTAAAAATCCTAAATGGGTTGAAGCAATGAACAAAGAGATATCTGCTCTTGAAGAAAATGACACATGGGAACTTACCTTATTACCACCAGACAAATGTCCCATTGGCCACAAGTGGGTCTATAAGATCAAATATCATACAAATGGCAAAGTGGAAAGATACAAGGCAAGATTGGTGGCAAAAGGTTTCACTCAAAAAAAAGAGGTTGACTACACATAGACTTTTGCTCCTGTAGCCAAGATGGTCAGAGTCAGAACAATTTTGGCCTTGGCGTCTGTCTCTAACTGGCACATACATCAACTGGATATTAACAATGCATTCTTGCATGGGGACTTACATGAGGAGGTCTACATGACTTTACCTAGTGGCTACAACAAAAAGGTTCCTCCTAACACTGTTTGCAGACTAAAGAAGTCACTTTATGGGTTAAAACAGGCTAACAGGCAATGGTTCATTAAACTCACCACTTTCTTACTATCCCTTGGTTTCAAACAAAGTCATGCAGATACATCTCTCTTCACCTTTTTCACCAAGGGCATCTCCTTAATCCTTCTCATTTATGTAGATGATATCCGACTCACAGGGAATTCACTTTCATTCATCACTGAAATCAAACAAAAACTTCACCACACCTTCAGTATCAAGAATCTTGGGCCTCTACACTACTATCTTGGTATTGAGTTTATCAGAGGTCCTAAAGGTATAGTGATAACCCAGAAGAAATATGCCCTTGATCTCACTGAACATGCAGGCTTGATGAATACCAAACATGCCAAGACCCCTCTAAATCCCAACATCAAACTGGACTATGACTCTGGCACACCCAGTGGGAATTATTAACATTGAGCCAAAGCTATCTCCTTTAATCAATACATTTATATCTTTCTTACCATTTTATCATGGAGGCATTTTCTATCCTTTTATCTGATCATTCTATCCCACATTGGCTTAAGATAGAAGTTCTTGGTTACTAATATACCATAGTGTATTTAGGATATTTGAATACCCATATGAAATCTTAAATTTTTTAAATTTATGTATTGTAAAACATGTTTTGATGGATAACATTTTTAATCTACATTTCACATAGGTTAGTAATTAAAGAGAACATATTTTGGAAACCAACTAGGAAATAATAACATATATGGAGAAATGAATTAATTTGTGTATATCTTAATTGAACAAGTTTCCCGTTGAATGAGGATATCGTTGGAATATCTTATATTCAATCAATGCCATATATATTTTTATTTTAACATGGTCTTACACATACACAATCGTACCATCCAACAACTAACATGAATCTCATTAGATAATTCATCCAGACTTATCAAAACCATAAATAAATCACATAATCTTTTAATTCAACATTTAAATATTTGCAATCTTTATTTTTAGAGCTATAACAACATATAATTTCATTGTTATTCAAGTTGTTCCCTTCTTGGTTCTTGTTCCAATCACATAAATTAGTTGCTTTTAGGCTACTCGGCAATGGAAGAATTTCATTCACCTTACATGCCAAATCACCCGCGACCTCCTTGCCATGTAACATGACTCACGCAAACCAAGAGAAACCATATTTTTATGGAAATATATCTCTTTCTATATATGTACATAAAAGTCTTTTATATAATAGTCTACCATATTTTTATGGAAATATCTTATAAGTTACAATTGTTACCTTCATGTTTTATGATCTAACTCTTGCATTATTTCTTTATTTCTTACTTTTCATGTACATAAAGTTAGTTGCTTCTACACTTCTAGATGTTCCATGAAACCAATCTTTGTTTCACCAAATGTTAAGAACTCTTGAATTATCTCTTTCTTACCATTCTATTATGGACATATTTTGTATCATGTTATCCTAACACTCTATCCCATATTGGCCGAATATAAAATCTGTTGATTAGTTATATACCGTAAGTGTATGTGTGTTGCATGTGTTGTGAATAGTATTATGCTTTCAATAATTTCATGGTTTGCCTGGTTGAAAAAATCCAACAGACCCGGGAAAATTGAAAACTCATACGAACTCTCAACTTTTTTCTTTTAATTTTGTACTCTAAAATATTTTTTGGTCTTTCTTTAAAGGTCTAATTGTTTTAAATGTATTATACTTGGCACGTTTTGTAATTCTGTGTAACAACGATAATATGTGATTATTCCGTGCAAAAACATTTTTTAGCTGTTAATGTGTGTAGAACTTGACCTCCCCATCAGGTTATGCTATATGGATCAGGTCACTTCCATGTCATCCAGCTCACTCCAATTCATTGTCCTGCTTACTTTAATCTCGTGAACTTTTTTCTTTTAATTTTGTACTCTAAAATATTTTTTGGTCTTTCTTTAAAGGTCTAATTGTTTTAAATGTATTATACTTGGCACGTTTTGTAATTCTGTGTAACAACGATAAAATGTGATTATTCCGTGCAAAAACATTTTTTAGCTGTTAATGTGTGTAGAACTTGACCTCCCCATCAGGTTATGCTATATGGATCAGGTCACTTCCATGTCACTGCCACGTCATCCAACTCACTCCAATTCATTGTCCAGCTTACTTTAATCTCATGCTATATATAACTACAACAATTGGCAAGCATAATACATTTTTAGCTATTCAATCTATGACTATAAGCACAAAGAACAAGCTTGGGGTTGGAGGAAAATTCTTGAGGTACGTCCTTTAATTCGGCAATTTATTTGGCATCGTTTAGGAGATGGAAATGTAGCATCATTGTGGTTTGATAGATGGTGTGCTTTAAGCCCGCTTGCGAGTCTTGTTTCTAATCGTGACATAAATAGGGCGGGTTTTCATTCTTCCTCTAAAGTTGTGGATGTGTTAGATAATGGAAGTTGGAATTGGCCAATTGAATGGCTAGATAAGTACCCTATGGTCTTTTCGCTCACTGTTCCAACTTTGGATCCAAATTCTCATGACTTGTTGGTATGGAGGAACCAAAATGATGTAGAAATGCAATTCTCGGTTGCTACTGTTTGGGACACCATAAGACCGAGGGGTGAGGAAGTCGATTGTGTTGGATATTGGATTTCATAAACACATAACAAACAATAATATGGGTCGAATTATTTAGAGGTTTTAGAGAGAGAAAGTGGGAGCCTTTCTAGAGAGAGAAAGTGAAAGAAAACATAGAAGGTTAGATTAAGATGAATGAAAGGTCCAACCCTCTACCTTGGGAGGTAGAGGGTATTTATAGTTACAAACTAAACGTCCTCCTTCGGACTGTGGATCAGGCATACAGTGGGTAAAGACCCGTCCTTCCTCCACGGTGTTGCTCTA
This sequence comes from Chrysanthemum seticuspe, assembly GCA_019973895.1. NCBI lineage: Eukaryota > Viridiplantae > Streptophyta > Magnoliopsida > Asterales > Asteraceae > Chrysanthemum > Chrysanthemum seticuspe. The sequence goes on from BPTQ01000009.1 coordinate 351,046,242, forward strand.
AACTAAATAACTAACTAATAAAACAGTAAATAACGATATGTCTACGAGCTAACTTATGCTAGATTATATTTGGGGTGACCGACTCTTCACTATGGAATTTCTAATTCCTAACAATCTCCCCCTAAGGGAGGTCACCCCATGTTTTACATTTCGAATCCTAGCATTCTATTAAATCTTCAGTCTTGAGCTCGTAGACATTAATTCTTCAACATCTGCATCTTTGTGCTTTAGTAGTGATTCTTTAAAGTCCGCACTGATTTGTACTTTTAGTGGAGGCCTTTAACTGATCCACATCTTTGATGATCTTTGAGCTTTTGTTGAGATCATCAGCCACAGTAAATCTCTGGATCACCCTTAGTTGTGTTGCCAGCATGTGAAGTTGTGACTTTCGGACCGACATGCTCACACTTTTGAATCATGACATCTTTCCATCAGAGTAGCGGAAGCCTTACTGGTTCATGATATTTGCAGCAGCGTAGCAGAAGCATAGTATAAAAATATCAGAACCAGGTTATGTAGATATGCACCAGTCATGATTTCTTCAATTAAGTGAGGTTGCTGTGAACATGCGGCTTTGGATTGACTCCTCAATTCTGATCAGCTGCAATCGTCGGGGTGTACCTGCATACGACAGTTAGCAATAAAGCGCACGAAAGTGTCTTTGATCACTTTCGTTGAATTGAGATACACGGCCCACGGTTCCCCGTTCATCAGTACAAGTACTGCCTGTGATTAGGTAGGATTCCAAGGAATCTCCTTGACAGGGTTTCGCAGCTGTTCTAGCTGTTCTCAAACCGGAACGTCTCAAAGAAGACAACACGGAGTGAGTGAACCAGCGAATTGAGATTCACTGATTGATGAAAAATTGATTTGAAAACAATCGCGTATTGCTTAGAATAAAGAGTTTTGCAATACGACAAAGGTTTTATGAGAAAGATCAATTTTCAATCAAAACACTTTTTGTATTTGAAAATAGTACACAATCGACGTGCTAGTGAAAAGAAGAGATTCGCACATCGAACGGTTTTTCTAAAAGTATTTTTCAATCAGAGATACTTTTTGAATTTGAAAATGAATACACATTCGATGTGCTAGAGAAAAGAAGATTTGCACACCGAACGGTTTTTCCAAAAGTATTCGTCAATTCCATTCCTGGACCAAGGTTGATTCAAGAATGAATCTCCCCATCGTTTCTATCCAGTTGTCACAAGCTTGATCTTTTGCAAGATTTCACATGTCACCCACCAAGAGCTCGTTTGATGTTGGCTCTAGAAGGATTTCCATCTTCATCGTGAATACTTTTACATACCACTCAGATGTTCTGGCAATACCACAAGGATAATGCGTAGGACTCTTAATATATACTTACTTTCCACATTGTGTGAAACAGCAAGTCTTCAAGAATTTAGTGTCCTAACGAGATATTGTGGATGATCTCTTGGCTCTAGACTCAATAGTGCATTTTTGGTTCCTGTGCCGGAGACTAGGGAGAGGGTCTCCTTCTTCAATATCAACAATCTCTAAGAGAAAGTCGATAGATTATGTCGGTTCCCCGTGAGAATGAAACAAGCCCTTTTAAGAGGAACTTGAGTAGCTTGGGAAGTTTAGTGCAGTGCGTCACTGGGTCCATGACGTCTTGTCTTCAATACCAGTGTTACCACCAGTAGCATATGTATTGAACCCGGTGTCTGCCCTAAGGTTGAATAATTGGAGGGCTATTTCTTTTCACCCTTTTTCACATTCAATTCTTTTTCATTCTTCAACCCCTTCAGTGCTTACCGAGACTTCATTACTAGAACCTTGTTGGGTTTATTCCAGTACTAGCTCTGTCTCAATCCGCACTCTTCCCATATTCTCATTTTTCTCCTTTTTTCAATATACCTAAGGACTCTACACTATCTAGTGGATTGTCCCTGGGTAGATCCCTCCGGTTCTGGCGGATCATGGGAACGAATACCTAACCTAACCATCCTTATAACACCATGCATAAAGTAAATTGGTCGGTCTTTTGGTATTGTTCTTTCCTTCATGAAACCAATCGAAAAATCATTTGGAAAAACAATCAAGGTACTTGTGATACGAGATCAAAGCATTTTGTACCCTAATAGTTTTGATCATTTAGAAAACCTCCCCCTCAACATGTGCGTATGATTTAGAAATTGTTCAGCACAAGGAGGCAAGAGGACTTTGAAATATTTTCTTTGATCACACTTTTCATACGAAAAAGCCATTTGATTTTCATGGTAAAATTCTCCCCCTCAATATGTGCATAGGATTTTTGAAATCATATTTATCACATAGAGGCAAGAGTTCTTTTGAAGCACATCCACAATCACAAAATCCATTAAGAAACCATTTGAAAACACAATCAAGGTACTTTATAATCTCTTTTAAAAAACTTTTGTACCTCGATGGTTTTGCTCCCCCTCAATATGTGCTTCGAGATTCGAAAGCGTTTAGCACATACGAGAGAGCAGCCTGCACAATTGAATCCAAACGATCACCTTTTATCAAATTTCATTATTAAATCACAAATTCTCCCCCGATCAAAAATATCAAACCCTTTGAGATTTTGGATCCCAAGTGATTTAATACGGTTTATAAAACATTGGAGAATATGTGGCCTGGTTTAAATACTCATCATGTTTTTGGATAAATCCTCCTCCTCAACATGTGCATTGTGTATGAAATCGTTTGGCACATGGAGGCAGGAGTGCCTTTAAAGGACTAAAACCAATTCCATTTAAACAGATTTGAGATTTAAATCACGATCTCTACCCCGATCAGAAATATCAAACCATTTGAGATTTGTGATCCCAACTGATTTAAATCATTTAGAAAAATTTGGGGAAAGACGTGGCAAGATTCAATTTTGAAAGATGACAAATAAGGACCATTTTAAGACATTAAAGATTGTTAGTGTCAGGTATGATAGTTTTTAAGAGATCTTTTAAGTAAAACAAAACAATTTCACAATCAAACAAGAACAGAAAAAATTTCATTTTGAAAGACCTTGATTCTAAAGAAAAAATCATACCATAACATAACATTAATTCTTTAGATCACCACTTATTATCGTACAAGACGAAACTTTTGTGAAGAAACATCGTTTGAAAATATTTTATTTTAAATCACTCTCCCCCTCAATCCATGACAGAAGTCAATAATTGAGTGACTTAGGTTTTGATAACATAAAGTCCGGTGATTTTCAAAAATTAGTCCAATTATATTTTCAAAACAATATTTTCCATTTTCAAAACAATTTAATTAAATTATTCAAAATTGTTTAAAAATGGTATCCTGCACAAAGATACGTTAGGTGGTTGAGAAGCTTCCGTTGTTGCTGTAGGGCTTGGAAGAAAACCGTCTGCCGATGCAGTGAGACTTCTTCTTACGTTGCATTTTGAATGCCAACTGAGGTCAAATTAAGTTCCGTTTCTTCAATCACTTAGAAGAAAACCATCTGCTGATGCAGTGAGACCTCTTACGTTGCATACATGCCAACTCTCCATAGAAGTCCAATTAAGCTTCGTTTCTTTATTTGTCAACTCAAGAAATCGTTACCCTTTCCTTTCGGCATCCAATCATATTCAGTTGTGGGATCCGGATCGGGAACATTCTTATATACCAATATACCTGCATACGTTAGTGAACACACACAGATATATGGTGGTCGACATCACCCAAACAGCAATCGACTAATAAAAGTCAATTCAACATATCAATCAGATCATATATGGCATGGGAAGAATGTGTTCATCAAACTTTAATCATCTAAACCTAACAATCATATCCTAGAAACCTAGTCTTTCAACATAGGCAATTATATTTTTTCAGATAAACACGTAGGATAATTAAGAAAGTCCGTTAGATGATATAAATTTGAAAAATATTCTTCCCCTCAATCAATGACTCTTTTTCTTGAAAAGATTTAAAAGTGCTGAAGTCATCGATTGAGTTTCCAAATTTTTACTAAAACTCTGAAACTGATTGATTTTCAAGCAACTCATTTTCCACCATTTTTTGTAAACAACAAATATTTTTCTGAAGAATTTTAGACGGAAAAACATTTGTGTAGGAACAGCAGTCCTTCGACATACTTTCCTCAGATTGTTTTAGGATAAGTGCACGAAATATTTGAAAATTGTTTAGCGTAGCACTTTCCTTTCTTTAAAAGAGCGGGTTGCTATCTGAAATAATAGCAAACCATAGTTTAAGCACGGGTCACAGTCTGAAGTAACTGCAAGCCATTATTGAAGCGCGGGTTACAGTCTGAAATAACTGTAAGCCATTTTTTTTTTTTTTTTTTTTTTTTTTTTTGAGACATGTATAGAAAGAAATATTTACACCTCCTGCTCGAACTTCATCTAAAGTCCCGTGCCATTATTGAATGACATTTCTAAGACCGTAGATGTTATCGATACCAGAAGACATGTCTAGAGAAAACAATATTTTTGGTATTTTCTGATTTTTCAAATTTTTATGGATTTTTGTAGATTTTATATTTTTCTATTTTGTTTTGCTGGTTTTATATTTTTGTATTTGGTTTTTAATAAATATGTACAAGGATAGAATAGATGATATAGTTAAAGAAGATGATGATACGAGTACCGAGATAAGGATATCGAGCAGCACCGTGTAGAAGAAAGAAGTCATCATCTCTTAAACTTCCACCACCAAAGCATTCGAGGCTCTTGAATCGTCGAAAGAACTTGAGCCTTCAACAAGTGAGTCATTGGTAGCTTCCCCTCAAACCGACAAACAGAGTATAAAGACCATTTTCCAAGAAGTAGAAATGAATGAAAATAGTCTCATTGAATGAAGCTCTGCACCCCGAAGAACACGAGAACACCAAAGTAACAAGTTGAAACATAGATCGTATCAGTGGTTATCAAATCCGGAATAACTGATGAACTTCGATCACATGAACCTGTTGTGCGTCTCCGATGTACACATTACTCTTCGAGATTGACCAGTTGTCTATTCAGGGGAACAATACATCAACATCTTCATATTTCCAAATGCATTCCAATTATCTTACATATAACCAATCAGCCCATGATGTACACATGTACCCAACAAGAGTAGAGAAGATGACATTCAAGTAACATGTTGAGTCACTGATCATCTCTGCAGATGTCAACTCCAGAATAACTGATTAAGCTCGATCAAGTGAACATGTTGTGAGTTCTAGATGTACCCATATCTCTCCCCATGATGGTTGTGATCTTATCGGAATCAACATAATAATGTGTACATGAAGGAATAATCGGAAGCACTTTACCATTATTCATATCGAAGTTGTCGATAAGCAATATCATCTCATGAACCAAATATTCTTCTCATATTTCCTTCTACTGAGGGCTGAGTTAACACATACCAAAAGTATCCAGAGACCACTTCCTCCTAAATGGTTGGAATAATACATCAAAGGTTATGAGTAAACACTGAGTTTCTCTACGGTTATGACATTTGTCTTTCCCGAGATTATTTCAACAGAAAAGAAGTATTAGGTTCATCACGTGTACTCGTTGTGTGTTTAGATGTATGTCTCCTTCCCCCTTGATACCTCAGAATCAGCAACACATTATACATACCAAATATTCTTGAAATAGAGAAGAACAAACAAAAAAAATTAGCTCAAATAAATCTTGTGAGAATCAACTGCTATAGAAACTCTCTCTGACTATCTTTATCAACCCATTCGTAGACAATTTGAAGTGACCACTGATGAACAAAACCCGATGTACCAAACTTGAAACTGAAGTAGAATTCCCCGCATTTGCATCTTAAGCTTGCACTAATGTTGGAAGAACGGTGTCGAGAATTTATGCTCCAAGCAAATCTCCAAGTACTCAATACTCAACCAAAGTATGAGAAATTAACACCTCTTGCGATTATCCACAACGACATAAGCGCGTGTCACTGAGTAAAACAACGTAACTCCTTGAAGTGATAGTTAACCAGGTCTTCAGCCATCCAGCCCGACTGCTGGTAACTAGATAAACCAAGTCTTCAACTTAAATTCAATCACGAGCAAGTTATCATTGAAAGTCATGCATCCAACCATCCCCGACTTCAAGATAAAATAAGAAAACGCCTTTGTGAAGGTCAACTTCAATCTCAAATAAGTGATAAATGATTAACTCCGAAGTAATCAACTTATGTCAAATACCCAACACATGAATAAACATACAATCGGATGTACATTTACCCACTGAATGAACCGGAACAAATGATGCCTCAACATCAATGCATTCTTCCTAAAAGTATACATGTAGTGACTGATCTGGAAGATTCACCAATAATGTCTTTGAGCGGATGAGGTAGTCATTTTCCTTAATGTTCATGAGGTTGATTTATAGCGTGCACAATGAAAGGAACAATAATCTGTGAAGATTTGGCGAAGGAATACCAAAGAGCGGATCATTATTCATGAATAAAAATCCGTGAAGATTTGGCAAAGGTATACCAAAGAGCGGATCATTATTCATGAGTGCAACTGCAATATTATGATAGTCATTATCAACACCTTGAGGAATAACTGGAGATTAGGCTTTTTGAGTAGTTTGAGAAGTACTTCTTGGATGATCAACATTCGCTAGCGGTTGGGAATACTCATCAAACATATCTTTGAAGAACAATTCCCAAACAATGAATCCCAGTTATCCTTAGTAAGTGAAGCATTAGGCGTTGGAGGAGTGTCATCAAAAATCAAACAATGAATCATAGCTAAAGAATATGAACAAGTCTAATTGGGGATTAAATTTTGGCCATGTAACTCCTTCAATGTGTATTTGTACTTTTGTACTTACTCACAGTCCACGTCAACTCTCTAACAACACTATTCAACCCATTACATAGACAACTTCTTAGCCCACAACGACTTACGTCTTACAGTCTCAGTTGTATATTACTTCTTAGCCCACCGTGACTTATGTCTCCGAGTCTCTAACTATTCGAACTGTATAGGTCGCCAGGTCATTGAGAACAATGTGTACTACACCTACGTCTATAGTCTGGTCTTTAACTCGTCCACAGTACATTACTCCATGGGAAATGACAAGTTGTATCACGTAGACGATTTCATGAATTTGTTTGACTAGTACTACGACTTGTACTGAAAGTATTTATGAGACAATGACTCCGACTCAGACTCTAATTCACAAAGTTTTGTTTTCTATACCAACTATTATTCCGAAAACTACTTGAAAGTTTGTTTAAGAGTTTAGAACTTTTTGTAACGTAAAGTGAACTTTAGCGCTATGTCTCATTTCTTCTTTCAAAAGTTGAATTGTTTGGTACATTTTTTGGCCTTGAAGGACTTAAGGTACTTGAAAAACTTTAATTGTGAAATTTTCGAGTCGAAGTTCTGTTTCTCAGTTGGTAAATGTTAGACTTCTTTGTATAAAGACAGAACTTACTCTTTTCATTAAATCAGTACTTATGTGTTCTGTAACTACGGTAATATTGTTCTTTGTTACTTGACAGTTAAATACACCGATTTAATGATTTCCTTTTACTCAGAAACTCTTTCGTAGTGTATCTTGATTCACTGAGACAGTTTCTTCGATCTTGATTCAGTTACCTTGTTTGTTTGGGAAACTATCTTTTTTAACTACTTGAGTTTCGAGTTGAAGTCCTATTCTCAAAGCGATAACAACGGAATTTCTTACTCGAATCCTTTTGACATCCCTTTTCACACTTGTGATTCAAATGTTTTGGTAGTTGGAACCCCTTTGGTCAAAGAGTAGGGTGATCTTTGGCCAGACCACAATCCGTCGGATGACGCAAATATAGGCTTTCTGGTTTTAAAAGTTTTTGTGCCAAACGGAGGGTTCAACTACTCTTTGTTCAAAACAGTTTTGGTCAGTGAAGTGGACACAATGGATTCTCAGTACGAAGATCAAGGAGATTTGGAGTTGTACGTCGATGAGAATGAGGGTCGTGGAGATCCTAATCAAGTTTTTGTCACAGTTTTGGTTCGTAATTTTGGGTATTAAGTATACTATACTTACTGAACTCCTTCTTGATAATAGATCTGCTTCGATCCTTTTTCCGTGTCTAAGTTTTTCTGCCTTAAAATCCACGTTCTGGATCCCACTCCTTAAGATGTTCTAAAGTTCCGTGATGATCATCAACATTTGGTGATGGATCCTTGTGAGTTTTCTGATCCCTAACCGCACGTAGATTTTCATCAATACACGTATTCTTACGATTCGTACATCTTTTGTTCTGATCTTTAAGACTCAGAAAAGGTGTATTCTTTGTAAAAGGATTAAGTGTACGGTTCCATGTTAGGTGATTCTGGTGATTGCACTGATTCCAAGTTGTACAACACTTTGTTTTGTTTGGTTTTTGAAGCGGATCTACCTATGGTTGACGATTTAGAAACCTTTGATCCTTGTTCCTATTCAGAAGGTGATGCGTATTCTTCGGAATGTTAGGATCTGGAACGGTATTCACCTATGGTAGACCATCTTACAAATTCCTACGACCTGAATCCACCTAAGGATGGCCTTTCGACAAAAGACTACTTTTTTAGTTCCAACTGGCACTTTGGGGTTTCTCAAACCTATGATTACAGTGATTGGGTATATATACGTTAGTTCGAACATTACAATCACGTCCATGAGGAATGAGTCAACGTCTATTAAGCTAGGAAGTTATGTACCTGACCGAATTTCATACCTAATGTTTACCTAACTATAGAGTATTGAGTGCCCAAGTTCAATGAGTTGTAACTATAAGTTGGCCGATACTGCAGACAAGTGTAGTCAAGTCCGGAGCGTGAAGTAGTAGTACCGCAGACGTCCATTGTGAAGTCCGGGGCAAGGAGTTTCTTTTCTTTCCACATGCGAAGTCACGCGAAATAGAAGTATTCTTCTCTTTAGAAGTACAAATACTGGTAAGAGTAGCTGTAAGAAGTAGTTGTACGAAGTACGAAAAAGGTACGTGAAGTCAGTAGTTCACTTAGTCTGATGACTATTGATGAGAATAAGGTGAACGAGTTATATTAATTCTACCGCTGTAGTACACGATTAAAACACCCCCTCTTCACACTTAACTTATGTAAACCTACTATTAGTGAACAAATTAGTTCTTACCGTAGAGGTATACGTTAAGAACTCCCCCTCTTCTTCACACTTAAAAAAAAACGTACTAACTAACTATAAACTCTTATATACCAGTTTGCCGAGGATTGAGTACATTCTTGGCTCTAAGAAGAATAGCCTAGTAGAAGTGTACATCAAAGAAGATTCTCGGCAACCAACTGTAGAAGTGTGCCCGACTATACTAATTTACTGTTTCACGAAGATCAACGACCCGACTAAAGAAACTACTTGTAGAAAGATAAAAACAAACTAACCCTCCCTAAAATTAATTCCCTTAAACGATAAATGTTCAATTGTCCTTACGGAAACCACACTTCTTCTACAATTGACAGATAAAGGGGTAAGCCTGTTAGAACTTCTTCCAGCTCAGATATCAGATTAGATGTAAAAGACGATGTACTAATCTTCTGATTTCTGCTTAACGTAAACTACTAGATTTCTGAAGAAGAATTAGGCCCGACTCTTCTTGTGAACTTTTAGAAGCAGTCAAATCCCCTCTCGTGATTAACCCCCTCTAACTTTTCGGTTTTAAATTAGGGGTTAATCTGAACAAGTATAAGAAATCGATACTAAGTAACAAACTAAAAACTACTGTGAGGAGGTTGCGGATTACGAAGTGAATGATTCCTATTGACCCTAAGTAACAAACCCTTAACAAGAAGTTTCTATACAAACTACTCATAAGGGTTGGCGATCGCTTACAACTAGTAGGTTCTTCATGAAGAGTTTGATGAGTTTTTCGGATTAGAGGTCAATAAGGAGTTCCACAACTATTACTGATAGTATTATAACGTCAACGTGAGTACTTATTACTAGGCGAGAAACCATATGGAAACGGTTTAGAAGTGCCTAAAAATAAGTACTTATTACTAGGCGAGAAACCATAAGGAAGCGGTTTAGAAGTGTCTAATAACAAGGAAAGTAACACGTGCGATATTTAGTTGGAGTACTTGTAATTCCTTTTACTGATGGAGTAGGCGAGTTTCTGTAATAACCACTTAGAAGGTCTAGTCAGTGATGTACATATGAAAATCCTTCTTACGTAACTACAACTCCGTAGTAAACAAGGCCAAGTAAGTCACCCATTTACATGTAGGCTAACATACAAATAAGTACACAACCCATAAACTGTATTCAACTAATGAAGCCTCAATTAGTAAATAGTGAATAAACTCTAACTTCAACTGGAAGTGTTTCCGCAAAAGAATAAAATAGAACTTCAGCCCCTACCAACCTACGTACTGAAAGTTACTATTGAACGAGCACTAACTTAAATTCAACTTCTGAACCAAATAGATCAATGGTCGTCAGCCCGACCTACCGACTTCTGGACCAATTGATAGTGAAGTTCCTCAATGCAACAAAATGAGTCACTGTGCGCGAATACAGCAACACCTATTAGCGTTCTCCACAATTAAAGAGTATGAAACCAACTCATAACTCATGAACCTCTAAACGAACCTCGTATTTAAGAGCTGTGGCAAGAAGGTTGTAATCAC
>BPTQ01000009.1:351064684-351138672 GCA_019973895.1 Chrysanthemum seticuspe
AATATTAGACTAGAGAGAGGAGAGGAGAGATCTAGGGTTAATTCAATGCACAAGTGTATGAAACCCTAGAACCTAACCCTCCTTATATACTAGTAGGTAAACTTATGGAACAAGTTAGGGAATTAGGCCTTGGAGAGGCCCTATCACCGGCCACTATAGAAAGCCCAAAGCCAAACCCATAACTTTTCCAAGTTTTCCATTTCTAGTCCTTCTCTTTTCATTTTAACGGTCGTTAGTCATTTTTCCGTTAAATACTTAACGATCGTTAACCAGACTTAATGTGTAATAATTAATCGTAAACATAAACATTAATTATTAACTTTAATTCTCATTCGCTAATGTGTGCAATCCCGTGGTCACGAGTTCGAATCCGGACATTCACATGTTTGTAAATATATACATTTCCAACAGCTCCCACTTGGATATGTTTACAAAATGTGAAATGACATTGGTTAGCGTCTAGCAACACGCCAATGCCTCCGGTACAACTCGTGTATGGTTTTCTGGAGAAAAACCAAGTTTGATGATTCATCATCATATTCATCCTTTTGTTTCTAATACCATGTTAATAAGAATATGGATCTCACTCATTTCTTAATTAACTATTCTGTTTCTCGCTTTATATGATTGAGTAAGATTACCAATTCTTCTGAACAGAAGACCTTGGGTATGGCCATACAAACATCTTAACAATCCTACGAGGGGCCCAGTAGTATTATACTTTAAAATAAATTTGAAGGAAACAAATCCCATTTTGACTACAAGCAGGATTCATAAATTTCGCAACACTTCTGAAAACAACCCTTATAACTACCAGTTACGTGTAGCGTTAGATTGCTTCACAAAAATGCACTACATCCATGACATATCTCTTGTATCTCAAGTCAGAGGATAAATATCCATGATATACTTAATGACAAAGATCCATAAAGTATCATCATGTGGGTGGGATAAGTCCTATACTCAATTCATTGAATATCATCTGAAATTAGTCATGCTACGCATCAATATACTTTCAAGTATATTTTAACTAATACTAAGATTTGTCTTAATTCAATATCATTCCCATGTTATTGATTGACAACGGACTATTTAGAATAACTTAAGTTATTCATGGATTTAAACATGCAAATATAGGACACAATATTATAAATGAAATTAAACGTATACCGTACTTTAATTCATTATAAATAATAATTGTTTAACATCCTTTATCCAAATACTAAATAGATCAATGCACGAGAATACTAGTTAATGAATTTTGCCACAAGTCATGAAAATCATACTTGTTGACAAGGCATAATTTCAATTAACTTTGATCTATAGGAATTTTGAGAATACTTATTTCAAGAATTCAATAAGTGAATTTCTTGTATATGTTTACACATATCTTGATATTGTCATATCATTCCATAAGGTGCGTGATAACCTGAACCACCCTTTTATGACAATCATCTTTCAAAACTTTAAAGTTTTAAAGTATTCTTTATTCTTTAATGTATAATGCAACTATGCTCTTAGTTGAGCATAACTAGTCAACATGGTCATTATCAAGGATACCATGACTAGAATTGAGTGTCATCTCAATTATACCAGCATCATTGTGTACAACAATATACTCTTTAAACATCCGTAAACTTTGAACAGTTATAGTGTAATGTTGGTGCCTACCAAACTCAAGTTTGTTGGCAATGACAATTATGAAATAATTGCCATATTTTTGTCCATAGAATCTAGGAGCATATCCAGACTATGGAATGTGATTCTAAATCCAAACATATTCCTTTTAAAATATTTATTACACTAACAACTTTCAATGTTGTCAAATCATCTTGTAACCAAGCATGACACAACAATCTTATACACAACATGATGTACATGATGAATCTTCAAGTTAAACTTTAAGATCTCATTCATATTGTATCTTGTTAAAGATATGTATTTATCATGTTTTACTAGACTCATTTATTTTACCGCATATGTTTATAAACATATATTCCAAGGTTGTATGTCTTATTTCCAAATCTTACAAACAAAGTTTCATTCCCAACTAAAACTTAATTTAGGTGGAATGTAATTGCCCATACAATATATAAGATTTAAGAAAATAAAAATAATACTCCCACTAGCTTTCAGGAATACTTATGAGCTATCTTATTTTTATTTATTAAATCAAACATTGATTTAATATTAAACATAAGAATCATCTCATAGATGCATGCATATATCCATTCATGGATTCTTGCAGTTTGTACATATTCAAAGATTATTTGAATTCATAAAACTACTTTGTATTATTTATCGTCCTCGCAAAAGTAATTCCACAACAAAGAGTTATGACATTCATTGTCAAAATTTCATATCAATGAAACTAAGTATGACAATTATAATCTTTATACTTCTATTTAATGTATCTAGTAAAGAATATTCAATCATAGTTAATTGCTTCAATATGATTAATATTATTATCACTAGACATGCATTAAATATGTGTACAATATTGTCCATATGATTTCTACATAAAGATTTAAACCACTAGGGTTTTCATCCTTTGAAGCAAATCATCTTCATTAAGCTAAACCAAGTATCTAAAGTTGATTATCATTATGGACAGCATCTCTACATTCATAGTATGATTGATTTACCACAATTCAACATTTGGTAAATTCATAATTATGATTAACAGGCTTACCATGATCTTGTAACTCATATTCCTCAGCATATTAAATATCCTTACGGATCTATGAATGACAATTCCCTCATATTAAGGTCTATCATTTTCATGTTTAGCCTCATCATGATATTTGCTAGTGCATTTTAGAAGATTATGTATTTTGTAATTCAATCTTTCAAGATCTAAACAAAACTCCCACTTGCCTTTAACAATTTAAAGATTACCTTTAAATAGTTTATCAAGTAGAGCAACAATACATTGTTCTTTTTTGGGATATTACAAAAAACATTGACAGTTCCTAACATTAGTTTGTTATAACTCACTCTATAAGTAGTTTAACAAAATCCAGAACTTCATTTATAAGACTTAATGTGATTCATCACATTCCATAAACAAATGGTGTCTTATCAATCTTCTAGGTTGGAGTCTTATTGAGTATATTCAATCTATACTCAATCTACTAACCTTGATAACTTTTGGAAGAAACTATAGTTATCTTGAATCAAACATGCCAATAGATTTTGATTCTTCTAACTGAACATACAATAAAACTATGGTATTTCATTAGAATTAATATTGTAATATAATCTAACAATATTTAAGATAACCATCTACTCTTTGGCTCATCTCTTTACCAACAAAGTAAAACTTAATGGTACAATATAATTACCAAGTCAATTGCATGTATTATAACACAAGTATTTTTGACCAAGTCAAAAGACATATCAGTTATAATCCCACTATACGTTATAATTCATTGATCACCTCATTGAGTTCATGTATATGTCTTAAAACATAGCAAGTTAACGTCTTACTTTATATTGTAAGTCTTGTATTAAAAGACTTTATGTTTGTGACTTTACAAAATCATAAACATTTATAATAAAAGTAATTATGAACACCACCTCAGGTTTCAATTAATATTTCAAGTTAATATTTACTACATATATTTAAGTCATTCAACGAATACTTAAATTCAAAGTGTTTCTTAAATATTGAATAACATAAATAATTAAAATAAAGTAGTCTTTTTATCATCTTGACACATGTTCTTAATAAGGCAATCATACATATTTAAATGTATAAGTTCTATTGGAACGTTACTCTCTTACCTTGCGGTCAAGAGAATCATATTTATATGTGTTGTACCTTGCACACAATAAAGATTTCTCCCACTTGTGCATGGAACAACATCATGTAGCAGATAAACAACACGATACACGTTCGTTTATTTGATTAATATGATTTGTGTCATAGATATAACAAGTAGATGTAGGACTATATTGATTAGTAAGGAAACGCACATTACAATCCTTGAAAACCATAAGTGCCTACAATTGGAAAGTAATTATCTTTGAAGATAATCTGGGTTACTACACACGAAATAAGGCTTGTAGCTCCCACTGAATTAGAAATCATTAAAACAACTTCTTATTCAGTAATGCAACACAAATGATCCCACTGAATCTGACAACATTGTAAGTGTTGCATAACTAGTGAAACCAACTTGCTTGCCTTTTGCTTTCCTACACCTTTAAAGAACCATACGTAATCATTACTAAGGTACTAAAAGGTGTATTCTACTCTATGAATGATGGGTTATCCATCAATGTTATTAACTCGAAAAATTGGGTATGCAATTTCTTCCATAACAGGTCTACCATCCCCATACTGGTATGTAGCACCTTTAAAAGTTAAAGTAAACCAACTAGATAAATTAAGCTAGTTTTCCTTTTACCAATTTTCGCGGTAATTTGTCTAGCTTTTAATTTTGTAACTCATATACATGTTTTCCAGTTAACCAACATTCATGTTTGTTACAAAAGGATTCATTCACCTAATGAAGGTAATGAAATCTTTATGGAAAATATGACGTGCAATTCATTGCTATGAGTTACATTAGAATTTAGACAATTCAAAACATTCCTATTATACCTTTCCCATTCATGAAAAGGAATAGGATTGAGTCTAATGCTTCTCCCATGGAAAAGAGACTTCGTTTGTCTTTTCAGTAAATTATTCTCGATCAAACATTTGTTTGAAAGCAGAATGGAGCAATTTACTGATCAAAGACTAAACTTTGTTTACGGTTAAATGTTGCAATTATACATTCAAAAGAATTACAAAATTCAATTTTAGTATTTTCGATAATTAACCTTTTTCAAGAAAATTAATTACCCATGGTTCATAAGCATATAACCATTTAATTTTCACTGAAAAACTAGGATCCAAATTGTCATAATCTCATCACATCAGTTGATCTGCTAGTAATGAACCTTATACAAAGTGGTAGAGCTTTTGCTCAATTGCCAATTTCAATTGCAATTCCTAGATTTATGGGATTTACATATAGCCAATTTCAATTACCATGTAAACATGTTTTATCCCATCTTATGCCTTGAGTTGCCAGTTCTCACTACAAAACTCAATTAAGTTGTCCAACTTAAGAAACTGCAAAATCGTCCATGCCCGTTCTCACGACACGTGGACATTTTACCCTTTGATTACGATCTAAGTCACGATCTCACGCAAATAAAAAGTAATCTTAGGTGTTTCCGTTTCATTGGATGGCATATAACTTAAATTAAAAGGGTAATAATTTTTTATGTTAAATCAAATATGTACAAAGATGTCATGCATTCATCTTCGTAACATAGGTTTTATTAAAACATTTATATCTTGTTTTAATGTTTAAGTTTTTCATCATCAAACTTTAATTGAGGTATTGGTTTCACCAATCAAAGAATTTAGTGTTAATTATCATCCATTATACCGTACTTTTGCATAAGTGTAAACACTTAGTGTTTCGGATAATTACCACCGAAGTGGCGCATGGAATTCAAACTAATTCGCCCTTAAGATGAGCTTGCACATTTAATGGCTTACTAAGTAGATCCACTCGAACTTACATAGGGCAGAGGACCAGGTACGCGCTAAAGCACAACCTTAGACATCCTTTCAGTGTGACTGTGCGCACTTCTTTAAACCCCTTTTATTAGTTCATTCTCATGGGTGAGCCGTTCAGTCATTTGTACCAAAATCATCAATCAATTAAACGATTATGATTACTATTCTTAAAAATACATGTTTCACCATTGTTTAGGTCAGTTTATTTTTCTTGTAAAAATACCCTTGTTACAAAACACAAACAAGCAAGTATTTATAAAAATAAACAAATAAACAATGAATGCATAACAAATAAAGGTCATGCATATCAAATAACCACATGCAAACGGTTTAGATAAATCCTATTAATAACCAATTAATAATGATTGAGGTCTTCCCCAATTTTAGATCTATCAAAATTTAGTGTATATCACTTAAACAAGAAAGACATACAATAAAAGCAGATCCATGATAAAACATGCATGTAATTATCATGGACATAAAATTACACTTAACAATTAATGCAATTAAACAGAGTTACGCATACACACATAAAGTTGCATGCATCTTAGGGTTTCTAATCCAATTAAAACAATAGTTTACAAAACCCTAATTAGGGCACCCAAAAAAAAAGCGCCCCCTATAAAAATTAGGGTTTAGGATATACAAACCCTAGATCTAAGCATACAAATAATAACACAACATGTTTATTTTATTTATGTGTTTTAGTAATTAATTACTTGTTAAACCTGGCTCGTGATGCCACTGTTGAGTTTATGATATATAAAATACAATAAAACATAAAGACATCAAGAGTACACAGCGGAAGACTTAAGATCATAACAAATAAATTAATTAACTGAAAGTATGCGTAACGTACCTCTTGCGAATGTCAAATCCCTCGAGCAAAGCAAAACAACCCTCGAGCAAAGCAAAACAAAGAAGTACTTATTGGTGTAAGAATAATGTCTTACAACCACGTTCTTGTACACACGAATTAACCAAACGAATCAAGCGATTGCTAGATCTAACACAAGTCCTCGTTTAAGAAAAACGAAACCAAACTCCCTTACTATTGGGGTGTTCGGCCGAATATTAGACTAGAGAGAGGAGAGGAGAGATCTAGGGTTAATTCAATGCACAAGTGTATGAAACCCTAGAACCTAACCCTCCTTATATACTAGTAGGTAAAATTAGGGAACAAGTTAGGGAATTAGGCCTTGGAGAGGCCCTATGGCCGGCCACTATAGAAAGCCCAAAGCCAAACCCATAACTTTTCCAAGTTTTCCATTTCTAGTCCTTCTCTTTTCATTTTAATGGTCGTTAGTCATTTTTCCGTTAAATACTTAACGATCGTTAACCGGACTTAATGTGTAATAATTAATCGTAAACATAAACATTAATTATTAACTTTAATTCTCATTCGCTAATGTGTGCAATCCCGTGGTCACGAGTTCGAATCCGGACATTCACATGTTTGTAAATATATACATTTCCGACAATGTGCACAATAATTCTTCATAGCAATATCTACGTTCCATCTTTCATATCAGTAATGCCCTCTGTGAGAGTATGTATATGTAACGTCCTTTCCACACACCAAAACTATCTACTTTTGCCTAGTATATAGTTTACCTAGTTATTTTATATAACCTGGTTGCCGGCTCGGGAAAGTAAGCTCATACAACCCTAGCTATATTTGAGCAAATTCTTAAAATAACACAAAATTACAGTATTACTTGTCCATTTGACATTTTACTTCGGGTCTATTTCACCTGTGTTTGGTTGGTTCGGTCAAAGTCCATTAGGGAAACCAACAGTACTTGTCGTCCATATTTAACTAGACGTGTGCAGAAAGTGGATTGGCACCGAGAAGAACACTGGATTGACACGTACCAAAACTGGCCTGCTTTGACCCGTACGCATAATTGACCCATTCAACAACCAGCATAAATCTTGGAGTACATTTTTCTTTCTTTTCATGTACATAAACTTAGTTGCTTCTAAACTTCAGTTTAATGTTCCATGTAACAAATCTGTCTCTCAATAAATGTTAACAACTCTTATATAAAATAAAAGATAAAAAATTTATCCTAACACTCTATCCCACATAGGCTCAAGATAAAAGTTGTTGGTTACCTATATATGACAAGTGTACGTGTGTTAAATGAATTATGACTAATATTATGTCTTCGGTTATTTCAGATCTTGCTAGGTTGAAAATCTAGCGAGTTTGGAATTAACGAAAATTTATGTGAACTCATAGTTTTTTTTTTTTTTTTTTTTTTTTTTTTTTTTTTTTTTTTTTTTAATTCGGTACCATAAAACAGTTTTTGGTGGAGACCATTTAAATTTTTGATTTCACGCAGATCAGAAAGAAAAATTAATTGTGAAAGCTAAATAAAGAAACAATAGAAATGTAAAATTGTATCTTAATTTTTTTGGTTAAAACGCAACGTGCAAAATGAATACACATACGATCTAACTCAACACTCAACGACCAACATAAATCTTATTAGATGATTGATACACATATCAAAACCTTTCATAATGAGGATTATTAGAAGATATATAGCCCAAACCCGTTTGTGGGCTTAGGGTTTCAAGGGTTTCATATGTAGTCACCATTATATGATACCGATCCGACTGTAATCGGGTCGGTAGTCGGTTTGCGTTTTTCTGGTAATCGGGATTCGGGACGGGTCGGGAGTCGGGACGGTCCCGAGAAAAAGCAGCCAAAATCAAGATTCGGGACCATTATCGGAATTCGGGCCTTATCGGGATTCGTACCGATGCTCACCCCTAGTATATGGTAAAGGAGTGCCTAGGTGCTTATTTTTAGGTTATGACATAAGTTCTCATCATATAAGCATTTTTGTCCTAAACTTTGCCTGGCCACTTGCAAAACTGAATTTATGCATTCATAATCCACAAACCGACCATTCCAAAAATTCTTAGTGATCGGCATAGTAAGTTTTCTAAATAACCTAGGGCCAAAGCAAGTATCATAATACATAAATATTCCAAGGATTATGACCAAAAACATGATACTAGATTTCTACATAAATTTTTTCAGATAAGTAAACAATATATAGATTTCGGACACGTAAAGGCTTAGGAAAAATCACAAGTTCTGTGAATACAATGCATTAAAAATTGTAATCTTTCATAATTAGAGTAACAACATCATATAATTTCATGTTATCTAAACAGTTACCTTCATGTTTAATGCTCTAACTCTTTCTGTATTTCTTTCTTCTCATGTAGATTAATTTTTTTTGCAGAATTTATATTATAGAGAATTGTGCCAAATTTCAATCTATGGTGGAAACAAGCCAAGCGCTCGTGAAAAGCTTGGGATCGGATAGGTAAAATTCTCAAACGAGTTGAGCTTAAACAAACTCTAGCCCAAGCTCGAGCCTAATTTTGAGCTCACTTTATAATCGAGCTCGAGCCCCAACTTTATTTATAAGATCGATTAGGCCGGCAAGCCTACGCGATCCCTAGCTTTATATATGCATATATAGTATATACATATAATTATGTATAAACGAGCTTAAAAGAAATAATTTAGCTCGAGCCTAGTGTGATGAACGAGCTGAGTTTCATTTGAGTTCTACTCTTTTCAACACGTCATAAAAATTAGTCGAGATCGAGCTTGTGAAAATATTCATGAGCGTAGATCGAGCTCAAAATACAAGGCCCGAACGAGCTGGAGCTTTATGTTGGGTTTTACTAATCATAACAATTACATAAACAAGTAAACATCATCAAAGCATGCAGCGGAAGTAATAGGAATAATACTTGTAAATTGATTAACCGAATTAAAAGTATATGCGTACCTTTTGCGAATCAATGCAATTAGGGTTTATGAAAACCCCAAATTAAGATCAAGAACCAAGAAACCCTAAACCCTAATAAATTAGGGTTTATCAAATTCGACTATACCAAAAGTCGAATACCCAAGATATGCAATCATAAGTGTATTTGCTCTTGGTTCTTGTACACACGTATTAGTAGCGAATCAATGAGAAAAGCTAGGTTCTTGAGTCACAAATCAAACACCACGATAATGTGTTCTTGGAAAACAAAATCCCAAGGGGTTGGGATATTGGAATTCGGCCGAACACACACAAGGAAGAAAACCAAAGAGTTAGGGATATCAAGACTTCTATGAATTCATTCACATGCCTTTGTATTTATAGGCTAGATATCTTGGTGATCAAGTTTAAGGAAAAAGGAAAGTTTTCCACCTCATTTGTTTTCCCTAAATCGATCGGTTCTAGAACCCCTATGGGTTTCTAGATCTTTCTTACTTTGTTTCCTTTTTATCCTTAATGTTAATATTTAACGACCGTTAATCAAACCCCGTTAAATACTAAAGACCATAAGATGTTTTATTTCTAATCAATAATTAAATATTACATTTAATATATTAATTATTATTTACATTGATTCTCATACGTAATGTGTGCAATCCCGAAGTCTCAAGTTCGAATCCGGTCATACGTATATTAAAATATATACATAATCTTTCAGCTCCCACTTGGATATATCTTAATATAGTAATGACATTCGTTTAGTCTAGTTTAACACGCCAATGCCCCCAGATTTGAAACGAGTGTGGTTTCCCTGGAAAAACCATTTTTAATGATTCATCATTATACTTATCCTTTTACTTCTAATACTTTATTAACTGTGAATATGGATCGAGTCATTTCACAAGTTAATATTTTGTTTCTCGTTATATTAGATTGAACAAGATTACCAAATCATCTTAACGCATTCCAGATAGATCTTGGGTAAGGCCTTACAAACATCTTGTCAATCCTACGAGGGGCCCAAACAGTATTATGCTTTGAAACAAATTCAAATGAGAAAATTCTCTTGACTACAAGCAAAACTCATGAACTTTGCAACACTTCTGAAAATAGCCCTTATAACCACCTTTTACGGATAGCGTTAGACTATTTCACACAAATGTGCTACATTCATAACAGTTATCCCGTAACTCAAGTCTGAGGATAAATATACATGATTTACTTAATGACAAAGATCCATAAAGTACAATCATGTTAAGTTGGGATCTGTCCTATATTCAATTCATTGAATATCATGTGAATTTGGCATGTCCTACTCATCAATATACTTTAAGTATATTCTACCAAAACTCATATTTGTCTTAATTCAATGACATTCCCACATCATTGATCGACAACGGACTTTTAGAATAACTTAAGTTATTCACAGATTAAACATGCAAATATAGGATATAATATTAAGAAAATGAAAAATAAACATAACCAATATTTTAATTCATTTAAATAATATTTGTTCAAAACATCCTGTATCCAAATACTAAATAGATCAATGCATGATAATACTGGTTAATGAATTATGTCTCAAGTAATGACAAACATACTTGTTAACAAGGCATAATTACAACTAACTTTGATCTATTGGAATTTTGAGAATACTTATTTAAAGAAGTCAACTAGTGAAGTTCTTGTATGTGTGCATTCAAATAACTTGATATTGCCACATAATATTTCATAAATTGTGTGACATCCTCAACCACCAATTTATGACAATCAAACTTTCAAATATTTTAAAGTTTAAAGTATTCTAATTCTTGAATTTATAATGCAACTATGCTCTTAGTTAAGCACAACTACTTCACATGGCCATTTACAAGGATGAAATTCTCCCATGACTAGTATTGAGTGTCATCTCAATTATACCAGCATCATTGTATTCAAAACAACAATATGCTCTTTAAAATCTCCGTAAATTTCAATATCTACAGTGTAATGTTTGATGCCTTCAAAACTTTCAAGTTTGTTGGTTATGACAATTACGCAACAATTGATATATTGCTCATCCATAGAATTTTGAGAGCAACTCCAGGCTGAGGAATGTAATTCTAGATTCAAAACAAATTCTATTAGAATATTCATTACACTAGTTATCTAATAATTTCATTAGATATCAATGTTGTCAAATCATCTTGCATTCAAGCATGGTACAACAATAACATGATGTACATGAAAAATCCTTGTGTCAAACCAAGATTTCATTCATGTTCTACATATCCATTTTTCAAATGATATATCATGTTCTATTATTAGACTCATTTATATAATACCGCACATGTTTACTAACAATAAATATATACTCCAAGGTTGTATGTCTTATTTTCTAAATCTTTCAAGTGAAGTTCCATTCCAAACTAAAACTAACATTTATCTTAGATGGAATGTTACTACCCACAACATATAAGATTTAAATAAAATAAACATAATACTCCCACTAGCTTTCAGGAATACTTAGAAATCATCTTATTTTAATTTTAAACCAAAACTTGGATTTAATAGTTAAACATAAGAATCATTTCCTAGATGCATGCATATATCCATTCATGGATTCTTACAGTTTGTACATTTCCAAAATTATGTGAATTCATAAAACTCATTTGTATTGCTTATCGTCCTCGCAAAAGCAATCACACAAGAAAGAGTTTTAATATTCCATTGTCATTTTTCATATCAATGAAAATAAGTATGACAATTATAATCATTATATATTTAATGTGCCAAGGAAAAAATATTCAATCACAGTTAATTGCTTAAGTGTGATTAATAATCTTGTCACAAGTCATGCATTAAACACATGTACAATATTGTCCATATGATTTCTACACAAAGATTTAAACCACTAGGGTTTTCCTTCTTTTTAAGAAACTCATCTCCATTAAGATAAACCAAGTTTCCAAAGTTGATCACCTTTTTGGACAACATCTTAACATTCATAGTATGAATAATTTACCACAATTCAATACTAGGTAATATATCATTATGATTAACAGGTTTACCATGATCTTGTAATTCATATTTTTCATCATATCAAGTATCTGAGATATCCTTGCGGATCTATGAATGAGAATTCCATCATCTTGAGGTCTATCATATTTGACCTCATTATGATATTTACTAGTGTATTTTAGAAGATTATGTGTTTTGTAATTGTAATTTAATCTCTTCAAGATCTAAACAAAACTCCTACTTGCTTTCGTAATTTAAAGACTATCTATAAATACTTTAGCAATTAGAACAACACTAAATTGTTTTCTTTTGGGATATTACAAATCACATTAACAGTTCGTAAATCTTGTTCAATAATAACCTACTCCATAAGTAGTTTTAACAAATCAGAACTTCTATATAAGACTCGATGTGATTCCTCACATTCCATACTAAAATAGTGTCTTATTCATCTTCTAGGTTTTGAGTTTCATTAAGTATATCCAATCAATACCCAATTTTCTAACCTTGATAACTTTTGGAAGAAAAGAGGATATAGTTATCTTGAATCAAACAATATGAAAAAAGTTTGATTCTTCTAACTGAACATACCATATACATACAATATTTCATTAGAATTAGTATTGTATGACAATCTAACAATATATAAGATAAACTTATTCCTTTTTGCCTACCTATTTACCAACTAAGTCAACTTAATGGTATAATAGAATATTCAAGCCAATTGCATGTTTTATAACATAAGTATTCTTTGACCAAGTCAAAAGACATAATAGTTATAATATCTTACTTTATATTATAAGTCTTTAAAAGACTTCATGTTTGTGACTTTACAACGAAAATATAAACATGTATGATTTAAAGTAATTATGAACACCACGTCTTGGTTTCAATTAATTAATTTTCAAGTTAATATACTACTCCATATATTTATGTCATTCTAAAAATATATAAATATTTAAGATAGTATTACTTTATTTATTTATGTCATTCCATGAAGTGTACAACTTAAGAAACTGCAAAAGCAACCACGCTCGATCTCACAACAAGTGGAGATTTACCTTGAGATTACAATCTAGCCAAGATCCCACTTAACCTAAAATGTAACTTCAAGTGTTTCTATAATTTGAATGACATAAGACATAAAAGTAGTCTATGTTATAATCTTGACATATGTACTAGACAAGTCAATCTTATTAAAACGTTAATCTCTTACCTTACGATCAATAGAATCCATTAATCATATTTGTATGTGTTGTTCCTTTGCACACAATAAATACTTCTCCCACTTGTGCATAGAACAACATCATATAGTAGATAAACACCATGACATTCATTTGTTTATGTGAGCAATATGATAGTGTCATAGATATATAAGCATTACAAGTAGATGTAGGAGCACTTAATTATCAAGGAAACGTTCATGACTATCCTTGAGAATATGAATGTCTACATTTTTGAACGTAATGTATTATTTCAAGAAAATCTAGAAATAATCTGAGTTACTACCAATATAATAAATCTTGTAACTCCCACTGAATTAGACAACGTTACAATAATGTCTTATTCAGTAATACATCATACTCCCACTGGATTTGACAACATTGTAAGTGTTTCATTAACCAGTCAAAATAGCGTGCTATTACGTTGCTACCCCTTTGTAAGACCATTCGTAACAATTACTTAGGTACTAAAAGAGTGTATTCTACTCTGTAGATGATAGATCATCCATCAATGCTATTAACTTGAAAAATTGAGCATGCAATTTCTTCCTTAATGGGTCTACCATCGCCATAATGATGTATAGCACCATCAATTAGTCAAAACAAAACAACTAGATAAAATATACTAGTTTGTCTTTTACCAATTTTGCGGTAATTAGTCTAGCTTCTAATTTAATAACTCATAAAATATCAAACATGTTTTCTAGTTGACCAAAATGTCATATAAGAATTCAATCACCAACAGAGGGCAATGAAATCTCTTAAGGAAAACATGGTGTGCAATTTTCTTAACTGTTAAAGTTGCTATGAGTTATATTAGAATTTAGACAATTCTAATATTCCAAACATACCTTTCTCAATCATGAAAAAGAATAGGATTGAGTCTCACTCTTCTTCCATGGAAAAGAGTTTATGTTTGTCTTTTAGTAAATTTTTCTTGATCAAACATTTGTTTGAAAACAGAACTAGATCAATTTACCAAAGCCCAAACCACATTTACGGTTTAATGTTGCATTAACACAATCAAAAGAATTATCAAAATTCAATTTTTAGTATTTTCGATAATTAAATCTTTCAAGAAAATAAAATACCCTTAGGTCAATTCATATTAACCATAGAATTTTCCTTGAATCTAGGACCCTCATTATCATAGTTTCACCACATCAGTTGATCTGCTAGTGATGAAAGTATAGAATAGGTAATTATCGAAGAACAATAATTGACAAACAAGTTTTCAATTCCTAGAAAATATGGGATTTACAATTTTACCAAACAATTATGCAAAATGTAAGCATATTTTATCCCATCTTATGTCTTAAGTTATAGGTCTCACTAACTAACTTAATTAAGTTGTCTAATTTAGAAACTACAAATTATTTAAGTTGAGGTCTCACACAGCATAAAGATTCACCTTGTTATCGTAATATAGCTCAAGGTCTCACATAACTAAATTACAACTTCAAGTGTTTCATATCATTAGATGGCATATACTTAAATTTTAAAGGGTACAATTTTTGATGTGTAATCAAAACTTATGTATGAAGAAGCATGCATACATCTTCATAACATAAAAAATTTCAAAACCTTACTCATAGTTTTAAATTGCTAAGATTAAATTCTACAAAGTTTTAATCGATGCGTTGAGAAACTTACAACTTTGCACTAAGATGCTTCGTACATAAAATAGTTATACTAGGTACCTCCAATCGAACGCACAAGGAGGCAGAGGACCAGGTAAGCGCTGAAACATAACCTTAGACATCCTTTCAGTGTGACTGTGTGCACTTCTTTGAACCCCCTTTTGAGTTTGGTCTAGTGGGTGAGCCGTTCTAACCATTTAGTACAGTCGCATCAGTCGATTAAAACTTCAAGATTTAATACTTAGAAAAACAAATCAATTTCGCCATTATTTAGTCAATTTAATTTTCTATTCTCAAAAAACCCTTTTTGCTTACTAACGTGTCATACAATATAAACAAAAAAGCACTTTAATAAAAAATTAAACAAACTCAAATAATATATACATATAACTTAACAATTTAACATATGTAAAACAATTAGCCACATGCATAATTATTTCGATAAAACCTAATAAACAATTCTAGGCGTAAAATAATGCATACATCAACTAGGGCTTTCACCTACAAGGTAAGTGAGCCACATGCATCGACAATTCAATTGCGTAAGCTAAAGTCAATAGTATACCAAATAGCACATAACGAATTTTTATTAGATATATTGAGGTCTTCCCCAATTTTATATTTATCAAACTAATAAACACGTGTATATCACTTAACAATTAATCAAACAATAATTCATGGCAAAACATGCATGTTCTCATGGATTCCTCATAACAATAATAATCACAAGATACGCATAATACATGGCACATAACAATTATTCTACATGCAATCTTAGGGTTTCTACAAGTTTTACAAAAAATAAAACCTAATTAAATCAATTAAGGGTAATCGACCCAAATTAAAAAAAAATTAGGGTTTCAATTATAAAACCCTAGAAACCAATAAAAGCATGTAAAATCATAAAGATACAATTTTTATGTGTTTCGGTAATTAATTACAACATATTAACGGCTCGTGATGCCACTGTTGGGTTTTACTAATCATAAAAATTACATAAACAAGTAAACATCATCAAAGCATGCAGCGGAAGTAATAGAAATAATACTTGTAAATTAATTAACTGAATTAAAAGTATATGCGTACCTTTTGCGAATCAATGCAATTAGGGTTTATGAAAACCCCAAATTAAGATCAAGAACCAAGAAACCCTAAACCCTAATAAATTAGGGTTTATCAAATTCGACTACACCAAAAGTCGAATACCCAAGATATGCAAACACAAGTGTATTTGCTCTTCGTTCTTGTACACACGTGGCGAATCAATGAGAAAAGCTAGGTTCTTGAATCACAAATCAAATACCACGATAATATGTTCTTGGAAAACAAAATCCCAAGGGGTTGGGATATTGGAATTCGGCCGAACACACACAAGGAAGAAAACCAAAGAGTTAGGGATATCAAGACTTCTATGAATTCATTCACATGCCTTTGTATTTATAGGCTAGATATCTTGGTGATCAAGTTTAAGGAAAAAGGAAAGTTTTCCACCTCCTTTGTTTTCCCTAAATTGATCGGTTCTAGAACCCCTACGGGTTTCTAGATCTTTCTTACTTTGTTTCCTTTTTATCCTTAACGTTAATATTTAACGACCGTTAATCAAACCCCGTTAAATACTAAAGACCATAAGGTGTTTTATTTGTAATCAATAATTAAATATTACATTTAATATATTAATTATTATTTAATATATTAATTATTATTTACATTGATTCTCATACGTAATGTGTGCAATCCCGAAGTCTCGAGTTCGAATCCGGTCATACGTATATTAAAATATATACATAACCTTTCACTTTATATATATAAACGAGTCGAGCTCAAACTCTGGCAAGACCGGGCTCGGCTCAGCTCTTTTCCATCCCTATTCTATCTACATATTCCATCCCACATAGGTTGAAGAATAAAATTGTTGGTTAGTTATATCACATAGTTTACGTAAGTGACCTGTTATTAGACTAATATTATTAGGTCCTCAGGTACGTGATCCTCAAGCTAATAATACATAGCATGAGAGAGCTCATACAGTCATACACCTGAGAGTTAATATGAATTTTTAATCTTTTAAACTTGCAACTGAGTTCAAACTTAAAATGTGAGCTATAATATCCACATACAACCTAACTCAAGAAGCAACATATTTCAATCATAGTTGAAAGTTCATAACGAAAAAAATCCTTCGAATTTTCTTTTCATCTCAGTGATCTTACACAAATACAAATACAACATATCTTTTTTCTAATGTGATCTTACACAAATACAACAACGACCGTCTCTAAACCCATAGGTCCATACTATTAAACACAACAGTCTCACTTAACAAACAAAACGTGTCTCATTCAGTCATTCATACACATATCGAAACAATTTATAAAGTAAACATTTCACTCTCATGACTGTAAGCACAAAGAACAACTCTTAAACTTAACGTTTACAATTTTTCACTTTTCATTGTTACCTTCATGTTTCTTGTAAACTTGATTTTTTAGTTCCGAGTAACATCCCTTTCTTTCCATGCACATAAGAATAATTTTTATGCCGTACTATTTTACCATTTTTTTGTTTATGGAGACCTTTTGTAACTTTCTATTCTTTCATTTTATCCCACATAAGTTGGAGAAAGAAATTGTTAGCTACTAATATACCAAAAAGTATGCAAGTGTTATGTGTCTAGAATAATATGATGTTTTCAGGGTGATCATCATTCAACGAGTTAAGAAAACATAATTCTTTGGATTGTGTAAACCCCTTGCAAACTCATATGAACTATTAACAATTTTTTAAATCTTTTTTACCGTAAAATATACTTTGGTGAAAACTATTTTCATCCTTAATTTCACACAAGTTGATTAGAAGGAAAAAAGGATAACCGTGAATGTTTCTAGTACTAACTCAATAGTCATCAACCAACATTTATCTCATTAGATTATTCATACACATTTATTATAACCATCAAAGAACTTAACATATCTTATTAACAGCTAAAAATTCATAAAGAGGATATCCTTTGAAATATCTTTCTTTTCATCTAGTAACATATGTATTTTCTTGCAGAGCCAGAATTAGGGGTCTTGTGGTCTTGCGGTGTCGATCATGGGACTTTCATATAGAGTTCTGTTTAATAAGTGTATTTATTAAACTCAATCGTTCTAACACTTGATGAGTAGAAAACTCATTTTTAATTACAACGATTCATATATAAAACTATATCTACTAGAGAGAGCGACGACCAAAACTCAAATGTGAAAGTTTGAAGTAATATTTTACATATTTTACTGTTTGAACATTTTTTACATCTTGAGAATGTATTACATATTCTATGAAAACTCGATTTCAGGATGTTGGTATTCTAACAAAGCGGCCCGAGTATAGAATCGTCCTCAAATCGCAATTTATTCGAATTAGCAGGTGGGAATTCTAAAGTAATTAACTTCATTTCTCTCTATTTGTAGTGCAAGTATCTACGCCCCCCATCTTTCACATCAATGATGCCCTCTGAGAGTACGTATTTGTAAACATCCTTTCCACACACCAAAAATTTATAGTCTGGTGTTGCTATAGTTCACATAATTATAAGCTGATAAGACCCTAGATGTAATTGAGCAACTACTTAAAAAATAAAATTACCCTATTACTTATCCATGTGAAATTCTAGTTCGAGTATGTTACACCTGTGTTGGGTTGGTTGGTTCATAGTCCATTAGGGTAGCCAACAATTGTCGTCCATACTTAACTAGGCGTGTGCTGAAAGCGGATTGGTATCGAGACGAATACTTGATTGACTCGTACCAAAACTGGCTGCTTTGGCCCGTATCAAAACTGACCCATTCAAAATGAACCCTCTTTCATACCTTACCCAACTTGCTGTAAAACTGATTATGTGATTATTTTTTCTAACGTCATGATTATAAAGTTTTGATGTTTGGAGAAAGTGAGTCATTATGAACTCGTTTAATGATCAAACAACCCCTAGATAAGTTTCTAGTTAGGTGTTGCGTATCTCTTTATGAACTTGTTTTTAAAGATTGCCAGACTGTGTTACACTTTTACGATTCTTATTTGTTTACTCTAGCTGTAAGTTTGGCTAGGTAGGTGTCTTTTGTAATCGCAGGATCTTTTAACACAATGCATAAAAGATTGTAATCTTTCATTATTAAGAGTTATAGCAACATATAATTTCATGTTATCCAAACTATTACATATTTACCTTCATGTTTCATACTCGAACTCATGCATTCTTTATTTCTTTTCATGTACATAAAATTAGTTGCTTCTAAACTCCAGTTTGATTTTTCATGTAACAAAACTTTCTTTCACAACCAAATGTAAAGAACTCTTGGATTATCTTTTTCTTACCGGGTTTTTCAATGAAGATATTTTCTTACCTTTTATCCTAACATTCTATCCCGCATAGGCCAAAGATAAAAGTTATTGGTTAGTTATATAAAACAAGTGTACATGTGTTGAATGTGCTTAGAGTTGTATTGGGTCATCTATTAGGTTGAAAAAATCTAGTTGCCCTTGAAATATTCAAAAGTAAAAGTGTATCTTAATTCCTTTTTTTGGTAAAGGGATTATACCCGGTCAAATATATTAAAAATAAGAAAGTTGTGTACATGAAAGAATGGAGATGAGCCACTCTCTGAAAAATAAAAAACATTTGAGCTTGAAAACAAACTCAAACACGAAATAGCCAACTAAACACTACAAGAAAAACATTTAAATGAATTCCATAACACTTGCAATGAAGAACCACATCAGACTCACGTTATCTTCCACGTAGTCTTCAACTTTCGCACACTAGCTTTGTTCTTGAATTTAATTGAGGCTAGCTTCGAACGAATCATCTCCACAATAATCTTGGTAACTTGATCTTCAGTCCTACTCGGCTTAGCATGAATACGATTGTTGCGTTCTTGCCATATAAAATATGAAGACAAAGCCAAAATTAAACGACCAACAATGCTATTGGCACTGTCCTTTTTAGACAACGGCATTAACGAGCCTAATATATCGTCCCATAAGGGGGATATACTCGGCATGTCAGCTATAGTCATCACACTACTCCATACTTTGGACGAAAATGGGCACTCAAAGAATAGGTGTTCGTGGGAATCGTGTTTGAGTTTGCAAAGAGGGCATCTAATCAAAGTTAAATCGATGTCATTACCGACGTCCCATTGTCTGAGCCTATCTTGCGTTTTAGGGCGCCTTCTCAAAATAAGCCAAAGATGAATATAGTATCTTGGAATGCCATACTTCGACCATATCAATCAATACCATTCCACTTCATTACATGTTTGTCGGACAGATTCCAAACAGAACTAACCGAGAAATCATGCAATGCCCCATCATTAGATTTCCACAAGAGATTATCTTCATGGTTCGCATGTAGAATAGGAACAGTAAGGTTATATAGGGAAGGAAACCTATGAAACCAACTTTGAGGCCACCTCCGATCCGCGCCATACACAATATCAGAATCAGATTCAAAAGTCGTGTATCTTAATTCCTTTGGTTAAAACACGACGTGCAAAATAAATACACGTACAAGTCAACAACCAACATAAATATTTTATGACATGAACATATTATATTTTAATAGTTGAATGAGGATATCGTTGGAATATCTTATATTCAATCAATGCCATATATATTTTTATTTTAACATGGTCTTACACATACACAATCGTACCATCCAACAACTAACATGAATCTCATTAGATAATTCATACAGACTTATCAAAACCATAAATAAATCAAATAATCTTTTAATTCAACGTTTAAACATTTGCAATCTTTATTTTTAGAGCTATAACAACATATAATTTCATTGTTATTCAAGTTGTTCCTTTCTTGGTTCTTGTCCCAATCACATGAATTAGTTGCTTTCAGGCTACTCGGCAACGGAAGGATTTCACTCACCTTACATGCCAAATTACCCGCGACCTCCTTGCCATGTAACATGACTCACGCGTGACTCACGCAAACCAAGAGAAACCATATTTTTATGGAAATATATCTCTTTCTATGTACATAAAAGTCTTTTATATAATAGTCTACCATATTTTTATTGAAATATCTTATAAGTTACAATTGTTACCTTCATGTTTTATGATCTAACTCTAGCATTATTTCTTTATTTCTTACTTTTCATGTACATAAAATTAGTTGCTTCTACACTTCTAGATGTTCCATGAAACCAATCTTTGTTTCACCAAATGTTAAGAACTCTTGAATTATCTCTTTCTTACCATTTTTTATGGACGTATTCGGTATCATGTTATCCTAACACTCTATCCCATATTGGCCGGATATAAAATCTGTTGATTAGTTATATACCGTAAGTGTATGTGTGTTAAATGTGTTGTGAATAGTATTATGCTTTCAATAATTTCATGGTGTGTTGGGTTGAAAAAATCCAACAGACCCGGGAATATTTGAAAACTCATACGAACTCTCAACTTTTTTCTTTTAATTGCGTACTCTAAAATATTTTTTTGGTCTTTCTTTAAAGGTCTAATTGTTTTAAATGTATTATACTCGACACGTTTCGTAATTCTGTGTAACTATGTTAATATGTGATTATTCCGTGTAAAAAATATATTTTAGGTGTTAATGTGTGAAGAACTTGACCTTCCTAGCGGTTATGCTATGTGGATCAGGTCACTTCCATGTCACTGCCACGTTATCCAATTCATTGTCGAGCTCACTCCAATCTTATGCTATATGCAACAACAAAAATTGGCAAGCATAATACATTTTTAGTTATTCAATTTGCATATTTACTAAACAAATTAAAATAAACCTGTAACTAAATCTTCAACTAAATCATAATAAGCGAGAACACAAAAAACTAAATTTCAGAATACAAGTAATTAGTGATTTACACCTGTCTTGACCTGACAAGAAACCAACTTAAATTCGAGACTCGATACGCACCTGTCTTGACCAGCCTAAACTCTACTTTGGGTCTCGATACATGTGTTTAAATAACATTATTATGTGAATTCCTAAAAGACTAAGAATTTTAAGTCTTATTTATCGTCTGAAACCAACTAAGACACGCGCCACTAAAAGTCTTGGACCGCAACTTCCAAACCGCTTTTGCATATCTTTCGAGCTAATCTTAGGAGAAGCTACACTTTGAGGACTTGAAGAAGAGTAGTTAACGATGTTAAAGTTGGTAAGCAATGTATCTTTAGATAAAAACTTTTCTTACAATTACATTGGGGTTGTCATTCACGGAATTTATAGTTTTAAGCCAATATTTGTCCAAATACGAAAAAAGGTTGACAAAGTTTCATGGTCTAACGGTCCAATTATTGGGCTTGAATCCTTTGGGAAAAAATAAAAAAAATTATGAAAACAGCTACTAGACATAAGCTCAATAATTTGGGTTGAAATGATGCATGTTTTTATTTCTTGGCCCAACTATCTTTTATGCTTTGTATCTTGTTATATGCTTATAAATATTTCCGGTCTTAAGAAGAGATGTTATTATGTTAATATAAAAAGTACTCTTTTAACATACTTGAGCTTTTAACCTTAGGGCCAAAAATAACCAAACAAGCCCCTAAAAGCTAAATGATATATCTGATAAAAGATTGCTTGGCTGCTTATATTTTGATTTTGACATAAGTGCTCCTCTAATAAACATGTTCGTCGAAAACTTTGGTTAGCTACTTGCGAACTAAATTTCTAAATTCACAAACTATGAGCATTCAAAAAATGCCTTGTGATCGGCATATAAGTTTGCTAAACAACCCATGGCCATAACAGGTATCATAATGCAAAAATATTTTAACCTTCATGACAGAAAACGTAATTCATTCAGCGATGTATAAGGTTTCTTCATGAATGTTAAGTTGCTCATTTTCTATTTTGATAATCACTTACCCTTTTTCTCTTTATGAAATCACAGTTGCTTTTAACAACGCTTAAAAATTTGCAATATTTCATTTTTAGAGCACTAGAAACATATAATTCCACATTATCGAAACTGCCCACTTCATGATATATTCGTGCTCCAAACACATAAACTAGTTGCTTCTAAACTTCAATTTGGTGTTCCAGGTAGTGTATCTTTCTTTCACCAACTGTTAATATCTCTTGCTTACTATTATTTAGACCTTTTCTAACTTTCTTTCCTAACATTCTATCCCACATAGGCTAAAGATAGAAGTTGTTGGTTACTAATATACCATAAGTGTATGTGCATTAAATGTATTAAGACTAGTATTATGTCTTCGGCTGATATACCACTTGTGAGGTTGAAAAAATCTCACCGTATCTCCTCCGAAAACTCATATGAACACTTAAATTTTTAATGTTATTTTTGTTACTCAAAAA
The DNA here is from genome assembly GCA_019973895.1 of Chrysanthemum seticuspe. NCBI lineage: Eukaryota > Viridiplantae > Streptophyta > Magnoliopsida > Asterales > Asteraceae > Chrysanthemum > Chrysanthemum seticuspe. Next base: position 351,088,281 of record BPTQ01000009.1, read on the forward strand.
CATGTTTTGGTGAAATCATTTTAATGTGTGACTTCACACAAGTTTGAAAGGAACATATATTTTAGAAGCCAATAGAAACATATCACTAACGTTATCAAAGCCACTTAATATAAGACATTAACATAAGTATTCTTTTATAAATAATGATATGTTGCATGGAACACCAAATTGAAGTTAAAAAGCAACTACATATGTGTTTTGAGCATGAATCATGAAGGGAAGAATTTCGATAACGTGAAATTACAAGTTGTTATTACTCGAAATATGAAAGATTGCAAATGTTTAAGCGTTGTTAAAAAAACCTGTGATCTCTTATAAGAGAAAAAGGGTAAGCGATTACTTATCATAATAGAAAGTGATCAACTTACGTTTATTCTGGTAAAATTACGTTACATATAGTATTAAACCGAACTCTAACCATTTTTTATTAATTCTAAAGTGATGTTTTCCAATTTCAAAAATGTTTTAAGAAAGTGTTTCACCTGAAAACAATGTACTATTCCAAGCACATGTATACCACATAGACTAGGGTGGTGTTTGTTTGCGACTTAATTGACTTAATATGAAAAAAACTGAATTCATTAAGTCATACTAAAACTGTTTGTTTATGACTTAATAAAACAATATGACTGAAAATATTAAGCAATAAAACTGAGGCTGTCTGCATTAAGTCATCTCTTAATTAGAATTGACTTAATATAAAAATTTAACAAAGAAGCCCCTAACTAAGCAACAAGTTCTTTCTGGAACAAAATGTTAAAATAAAAAGATAGAAAAGTCTTCATATCATATAAAATATTTTTATGTACATGAAAAGAAGTTCTAGGCGTTGCGGATGTGTTCTAGCGCTAAAGAAGTTCTAGAAGGAGTTTTTTATACAACTTGGTGGAGCATTTGGGGTTTTCGAAATCAGCTTCTTTTTGCGTAAAAAATTCTTTGGAAAAATGTTATTTTTGATGATATTGTTATGCGATCTTTTACTTGGTGTAGTGCTAGGCGTAAAAGTAGTATTGGTTGGGATAGTTGGCTTCAACACCCTTATTTACTTTTCTTGTAATGTTCTAGCTTCTTGCTAGTGGTTTTATAATAATATCGTTGCCGTTCAAAAAAAATGTACATGAAAAGAAAGAGATATATAATGCAAGAGTTATCAACAGTTGGTGAAAGAACTACCTGTTACATGAAACTCCAACTTAAAGTTTAGAAGCGAACTAATTTTGTATTTTCGGAGCATGAATTATGACAGGAACATCTTAGATAATATATATGAAAGTATATGTTCTTAGTGCTCTAAAAACAAAAGATTGCAAATGTTTAAGCATTGAACTAAAACAACATATGATTTTTTCTAAGAACAAGGGGTTAGCTTTTATGACTTAAGTTAACAATAAACATCGTTGAATAAATTACGTTTTATGGTCATGGAGGTTAAAAGTATATTTGCATTATGATACTTGTTATGGCCATGGGTTGTTTAGCAAACTCATGATGCCGATCACTTCACATTTTGAATGCTCAATGTGTATATTATGAATGTACATATTTCGGTTGGCAAGTAGCTAAGCAACGTTTTTGACAAGCATGCTTATGAGATAAGTACTTACGTCAAAATCGGAAAGAAAGCAGCTAGCCAAACCTTTATTATATACAGTTTTGATAACTTAAGTCATACAATATGTTGTTGTTGCTCTAAAAAAAATGAATTGTTATTCAAGTAGAAATGGTTATTCGGCTGAATGTATTACGTTTTAAGTTGTTTGGATAAAGTTTTTTCCTCTGTTGTAAAAATTGGTCCAGGCGGCCGATTAATCCCCGCATAATCGCTGATCGCTCACTAAGCACCTTGATTTATCATAATCGGCCTATTTAATCGGTTTGGTCAAAGATCGCTTAAAAATCGGTCAACAAACCGATTAATTAGAAAAAATTGAACAAATTTGGTCTAAACGGATTAATCCCACAAAATTGCTTAAAATCGGTCAACAAAATTGCTTAAAAATCGGACAAAATTGCTTAAAAATCAGTAAACAAACCGATTAATCGGCCAAAGATCTCTTAAAAATGGTCAACAAACCGACTAATATCTATGTTTGACTTTGAACTTTGAAGAATTATTTATTATGTTTATATTTGAACACATGAAATATTTGAACTTTGATGCACTATGCTTATCTCATACATATAATATAGTATAATATCTAAAATTACAATTTTGTGCATAAAAATTCAAATCCGATTAATCCCCGATTAATCTCCGCCTAACCGATTAATCGCTAGGCCCTACTCGACCACCTCACTAGCGCCTAGCGATTTTTACAATCTTGGTTTTTTCTACATTATGATGCTTGTTTGGTTTATTTTGGCCCTAGGTTGAAATCTTATAATGTTAAAAAGACTACTTATGTTACAATCTCATTATAAGCAGCTAGACAATCATTTATATACTTGCATATAGGGGTGTCAAAAATCCCGACCCGACCCGGACCCGAACCCGACTAAAGATAATCGGGTCGGGTTACTCGGGTCCAAAGTCTAACTCGGGTCAATCGGGTCAACCCGTTTAACCCGAGTACGAACTAGGGTCGGGGTATCGGGTTCAAATACTTTGCTTATTCTGGTTCGGGTCAACCCGACTAACCCGAGTTAAGATTTTTTTTTTTTTTTTAGCCTTTTGTAAATCTTTATTTAATTTTAATTGTTGAATGTATTCTTTAAAAGTCTAATTAATGTTGTTTTAAAATATGTTTAAAGGCATTTATATGAACGTTGAATATGCATGCATTACACATATATGAATTAAAACCTTATATTAGATAGTGAAATATAGTTTTAAATTTTGTGGGTGAAATGTATTGATAGAGCACATGTATATGGAATATTGTGGGGGTGAAGAAAAAAAATATCATAATAATGGACCCACTTAAAAATTAAAACTCTAATTATATATTGATTAACTTAATTTGGACTGAATAAACAGTTATAAAGAAGTTCATGTTTTTAAAGAAAAGAGATAAGCGGGTTAGAGCGTGAGTGTGTTTCTTTCCATTTTATAGAGAACAAGAAAAACAGTTGTATTAAAAAAAATATGTAATAAACAAATGCAACAAAAAAAATGTGTCATTTATACATGTGTTATTTTAAAAATTAAATTCTATGATTTTGTAAATGGCACAGACTCGAACCCGACTTGACCCGACCCGACTTGACCCGAACCCGACTAACCCGAGTTCAAATAGGGTCGGGTTCGGGTATATTACTTTTAACCTCGACCCGACTTGGACCCGACCCGTTTGACCCAAACCCGACCAACCCGACCCGATTAACACCCCTACTTGCATATAACAAAGACATAAGATATAAATTGGGCCAGAATATAAAGAACATGGATGACTTCAGCCCAAATCTAATGGGGCCTTGTCTGGGTAGCTATATGCTTATTATTATTATTATTGTTATTATTATTAAAGCTTGAGCCCAATAGTTGGATTTGGATGTTCATCCGGTTCGGTTATCGGGTTATTGTGTTTATTCGTTTCGGTTAATTTGATTAAATGGGTAAAACAAAAAACAGAACCGAATTCAAGTTGGATTAAACCGATCCAAAAACTGAATTTAATTCTGTTCGGTTTTTGGGTTGACCCGAATAACCCGAATTAGATGATTTATATTTTTTTCATTTCGTTCTATATATATTTAGCAAAAAGAAATATATCCATATATATTTCAAGCTTAGAAAATGTTATATTTATACTGAGAAAGAGTTTTAATGGTTTTTTATATATATATGCTAAAATATATATATGTGTGAATTCGGTTTTCGGTTCGGGTCGGTTTTCATTTTACTAAAACCATATCCAAACCGAAAACCGAATATTTAATTCGGTTTTGGCAAATATGGTTTGATTACAAATTCGATTTAATTTTATTTGATTCTGTTCGGGTTCGATTTTTGGTTCTTGTAGGTATTACCCGATTTGTGAACACCCCTGCCCATCGGACCATGTACTTTTTGTACTTATTTCATCTTCAACTCTACTTTCTAACTACATATGTTTCACACCTCACAGCACAGTTTCATTATAGTTCATAAGACAAACTTTTCTTTTATCTTTGATTGCCTCCCAAGTTTAAATCCGTTCATTACTTCTTTTCAAAGCAACATATCTTTCTGTCACCAAGTGAACAACAATTTTTTTTTTACAACCTACACCACCTATATGACAATTTTTATCTCACATATGTCTTCAATGAGATTTGAATCCACAACTTTTAGGTTGTTGCGTCACTCACATACTGCTGGGCTAAGAGGCTATTGGTGCCAACTGTTAATAAAGACCATATCTTAAAATTCCGTATTTTTTTAGGTCTTTTCTAACATTGTATCCTAACTTTCTATCCCACGTAGCTTAAAGATAGAACTTGTTGGTTACTAATATAGCATAGTGTATTTGGCTCAAATATGTTGAGAATAGTATTATGTTTTCGAGTATTTCACCATGTGTAAGGTTGAAAAAAAATCTGATGAGGTACGGAAAGTTCGGAAACTCAAATGAACTCTTAACTTTTTTTTTTCTTTTTTTTTGGTACTCGAAATATGTTTTGGCGGAGACCGTTTAAATCTTAATTTCACACGGTTTGTAAAGGAAAACAAATTGTGAAAGCTAATAAAGAAACAATAGAAGTGTAAAAATGTATCTTAATTCTTTTTATAAAATTGCAACTGGCAAATGAATACACTTACGATCTAATTCAACAATCAACAACCAATATAAACTTTATTAGATAATTCATACACTTATTATAACCAGATATATGAACTGAGCATATTTTTGTAGTTTGATATTCATAACGAGGACATCCTTGAAAATATCTAGCTAGTGAAGTATACATTTTTGTTATAATGTGATCTTACACGAATACAACAACCATAGTGACGATCAACAACTATTCTTTCAATTATCATGTTTCGACTTTGAATATTCAAGAATGTCTAAACCCATAGGTCCATACTAAACGATACTCTGTCTTCCTAAATCTTTAAGAAAACCATGTGCGAGTTTAAAGTTTATATATTACGAGGATATCAGAAAGACGGAGGATTTTACCAGTCTTAATTCAAATCAAAAACCAACTTACCTGTGCGTCACTAAAAGTCTTGGACCACGACTTTCAACAAATTTGAGGTATCCGTCGGGCCGCTTTTAAGATGAGCTACACTGGATGATTAGAAAAGAAGTAATGAATGGATTCAAATTAGGGAAGGAATAAAAAATCAGAGAAAACTTAACGTTTAGATGATATTTTAGTCGTCGTTAACGCAATTTGAGCCGCTATATGTGTTGGAAATGTATATATTTACAAACATGTGAGTGTCCGGATTCGAACTCGTGACCACGGGATTGCACACATTAGCGAATGAGAATTAAAGTTAATAATTAATGTTTATGTTTACGATTAATTATTGCACATTAAGTCCGATTAACGATCGTTAAGTATTTAACGGAAAAATGACTAACGGTCGTTAAATGAAAAGAGAAGGACTAGTAAAGGAAAATCTTGAAAGGAAAAGTTATGGGTTTTCTTGTGGGCTTGTCTCATGGCCGGCCATAGGGGGTTATCCCAACCCAATCCCTAACTTGTTCCCAAAGGTATCCATGCACTATATAAACAAGGCTAGGTTCTAGGGTTTTTCATAACTTTGTGCATTGAATTAACCCTAGATCTCTCCTCTCCTCTCTCTTGTCCCTATTCGGCCGAACACCCCTAGTTAGGGAGTTTGGTTTCATTTTTCATTAAACGAGGACTTGTGTTAGATCTAGCAATCACTTGATTCGTTGGTTAATTCGTGTGTACAAGAACGTGGTAGTAAGACACTATTCTTACACCATATTGGTTTGAGTTGTAGAACGGTATGGGACAACTCTTCAAACCACTTATTTGTTTTGCTCAAAGGATCTGACATTCGCAAGAGGTACGTTACGCATACTTTCAGTTAATTAATTTATTTGTTATGATCTTTAAGTCTTCCGCTGTGTACTCTTGATGTCTATATGTTTTATTTTATGTAATATATTATAAACTAAACAGTGGCATCACGAGCCTTGTATAACAAGTAATTAATTACTGAAACACATAATTAAAATAAACATGTTGTGTTATTATTTGTATGCGTAGATCTAGGGTTTGCAAAACCTAAACCCTAATTTTGAGGGGGGGCGCTTTTTTGGTGCCCTAATTAGGGTTTTGTAAACTAAAGTTTTAATTGGATTAGAAACCCTAAGATGCATGCAACTTTATGTGTATATGCGTAACTCTGTTCTAATTGCATTAATTGTTAAGTGTAATTTTATGTCCATGATAATTATCTGCATGTTTTATCATGGATCTGCTTTTATTGTATGTCTTTCTTGTTTAAGTGATATACACTAAATTATGAAAGATCTAAAATTGGGGAAGACCTCAATCATTATTAATTTAATCAATTATGTGCTATGTGGTATGTATTTAATTTTGACTTACGCAATCGATGAATCGATGCATGTGGAGCACCTTGTACATAGATGAAAACGTTTGAAAGTCTTAATTAAATATATGCATATTGACAGATCTAGAATTGGTTATTAATAGGATTTATCAAAAACGTTTGCATGTGGCTATTTGATATGCATGACCTATTTTTTGTTATGCATTCATTGTTTATTTGTTTATTTTTATAAATACTTGCTTGTTTAATTTGTTATGTGTAACAAGGGTATTTTTATAAGAAAAATAAACTGACATAAACAATGGTGAAACATGTATTTTTAAGCATAGTAATCGTAATCGTTTAATTGATTGATTTTTTGCACAAAATAGTTAGAACGGCTCACCCATTAATGACAAACTGTGTGATGGGTATAAGGAGGGACCGCATTAAATTGTGATGCCCTAAAGATGAGGGTTATGTTTCGCGCTGACCTGATTCTCTGCTCGTTTGTGCGTCTTAATGGAGCTACCAAGTATTTCTATATGTGTACATTAAATCTTAAGGGTGAATTACTTTAATCTCTACGCGCCACTTTTGTGGTAATTATCCGAATAACTTGGGTCTTATGACTCATGCAGTAGTAGGATATAGTAGTTATTAAGGTGATTCTTTAATTGGTTATCCAATACCTCGATTAAAGTTTGATGATGAAAAGCTTAAACCATTAAAACAAGGATATAAATGTTTTAATAAAAACTATGCTACGAAGATGAATGCATGACATCTTTGTACATATTTGATTTGACATCAAAATTATTACCCTTTAATTTGAGTTATATGCCATCCAGCGAAACGGAAACACCTAAGATTACCTTTTATTTGCGTGAGAACGTGATTTAAATCGTAATTGAAGGGTAAAATGTCCACGTGTCGTGAGAACGGGCATGGACGATTTTGCAGTTTCTTAAGTTGGACAACTTAATTGAGTTAGGCAGTGAGAACTGGCAACTCAAGGCATAAGATGGGATAAAACATGTTTACATGGCGATTGATATTGGCTATATGTAAATCCCATAAATCTAGGAATTGCAATTGAAATTGGCAATTAAGCAAAACCTCTACCATTTTGTATAAGGTTCATTACTAGCTGATCAACTGACGTAATGAAATTATGACAATTTGGATCCTAGTTTTCAATAATAATTAATTGGTTATATGTATATGAACCTTGGGTATTTAATTGTTTATTGAAAATGAAAATTATCAAAATACTAATTATGGTTTTTTTGAACTTTTTCTGTAGATGGCTCAACCTGAAAACACTGTGAGCTTAATGACGTCTGCTTTCAAAGATATGATTGGAAGGGACAAGCTGACTGGCCCTAATTTCAATGATTGGCATCGTTCACTTAGGATCATCCTTCGTGTTGCCAAAAGGGTTGAAATTTTGACTACACCTCTGCCTGATGCTCCTCCCAACACGGCAACTGCTCTTGAACAAGAGGCATATCGTGTTAAATATGAGAAGCACAATGATGTGGCGTGTCTAATGCTTTCGGGGAAGTCTTCTCAATTGCAAAAACAATTTGAGCACTATCCGCCTATGAGCATGCTAGATGAACTCAAACGTATGTTTGAGAAGCCACCTGCAGCTGAACTATATGAACTTATTGAAAAGGTTCATAGCTACAAGCAGGAGGTTGGCAAATCTGTCTCCGACCACATCCTCGAGATGAAACGTCATTTGGATCAATTGGAGAAGCTCGGCTGTGGTTACTCGAATGATGTATGTGTCGGCCTCATCAATCACTCCCTTAATCAGGATCGATTTGGTGATTTTGTCCTAAATTTTAACATGCATTGCACGGGGAAGACAGTGAATGAGTTACATGCAATGCTTGTAGACTTCGAGAAGAGATTGCCAAAGAAGGCTCCTACACCTGCTGTGCTCGCAATACAGGGTGGTAGGGTGAATAAGCCTAAGCCGTAAGCAGATAAGAAAGGGAAAGGAAAAGGAAAGGGGAAGCAAGTTGTCATCCCACCAGCTCCTAAGAAGAACCCTGGAAAGAAAAAGGAGAATCCTAAGAAGGATTTAACTTGCCACCACTGCAACTCACCTGGTCACTGGAAGCGGAACTGTCCAGTTTACCTGAATGAGTGCCTTCAAAATAAAAATAAGATGGTGCCTAGCTCATCAGGTATTTTTATGTTTGAATTATTTTCTTTTCCTCATAAGCAAAATTCTTGGATATATGATACAGGATGTGGTACTCACATCTGTAATACATCACAGGGACTTAGAGGAGCAAGGAAGCTGACCTGTGGAGAAAGATACTTATACGTTGGCAACGGAAAGCGTGCAGTTGTCGAAGCCATAGGGACTTTTGATTTAGTGTTGCCTTCGGGCTTAATTTTAGAATTAATAATTGTCATTATGCACCCTCCATTGTTAGGGGTGTTATTTCAGTTTCTTTGTTAAAAGATATTGGTTTTGTGCACACTTTTACAAGTTATGGAATTTCAGTTTCTTTAAATAATGTTTTTTACTTTAATGAAATTCCTATTCTTGGTGTATTTGAAATTGATATGGATGATAGTATATCCAATGAAAATAATTCGTTGTATAGCATTAGCAATAAGAAGAGCAAGTTGAACTGTGACTCTTCTTATCTTTGGCATTGTCGCCTTGCCCATATAGGCAAGAAACGCATGGAAAAGCTGCAACACGATGGGCTTTTACAAACGGTCAATGATGAATCATTTGACAAATGCGAGTCTTGCATAGCTGGGAAGATGACAAGGAAACCTTTTTCACCACAAGTGGAAAGGGCTTCTGATCTACTTGGATTGATACACACTGATGTGTGTGGTCTACTTAGACATGTGTCAAAACGTGGTGCTTCCTACTTCTTAACCTTTACGGATGATTTCAGTCGTTATGGTTATGTTTATTTACTTAAACATAAACATGAAGTCTTTGAAACATTTAAGGTTTTCAAAAGTGAAGTAGAATTACAACTCGGTAAGAAGATTAAAGCTCTTCGATCCGATAGAGGTGGTGAGTATATAAGTCAAGAGTTCAAAGATTACTTAGCTGAGTGTGGAATTATCCAGCAACTCACATCTCCTTATACTCCACAACAAAATGGTGTATCTGAAAGGAGAAATCGTACTTTATTTGACATGGTACGATCAATGTTTGAACTTACGACTCTTCCTTTTACTTTTTGAGATTATGCCCTTGAAACTGCTATTCGCATTTTGAATATGGTTCCAACGAAGAAGGTTGTTAAAACTCCATATGAAATATGGACAGGAAAAGCTCCCAACTTTTCTTACTTAAAGGTCTGGGGATGTGAAGCGTTTGTTAAACGTGACACACCTGATAAGCTCCAAGCCAGATCTGTTAAGTGTATCTTTGTAGGATACCCTAAGGAAACTATGGGTTACTACTTTTACTACCCAGTTGAGAACAAAGTCATTGTGGCTAGGTATGGAGATTTCCTTGAAAGGAATCTCATATCTCAAGAACTCAGTGGGAGAGTATATGATCTGGAATATGATCAAGAAGATACAACACCTTCTGAAACTACTAGTCAACTTCAAGAAGAGCCTGAAAGCTTAGGCGTTCCTCCTGAAGTTGTTCCCATTCGCAGGTCTGAAAGGACTATACGTGCACCTGACCGTCTATGTCTTAACGTAGAGGTGGAGGAAAATATGGTTGGGGATCTTAATGAACCTGCCAACTATAAGGCTGCCATGGCTGATCCTGAAAAGGATAAATGGCAGATTGCTATGAATGGGGAAATGCAATCCATGAAAGATAATGAAGTCTGGTTTGAAGTTGACCTTCCTCCCAATGCTAAAGTCGTTGGAAGTAAGTGGATCTTCAAAATGAAAACTGACATGGATGGCAATGTACACACCTACAAGGCTCGTCTAGTGGCTAAAGGTTTTACTCAAACCTATGGCATTGACTACGAGGAGACATTCTCTCCTGTAGCGGACATAAGAGCTATTAGGATTCTCATAGCTATAGCTGCACACTATGACTATGAGATTTGGCAAATGGATGTCAAAACCGCTTTTCTGAATGGCCGTCTAGATGAAGACATCTATATGGCATAGCCGGAGGGGTTTGTGAATCCATTATTTCCTAACCGTATATGCAAGCTTAAGAGGTCCATTTATGGACTGAAGCAAGCATCAAGGCAATGGAATCAAAGATTCGATGGAGAAATCAAAGGTTTTGGATTTACTCAGAATCTTGATGAGCCGTGTGTATATCACAAAGCTAGTGGGAGTCATGTTACTTTCCTTGTTCTGTATGTCGATGACATATTAATCATAGGAAATCATATACCAAGTCTGAATGAGGTGAAAGCCTATCTTGGTAAATGTTTTTCGATGAAGGACTTAGGGGAAGCAGCATATATACTTGGAATCAAGATCTACAGGGATAGATCAAGGCGGCTAATTGGTTTAAGCCAAAGTGCTTACATTGACAAAATATTGAAGAGATTCAATATGCAAAATTCCAAGAAGGGATTTTTGCCAATGCAAGTAAATCATGGTTTGAGCAGCCAAGGTTGTGCTTCAACACCTGCTGAGGTGGCGTGTATGAAGAAAGTTCCTTATGCTTCGGCTGTAGGATCTATCATGTATGCGGTACGATGCACAAGGCCTGATGTGGCGTTTGCTCAAAACTTGACCAGTCGGTATCAACAGAATCCGGGTGAAATTCACTGGACTGCTGTTAAACGCATTCTCAAGTACCTTAGGGCTACAAGAGATATGTTCATAGTGTATGGGGGAAATCCAGAAGCAGAACTGTCTGTTACAGGTTACTGCGATGCATCCTGGAAGTGTGACAAAGATGATACGAAGTCTCAAACGGGTTACATTTTGTCATCAATGGAGGTGCTGTGGATTGGAAGAGCAAGAAACAGACAACACTTGCGATGTCTGCTACAGAAAGTGAGTACATAGCGGCGTCTGAGGCTCCCATGGAAGTTGTTTAGATAAGGAAGTTTGTTTCGGGGCTTGGTGTTATGCCGTCGATTGAAAATCCTATTAAAGTATATTGTGACAATTCTGCTGCAATAACTTTTGCCATGAACCTAGAGTCATGAAGGGCACCAGACAATATCGCTATGTTCGAGAGCAAGTCGAGATAGGTGAAATTGAGTTGCTCAAAGTTCACACAGATGATAACCTAGCAGATCCGTTAACGAAGGCCTTACCTGGTGAAAAACTTAATCATTTGTCTGATAAGTTTGGACTTCGTTTAGCTAGTAGTTTCATGCCCATCTGTGACTAAGTATTTTAGATAAAGGATATTGTAAACATTATTATTGAAATGAAATAAAATATTTTTTTATGTTTATTATTCATTTATTATGATGTTATCCTATATTTGCATGTTTAAATCCTTGAATAACTTAAGTTATTCTAAATAGTCCATTGTCAATCAATAACATGGGAATGATATTGAATTAAGACAAATCTGAGTATTACTTAGAATATACTTGAAAGTATATTGATGCGTAGCATGACTAATTTCAGATGATATTCAATGAATTGAGTATAGGACTTATCCCACCCACATGATGATACTTTATGGATCTTTGTCATTAAGTATATCATGAATATTTATCCTCTGACTTGAGATACAAGAGATATGTCATGGATGTAGTGCATTTCTGTGAAGCAATCTAACGCTATACGTAACTGGTAGTTATAAGGGTTGTTTTCAGAAGTGTTGCGAAATTTGTGAATCCTGCTTGTAGTCAAAATGGGATTTGTTTCCTTCAAATTCATTTTGAAGTATAATACTACTGGGCCCCTCGTAGAGTTGTTAAGATGTTTGCATGGCCATGCCCAAGGTCTTCTGGAATATGTTCAGAAGAATTGGTAATCTTAATCAATCACATAAAGCGAGAAACAGAATAGTTAATTAAGAAATGAGTGAGATCCATATTCTTATTAACATGGTATTAGAAACAAAATGATGAATATGATGATGAATCATCAAACTTGGTTTTTCTCGAGAAAACCATGCACGAGTTGTACCGGGGGCATTGGCGTGTTGCTAGACGCTAACCAATGTCATTTCACGTTTTGTAAACATATCCAAGTGGGAGCTGTTGGAAATGCATATATTTACAAACATGTGAGTGTCCGGATTCGAACTCGTGACCACGGGATTGCACACATTAGCGAATGACAATCAAAAGTTAATAATTAATGTTTATGTTTACGATTAATTATTGCACATTAAGTCCGATTAACGATCGTTAAGTATTTAACGGAAAAATGACTAACGACCGTTAAATGAAAAGAGAAGGACTAGTAATGGAAAATCTTGAAAGGAAAAGTTATTGGTTTTCTTGTGGGCTTGTCTCATGGCCGGCCATAGGGGGTTATCCCAACCCAATCCCTAACTTGTTCCCAAAGGTATCCATGCACTATATAAACAAGGCTAGGTTCTAGGGTTTTTCATAACTTTGTGCATTGAATTAACCCTAGATATCTCCTCTCCTCTCTCTTGTCCCTATTCGGCCGAACACCCCTAGTTAGGGAGTTTGGTTTCGTTTTTCATTAAACGAGGACTTGTGTTAGATCTAGCAATCGCTTGATTCGTTGGTTAATTCGTGTGTACAAGAATGTGGTAGTAAGACACTATTCTTACACCATATTGGTTTGAGTTGTAGAACGGTAAGGGACAACTCTTCAAACCATTTCTTTGTTTTGCTCAAAGGATCTGACATTCGCAAGAGGTACGTTACGCATACTTTCAGTTAATTAATTTATTTGTTATGATCTTTAAGTCTTCCGCTGTGTACTCTTGATGTCTATATGTTTTATTTTATGTAATATATTATAAACTAAACAATATGTCCTAAGAACATGTAGTTGGAAAGTAGAGTTGAAGATTAAATAGGTAGACAGTTTCATGGTCTAACGTCTACTAATAAAATGGGAACTTAACGGAGACACATTCGTGATGGCTCAAAACAATCTATATATATGTCGATTGAAAAGGACATCTGAACTAAATTGATGAAACTATACTTTGTGTGCTTGTACATATATTCGAATTTTAGAATGGAACATATAATATGACTCACATTATACTTTATTTAATCCCAATTCTGTTAATATGATCAGCTTCTAAGACATAATAGATTTACACACGTCTATATTACCGTGACTCACATTTTTGCTTGTTTTGATTTGCTAAACAGGTTGTGATGATGCAAGAGCCATGTACGCTTTGAGAGTGATACGGTAAGTGGTTTGCTCATGGTGGCCTTCATCTGCTCGTGCTTTGAACCGCAAGCGAACTTAACATTTGTGTGTGTGTGTGTGTGATTGTAGTGATTATGGTGAAGTTAAATGCCGAGTGATACTCGGCAGAACACGTTTTCAAACCAACCTAAACAAGTGTCACTATACAACTAGACAACTTATACAGTAGCATATAAATTTCTATATAAACGAGTTCAGATTAGTAAACGCTAATACTTTTTGCTTAGTAAAAATCATCATTGATTATTTTATCCCAGTTGTTGCCTTTATGTTCCGTGTTATAAACAGATAAGTTAGTTGCTAATAAACTTCAATTTGGTGTTCCATGAAACAAATCTTTCTTCACTAACTGTTAAATACTCTTGCATTATCTCTTTCTTACCTTTTTTTATGAAAATATTTTGTAACATTTTATTCTAACACTCTATCCCACATAGGCTCAAGATAGAAGTTGTTGATTACTTATATACCATAAGTTTGTGTATGTTAAATGTGTTGATATTAGATTATGTCCTTGATTATTTCAGAATCTGTCAGGTTGAAAAAATCTGAGTGAATCTGAAACTTCAAAAAGTCATGAAATAATATTGACTTTTTTCTTTTGATTTGGTACTCTAAAACATGTTTTCGCGGAGACCGTATAGACAATGTATCTTATTAAAATGCAACATAACAAATATATACGTAAAAATGTATCTTATTAAAATGCAACGTAAAAAATATAGACGTGTACGATCTAACTCAGGAGTCAACAACCAACATAATGAAATGAACAAATTTTTATCAAAGTTGAAAGTTCATAACGAAGATATCCTTTGGTATATCTTAAATGTGTTGATATTAGATTATGTCCTTGATTATTTCAGAATCTGTCAGGTTGAAAAAATCTGAGTGAATCTGAAACTTCAAAAAGTCATGAAATAATATTGACTTTTTTCTTTTGATTTGGTACTCTAAAACATGTTTTCGTGGAGACCGTATAGACAATGTATCTTATTAAAATGCAACATAACAAATATATACGTAAAAATGTATCTTATTAAAATGCAACGTAAAAAATATAGACGTGTACGATCTAACTCAGGAGTCAACAACCAACATAATGAAATGAACAAATTTTTATCAAAGTTGAAAGTTCATAACGAAGATATCATTCGGTATATCTTAAATGTGTTGATATTAGATTATGTCCTTGATTATTTCAGAATCTGTCAGGTTGAAAAAATCTGAGTGAATCTGAAACTTCAAAAAGTCATGAAATAATATTGACTTTTTTCTTTTGATTTGGTACTCTAAAACATGTTTTCGTGGAGACCGTATAGATAATGTATCTTATTAAAATGCAACATAACAAATATATACGTAAAAATGTATCTTATTAAAATGCAACGTAAAAAATATAGACGTGTACGATCTAACTCAGGAGTCAACAACCAACATAATGAAATGAACAAATTTTTATCAAAGTTGAAAGTTCATAACGAAGATATCCTTCGGTATATCTTATTCTCATCTAGCTAATGCCATACATTGTACATATATTTGTTCTAATTTCATCTTACAAAAATACAACAATGATAGTGACAATCAACAACTACTATATATATATTCAAGGTTTGATACAACCATGCATGAGACAAGAATACAATTTTATGAGGATTTTTTAAAAGCCATGGATTTTAGATGTCTTCTCATTCGAAACTAACTGAGCTATATATGTATGGAAATGCTATGAACCATATGCTCAGACCTTGGATGATATCAATCAAGCCAAAACACTTTATTTATATTTGTTTATCTTATGAATTTTACACGATATCTAAATATATCATGAGACTAAACGGTTTAAATAATAACATTTTCACTTACAACCATTCATGTATAAACTATATATACGGGAGAGCGACGACGAAGACTCTAAAATGAGGAAGTTTGAAGTAGAAGATGTAAATTAGGCAGGTAGTATAACATACCAAAAACTACATATATGTTACCATTTAACAATTATATTCTACATCTTTTACCCGTTTGACCACTTTTTATATCTTGAGAATGTCTTACTTATTCTCGAAAACTCGATTTCATGATGCCAGTCTAGTAACGAAGCAGCCCGAGTATCGAATGGTCCCCAACGTGCAGTTAAACTGAATAAGCATGGAATGGGTTTCCTAAGATTCAAGCAAGGTATATATTGGTGTTTCGTTCATTTGTTCTACATGTAGATAGTAATTTTCTACTATTATGAGTGCCATTTTTCTATGGACACCTTAAATTAAATCATATATTAAAACATCTTTTGACTGGAAAGCGTCACTTTATGTACGCGTATAGGGGAAATAAGCAAATGGAAGTGAAGTAAACTAACCATTTAAGCAATCTCATACATGATTACGGTTTGGAGACCTTTTATTAAAATGTATCTTATTAAAATGCAACATAAAAATGATATACACATATCAAAACCTTTTATGACATGAACATACTTTAATAATCTGGATATCATTTGGAATATCTTATACTCATCTAGTCCCATATAAATTTCATTCTTACGTGATCATACACATACACAACGAAATAGTGACCATCAACAACTACTATTTAATCATCATGTTTAGATATTTATGGACTTTGAATATTCAAGGATTTCTAAACCCATAAGTCCATACTCCATACTAAACATTCTCTTAATTCCCAAATCTTTTTCACAACCACATGTGAGTTTAAAGTACATTTATTAATCAAATATCTTTGTGTCACAAAAAGAATTAAAGTCTTGGACAACAAATTTATGAAATTTAGCCGAGATTTTAAAAGGCCCACCCACAACCTCCTACAAAAATTGTGTATCTTGCGAGCTATAAACTTATGAGGAACTACTTTTGACGACAAGAAAAGAAGTAATGAACAAATTTAAACTAGGAAAGCAATCGAAAAAATATGAAATGATTGTCTTATGATGATATTGTGGTTGTCGGTCACGCTATTTAAGTCATTGTATGTCCTAAGAACATGTAGTTAGAAAGTTGAGCGAAAAAATAAGATAGCTACTAGACAAAGGCCCACTTGATTTGGGCTGAAGTGATGCATGTTCTTTATATTGAGGCTCAATTATATCTTATGTCATTGTAATATGCTTAAAAATATTTTCAAACTTCCTACGAAATACAACAATAGTAACAACATAAGTATATAACGTACAACTACTATATCTTACAAGCTATAATCTTAAGAGGAGCCACGCTTGATGACTTGAAAAGAAGAAATGAACGGATATAAACTCTTTACCTTTTCTTTTATTTTTTCTCTAAAACATGTTTCGGTGGAGACCATGTTAATCTTTGATTTCACACAGGTTTTACAACCATGTTAATCTTTGATTTCACACAGGTTAGAAAGACCATGTTAATCTTTGATTTCACACAGGTTAGAAAGGAAAACAAACTGTGAAAGCTAATAAGGAAACAATGAAAATGTAAACATGTATCTTAATTCTTTTGATTAAAATGCAACGGGGAAAATATCAACACTCAAACATATTTTAGCACGAGTAGTTGAATGTTTATAGTGAGGATATCTTTTGGAATATCTTATATTCATCCAGTGTCAAATATATTTTCGTTCTAAATGAAATTTCAAGGATGCCTAATCCCGTAGGTCCATTTGATACACCAACGTGAGTTAAGAACAACTATTATGAGGGTTATACAAAAGCCATGGATTTTAGAAGTCTGCTAACATATGATTCGACCTAATACTAAAAAGAGACACACTTGATGGCTTGAAGAGAAGTAATTTATGAACAAGTTTTAACATTATGATTATTCAAACTTCTTCTTTGTCCGACAATAAACTAGTAACAACACTTACTCGTAAGATATATATATACAATGTTAAATATGTATATCAAGTTTTTCATATGAACAAGGAGATCCCTATTGAGTGGAAACGCATTAGCGAGTCTTGACCTCTTAATGACAAATTTGGCTGAAATACTATGAACCAAACACGCAAACGTTGGACGATATCAAATTATCAATCAAGCCAAAGAACTTTATTATTACTTCATCAACTGTTTGTGCATTTAGTCACTCCTATCTATTTATTTTTGTACAACTTATGAATTTGACTAAAATCTAAATACATCATGAACACAGTAAGAGTATAATCTAAACCAATGAAATAATAACTTTTTCACTAACAACGAATTTTGTATAAAACTATACAGAAGAGCGGCGATCAAACTGAGAAATGTGGAAGTTTGAAGTAGAAGATGTAATTGGGCAGGTACTAACGAAATGGGTTACCGAAAGTTAGAAAAAACCTAAATCGGCAAAAAAAAAAAAAAAAAAAAAAAAAGAAGAAGTTAAGCGCCTTTATGTGCATGAAAAAAGTATAGTACCTTAATTGGAAATAGAGTCTAAATTGAGTGTCTTTTTGTGTCATTCGCCTTTTTTTTTCTAACTTTCCATCATGTCATTATACCCAAATTTATATGTTTTTTTTTTTTTTTTATTATTGTAGCACATGTTTTGGTGAAATGCATTTTTATCTTTAGTGTTCGATAGCTTAAGAGGAAAAAGTAGTTTTAAACTAGAAAACGTCACTTTATGTGCACGTATATTGGAAAATTAGCAAATGTTAAACTAACCATTTTAACAATCTCATACATGATTACTGTTTGTGAGACTTTTCATAAATGAAAAGTCACTTTCTATTTTGCCTCTGTGGAGACGTTAGAGCTCGTTTAAACAGCAATGGTTACTTGTAATGTTACCACAATGTTTTGCGTTGCTACAAATAGCAAACGTAAGTTGATTACAAAACGTATATCTTTAAGATCATATATTTTTTCAACCTTTTATCTTGAAACTCTATCCCACATAGGCTAAAGATAGAAGTTGTTTATTACTTATATACCATAAGTTCATGTCTATTAAATATGTTAAGACTAGTATTATGTCTTCAGGTAGTTTAGCAGGTTTTCAGATTTACAAATTTGAGAGTCTGTTTAAATAACTGAAAATTCTTATAAACTCTTAACTTTTTATTTTATTTTAGTAATCTAAAATATGTTTCAGTGGAGACCATGTTAATTTTTGATTTCGCACGAAAACGAATTGTGAAAGCTAATAAAAATAGACAACAAAAATGTAGATTCGCTCACGTTCGATCTAACTCAATAGTCACTAAACAACATGAATCTTATTAGATAATTCATACACATATCAAAAAAAATTATGACATGAACTTATTTTAATAGCTGAATGTTCATAGTGATTAGTGAGGCTTTCCTTTGGAATATCTTATATTCATCCAATGCCATATATATATTTTCGTTCTAACGTGGTCTTACACATATACAACAACGATAGTGGCAATCAAAAATTACTATTTCAATCATCATTTTTAGATACTTATAGACTTTGAATATTCATGGATTTCTAAACACATAGGTCCATACTCCATACTAAACGATTCTCCCTATTCCCAAATCTTTTTCACAACCAAAAGCGAGTTTAAAGTACATTTATTATGAGAATGTCTAAAAGACCAAGGATTTTGTAAATCTTATTTCTCGTTTAAAACCAATTAAACTATGCGTCACAAAAAGAATTAAAATCTTGACAACAAATTTATGCAATTTGGCTAGGATTTTAAAAGACCAATGCTCGTGCTATATTCAGTTATGCAAATATCTAAAAAGCCAAGGCGCACGCTTTGGAAAAATAAATAAAAATAACTACTACACAAACTCACAAAGGCTCGATTGATTTGGGCCGAAGTGATGCATGTTTTTTTATATTTAGGCCCAATTATATTTTATGTAGTTTAGGAGTGTGCATAATCTAGGTTTCACCCACATAAACTCGAAAATCAAAACTGGACCGAACTCAAAAACACGACATGAATTTGTCAAAACCGAACCGAACCGAAGTAAAGTAATTGATTTTTTCAAAAACACGACCCGAACATGTGGCGGGGGATATGATTTTATTTTTCTGATTTTGATTTTTAATTTGTTATGGATGTAGAGTAATTGATTTTGTGGGTTTTGGAGTCGAAATAAATAGGATTTTGATTTTTAATTTGTTACCGAACCCAAAACAATCGAATTCACATAATTATATTTAACTTTTAAATATTTATATAAAAAAGACATTAAAAAAATTTTCATAGTATAATGATAATATTTTTTTAAGCTTGTATTTTAATTTTTTTTAATATAATTGTAATAATAAATAATTAATAATATTTAATTTGTGTTATTCGGTTTGGTTTTTGGTTATTTGGTTCGTTTTTTAGTCATTTAGTTTGTTTTAATCGAATTTGAATTCAGTTCGGTTCTCGGTTTTACCCAGAAATTTTTGTTAACCGAATAAACCGAATAAATGAACACCCTATTGTCGTTGTTATATGTTTACGAATGTTTTCAACTAACTCCCTATAAATAAAACTCGTATATGTTATATACAACTATATAAAGGACGCGTGACTACTTTATAAAAAGATGTTAACATAAGTACTCTTTCTAACATAATAAGATTCTAACATATGGCCAAAACAAACAAAACAAGAATCAAAATACATAAATACTTTAACATTCATGACCCAAAAACGTAATGCATTCAACGATTTTTTATTTCTACACCAACCATAAGTAAACGCTAACCCTTTATCTTAAAAAAATTCACATAATCTTTTATTACAACGCTTGACGTTTGCAATCTTTCATTTTTAGAGCTATATGATAGCATATAATTTCATGTTATCCAAGATGTTCCATTCATAATTAGTGTTCCAAAAACATAACCTATTTGCTTTTAAACTTCAGCCGGTGTTCCAAGTGACATATCTTTGTCTTTCTATGTACATAAAAGTCTTTTATATACTAAAACTTTACCAATTTTTGATGGAAGTATCTTCTAACTTTCTAGTCTAACATTTTATCCCACATAGGTTGAAGAAATATGTTGTTGGTTACTAATATACTCTAGTGTATGTGGTTTGTGCTTGTTTAGAAATAATTTTATGTTCTCTTGGAGATATCTCACTTACAACAAAAAGAAATTTGAGAGTCAAGTATCTACTTGACAATACGCATATTAGCTCTTAACTTTTTTTTTATGCCAACTTTATTTATTTGATTTAAGATCATTTGAGGACAAAATATTCTTTACATACTAATGGATCAATCTGCACAATTCATTTTTATTTGATCTAATTGTTGAGATAAATCCAACAATTAAAAAAAAACACTTTCATTATTATTTTTAAATATTAATATCTTTCAAACCATTAATCGTTAAGCGAAAAAAATATATCATTGCGACGAGCATACAATTATCTTTCTATAGATAGGCACTTTGATATACTTTCGACAAAAACAAAAAAAAAAATTCGTATTTTTCACATTTTTAAATTTTTTTTTTTGTTTTTTTCATTTAATTGAATTTATTTTTTTAATTTTTTCTTTTTTTTCACGTAATTGAAATTTGTATTAAAAAATCATATATGATTAAACACTAATTTGAATATCACATGTGATATTAGTGTTAAATCATATATGATACATAATATCACATGTGATACTAGTGTAAAATCACATATGATATATATATCATATCATATCATATGTGATTTTACATATCATATATGATTTAACACTAATATCACATATGATATTCAAATTAGTATTTAAATATATATGATTTTTTCAAGTAAATTTCAGTAACGTAAAAAAAAAAAAAAAAAAAAAAAAAAAAAAAAAAAACGTTAAAAAACGTTTTTTTTTTTTTTCTTTTCGAAAGTACATCAAAGTGTCTGTCTATAGAAAGATAACTAAATGGTCGTTACGACGGTGTAAATATTTTCGCTTAACGATTAACGGTTTAAGAGATATTTAAATTATAAAAAATATGTGAAATAATAAAATGCTTTTAATCTTATCCATTAATTTCTTTTTAGATAGATGGTGAAGATAAGTATCTTGATATGTAAGAAAAGTTTATTATGTAAAATAACTCTTCTCTAATCTTTTAGTGTTAAGAAGGAACACATATTTTTAGAAGCCAATAAAGAAATAATATATTTGTAAACATGAATTAAAATGTGTATATCTTATTTGTTTTAAATTGAAAAAGAATTTCTGAAAGATTTTTTTTTTTTAATAACAAGAATGGAAACGACGTGCAAAATAATCTATGACTAATTTAATGAAAGACAAGTTTCTTTTTTCTTTTCGTAGAAGCCAATAAGTGGATTCTGGTAATATTACACATTATTCTTTCATTCAATTCCGATTCTTGAAATGATTTTGAGACATAATAGACTTACACACGTACATGTCAACATGACTCACATTATTAGAATATATAGTTTCATTTATGAAATGACTAGCTTATAGACCCGTGAAATTCACGGGTTTTAAAGAAATTGTTCATTAAATACGAATGAACAACAATGAACGTAATATGTCAATGATACGATAAACAATTTGGTTTGAAACTAAAAATAAACGTGCATGTATTGTCTTTTTATTTAGTAGATAGTCTTGAAGAGCAAAGATATACCGTTAACGTCAAATACTTGATTAGTCCATGTTCATTCCGTAACACCTAAATACGAAGAAAAAAAAATAGTCAGATTTAAAAGAAAGCTTTTGATAAGAAAATTACCCGGATCATCATATTGCACTTTTCATGATATATTTTATCAATATAATAAAAGAAAAACACAAAAAGTGAAATGTGAAAACCTAAACTAATAAAAGAAAAAGTGAAATAGTGAAAACTTAAACTAATAAAGAAAATGTTAAAACTGCCAAGTTTTTATAGTATTTTGTTTATTTTTTCTAGTTTCGTTAAATTATTTTTTAAAATTAAGTCATTTTATGTAATCAAAATATCACTACAACTATCTGTCGCTAAGTGTGGCAATTTGGGCCGAATTCGGGTTAACAGGTTGGCGGGTCAGAAAATCCCAACCCGAACCTGACCCATTTAAATTACCGGGTCAGTTATGTCAACCCTAACCTGTTTACACATAACTCGAACCTGACCAATTTAACCCGTATATATACTTGAGTTAGCGGGTTAAATAAGTTACACGGGTTGAATAAGTTAAACGGGTTTTGAGTTGACCCGTTTAACGCGTTTTACAAAAGTAAGCACATTATATGAGATAAAAAGGTTAAATAGGTTTGCGGCTCGACCCGTTTAACCCGTATGATAAAATACAAGAAGGTCATTAATCGAATCTCAGAAGTCAAATGTTAAAAGTGAACTTTAATGTCAAAAGTTAATAAGTAGCTACCAAACATGCCTTCTTAAGGATTCAACAATTCTTGGCATAATCAAGCGAAGATACGATTGAAACCATGGAAATCAAAATGCACATTATTCTTCCATAATAACACTGCATTACTCAGATCCCCGCATTGTGTAAAAACACGGTTAAACAACATTATCGGGTGTGTTTGTTTTTTAAAAAAATGTCTTACTAGCCCTCTTACTCCCTCTTACTCTTACCAATAAGAGGTGGGCAGACGTTTTGGTTGTTTGTTTTTTTCTTTTGAGTAAGACCCAGTTAGATATATAACATCTTACTCAGTAAGAGGTGGGGGACTTGTCTTACTGCCTCTTACTCGTTTTGTAAATTTTATATAATATATTTGATTGTTTATTAACTATGTTATATTTATGATAAAAAGTCTTGTTTCATATTTACGTAAGTTATTTATTATCGCATTGCGTTGGTTTAATAAACAAATTGCAAAAACGAGCACTTAAAATCATTTGGACACTTATACAAAAACAAACAACATTATTTCGTTCAGATTTAGACTTTCTAGCCACCTCTTACCAGTAAGATGTGGTAGTCAGATTCAGATCCGAAACATCTTAATGAAACAAACACAGTGTTTCAAAAATAGTTACACAATGACGTATAAAGTCAAATCTGATATGCAAACATAAACCTTTAACCTTTAACATTCTAATCCCTATTCTCCCATATCCTTTTACCTTTTCTACATGCAAACATAAACCTTTAACCTTTAGCAATGTTAAATTCCGCAAGAAATTAAAAGTCTAACTATGCAATTAGGGATACTTGGTTGCCAACTACATTCTAATATTTGCAATATACAATGAGGGATAAGTTGAAAATACCTAATCATCTGAAAATCTTTCAGAATGAGAAGAAATGGATCCTCTAGAGCTTTCAGTTTAGCCAGTGGGGGTTTTCTAGGATGACCTAAACAGAAAGACCTAAACATATGTTCTTTCGATTGGTGATGTCATAGTAAGAGGAAAACAAATAATCTATTTTAACCTTCTTTCATTCAATTTCATTGTTGATTTTAGCTTTTACATAAATGTACATACCTTAAACTTAGAAAGCTGTCTTCTTTCTAATTTCTCTTGGAGCTTCATCAATTTTTGATTCCATAAATTATCGCCCTACACAGCAACGATTGCAAACCTTGTGTCAATAGTAGGCCAAAAAAAAATGATTCATAATCATGTACAAACTTGCTATTCATTGTTCTCTACTACATCAATGCTAACCTTCATTCAAAAAAATTCTCTGTTGTATCAATACTGAACTTGCATATTTATTATTATCCTGCAAATAGAAAACTCCTTAAACTTAACATACCACATAACCTCCAAATCAAGTGGAAACACAGTAGTTTGTTAATATACTAACCTCATAAAGCTGAACAATATCAACAATTTGAAGGGGAGTGTAAACATATTGTATATCAGGAACTAGTAGCATTGATGGCTTCAACAGTAACCAATGAAAAAGTTCATACACTAATATTATGTTGTGTGACATGCAAGACTGGGACACATTTCCATAGTAAAAAAATTAATAGTTGATTATTGGAATATGGTGTAATGCATGTTTGAGCTTGTAAAAGTAATACTTGCATGTCCATCCATGATTCTCAACTCCATGTTGGTAATATTTGGGCTTGCCATAAACAGGTTGCATCCAACTTCGGAGAATTCGAACGCGCAAGTTGATGTTGTCTTTCACAGCGCTCAAATCTTTGATATAGCCGAATACGAAGGTAGCCATTTCTTTTTCAGTAATGGACAGTGAGAATGGAGTTTGATTTGTATATTTACCGAATAAGGCTCCTCCATTATATAGTACAAAAGTTCCTAAAATTAGTTCAAAGACAAATTAGAAGGTGTTTAATATTATGATTCACTCGTATAATTAAATTATTCATAACTTTTTTTTTTTTTTTTTTCAATTACACAATCATTTCCTAAAAATAGTTCAAATATAAATTAGAAGGGTTTTAATATTATGATTCAAAGGCCTATTTCAAAATATAAAACCAAAATATAAAACCAAAAAAAAAAAAATTACCAATCAGTTGAAAAACGTTTTTCTTACAAATAAAATACTATTAAGCACGTTTGCCCCAAATACTTTTATTTGGGATTTTTGTAAGAGGATTCCGTAATCGATAATTAATAAAATCAAATACAAAAAATAGATACTACTGTGTAATTATCCAGACCTAATTACAACTTCTTCATAAAAAATCAAATCTATATTGAAAACGAATAAACTAATTAAAACAAAATCAACCAAATAAAAAATTCAACTTACAATTATTCGGATTTGAATATGTTATCATCTATGTCGAAAATAGGGTTGCACGTGAAGTAGAGTAAAACGCCTTATTTGAATCGGTGATAGTTTGAATCGAAAGTGATATACCGTGATTTTCAATCAATTCCATAAACACAACACCGTGTGTTATTTTGGAGGCATATTTGATTGGTATAAAATTAATTGTTCAATACTTCAATCGAAACTGGTTATTAGCATTGATTAATTTAATGGGTATGAACATGGGGCGTACTCAAGAAGCTTGTGTGTGTTCAATAGAAAGGACTTATGCGCAGTTGTACCTTCCAAGTGAATAGACCAATCACATTTCACACACGTAAGAGCATTAATTCATTTGGCTGCATTAAGGGGTTGTGCAAAACCCTTGTTTATTATATTAGATAGATTTTGCTTGTTTTAATTTACTAAAAAGGTAGTGGTTAGCTCGTGGTGGCCTTCATCAGCTCGTGCTTTGAAATGCGAGCAAACTTAACGTTTTTACTTTTTGTCAATTAAAATAGATGGGAGTGATGAGAGGATAAACGGATTTGGTGCTAAGCTGACAGTAGTGATGGATTTGGTCGTTATGCCCACTAAGTTGCTCTTGATATATTTTCAGGTAACTTAATTAATCATTTTTAGTTTTTCATGTATATTAAAACCAATTATTCGATGGAATGCCGGTGGTATTCACATGAATGTTAAAAGGCCAAGAACTATCTAAAGCATACGCAAGAGATACCAGATTTTAACATGATGCTTATCTTGTCAACTTTGTCAAAATGCTTACTGATATGCACTCGGCAGATCAAACAAGTTTCTAAACAAACCAAAACAAGTATCACAGTAAAAATCATCATGATAGATTCCTGTATAAACAAATTCAGATTAGTAAACGTTAATCCTTTTATCTCAGTAAAAATCATCATAGTTTCTTTTATCTAAGCCGTCGCCTTTGTGTTTCATGTTATAAACACATGAAATTTGCTTATAAACTTCACTTTGATGTGCCATGTAACAAATTTTTCTTTCACCAACTCTTAATACCTCTTGCATTATCTCTTTCTTAATATTTTTTTATGAATATATTTTGTAACCTTTTATCATAACAATCTATCCCACATAGGTTGAAGATAGAAGTTGTTGGTTACTTATATACCATAAGTTTGTAAGAGTTAAATGTGTTGGAATTAGTATCATGTCTTTGACTATTTCAGAATTTGTTAGGTAGAAAAAATCTGGCAACTCCTGGAATCTTCAAAAACTCATTAATAATCTCAACTTTTTTCTTTTGATTTGGTACTCTAAAACATGTTTTCGTGGAGACCATATAGATATGTAAAAATGTATCTTATTAAGATGCAACATAACAAATATATACATGTACGATCTAACTCAGGAATCAACAACCAACATAATGAAATGAACAAATTTTTATCATAGTTGAAAGTTCATATCGAAGATATCCTTCGGTATATCTTATTCTCATCTAGCTAATGCCATACATATATTTGTTCTAATGTCATCTTACAAAAATACAACAATGATAGTGACAATCAACAACTACTATTTATATATTCAAGGTTTGATACAATCATGCATGAGAAAAGAATACAATTTTATGAGGATTTTTTAAAAGCCATGGATTTTTAAAAGCCAGAATACAATTTCATGCATGAGAAAAGACCATATAGATATGTAAAAATGTATCTTATTAAGATGCAACATAACAAATATATACATGTACGATCTAACTCAGGAATCAACAACCAACATAATGAAATGAACAAATTTTTATCATAGTTGAAAGTTCATATCGAAGATATCCTTCGGTATATCTTATTCTCATCTAGCTAATGCCATACATATATTTGTTCTAATGTCATCTTACAAAAATACAACAATGATAGTGACAATCAACAACTACTATTTATATATTCAAGGTTTGATACAATCATGCATGAGAAAAGAATACAATTTTATGAGGATTTTTTAAAAGCCATGGATTTTAGATGTCTTCTCATTCGAAACTAACTGAGCTATACATGTATGGAAATGCTATGAACCATACGCTCAGACGTTGGACGATATCAATCAAGCCAAAACACTTTATTTATATTTGTTTATCTTATGAATTTTACACGATATCTAAATATATCATGAGCAAGTACAGTTAAAGTGTCAGAGACATGAGACTAAGTGGTTTAAATAATAACCTTTTCACTTACAACCATTCATGTATAAACTATATATACGGGAGAGCAAAGACGAAGACTCTAAAATGTGGAAGTATGAAGTAGAAGATGTAAATTGGGCAGGTAGGATACATTCCAAAAACTATATATGTTACTGTATAAAAATAATGTTCTACATCTTGTATCCGTTGTGACCATTTTTCTACATCTTGAGAATGTCTTACTTATTCTCGAAAACTCGATTTCAGGATGCCATTATTGTAACAAAGCGAGGCCGAGTATGGAATGGTTCTCAAAGTGCAATTAAACTGAATAAGCATGTTGGCTTTCCAAAGATTCAAGCACAAGTTATATTGATATTTCGTTCATTTGTTATGCATGTAGAAGGTAATTTTCAGCTAATATGAATACCATTTTTCTATGTACAAATTAAATTAAATCATACTTTAAAACATCGTTTAGCTGGAAAACATCACTTTATGTGCATGTATATGAGAAAATTAGCAAATGGAAGTGACGTAAACTAACCATTTAACCAATTTCATACATGGTTACTGCTTGCGAGACTTTTCATAAATGAAAACTCACTTAATATTTTGACTCTACGGAAACGTTAGAGCTCGATTTAAACTTAAGGCCACTTGTAATGTTACCACAATGTTTTGCATCGCTACAAATAGTTGATTACAAAATGTATTTCTTTAAGCTCATACATGTTTCAATCTTTTGTCTTGAAACTCTGTCCCACATAGGTTGAATATTGAAGTTATTGGTTAATTATATACCATATAAGTGTATGTGTGTTAAATATATGTTGGGAAAGTTAAATATATGTTGAGAATAATATTATGCTTTCACACATATCCTGGGAATATGCGAAAACTAATAAAAAGTATCATCTTTTTTCTTTTAATTTTGTACTCTAAAACATGTTTTGGTCTTTCTTTTAACTTGGTATCTTTTAATGTGTTGAGAATAATATAATGCTTTCAAATAGATCTTGATTTGTCGGGTTGAAAAAATCCGACAGGTCTAGGAATATTTGAAAACTAATAAAAACTATCAACTTTTTTCTTTTAATTTTGTACTCTAAAACATGTTTTGGTCTTTCTTTTAATTTGGTACTATTAAAAGATCTTGATCCGTCGGGTTGAAAAAATCCGACATGTGTGGAAATATTCGAAAACTAATAAAAACTCTTAAATTTTTTCTTTTAATTTTGTAATCTAAAACATGTCTTGGTGGAGACCGTATAGATATGTAAAAATGTCTCTTATTAAAATGCAACACGCAAAGTAATTACACGTACGATCTAACTTAAGAGTCAACAACCAACATAATTCCTATTAGATAATTCATACACATGTCAAAACCTTTTATACTAGTATTATGCTTTCAGCTCTAAGGTTTAGTTTATGCTTAAAAATATTTGCAAGCTTATAATACATAATTAAGTATAAATTCTTAATCTTTTTAACTTTTTTTGATTATGGTTCTTTGTTCTTCTTTTTTTATCGGATATAGCTCATTGTTGCTGATGTGATGAAATTAAGCAACCATTTTTTAAAGGCAATTATATTATACATAATTAAGTACATAAATAAAAACTATCAAGATGCTAGGACTCTAGAAGGACTTTTTACAACTCTAAACAACAATATTGACCCTTACGATCCTAAAACTACGAAAACAACCTTAAACAATAATCTTGACCCTCACGATACTGATAATATAAAATTACAACTATGACAATCCAAACAAATTAAAGGAGAAACTGTGTCACCCCAAAACTAACAAGGCACATAACCACTTGAAGGCAATCAACCCAGTAGAAAGCATGTAAATTGACGAAACTCCTACTATGACCCTTGACAACTAAAACGAAACCCATCGGAATCTCCAACCAAAGAGTTATGACCACAATCAATACCGAGTGGTAGCACATCGGAAAGTAAACGTGTATAACATAGAAACTACCCAAGATTATAGAACTAGCACTAGCGGAAACATTCATGACCCTTGCGTAGATACTTGTAAACGTGAATATATACACTCATAATTTACAAATTGAGCATTCAAAAAATGCTTAATGATCGGCATGATACATATTCTAAATAACCTAGGGCCATAGCAAGTATCATAATACATAAATATTCCAATGATTATGAACCAAAAACATAAAATATTGATTTCTATGTAAACGATTTGAGATAAGTAAACGCTTGGTCTTTAAATACAAAGGATATTGCCAATTTTTTATCTTAACACTCTATCCCACATAGGTTCAAGAATGAATGGTTACATATATACCTAGTGTATGTAAGTTACTTGTTATTAGACTAGTATTATATTCTTAGTTGCGCGAAACTTCTCATGCTCAAAAAGCTTGCAAGCTAATCATACATAGCATGAGAAAATTCATGTAACTGAGAACTAATATGAATTCTTAAAATTTTAATAATTTTTGTTATCTTGCTTTATTCTTTTTTATTTTATTTTATCGAAGATTGATTAATGTATGTAAAATTTTTCTTGGCATACAGTTTTGGTGTACTTATTGCAACGAATGCAAATGGAAGTGAAGTAAATTAACCATTTACATAATATCATATACACTACATAGTTTCTGTTTGTGAAACTTTTCGATAAATTTTGTAGTTGTGAAAAATGGTTAGAGTTCAGTTAAGTAAAAAATAATTGTTATTTATCATTTTACCACAATGTGCTTCGTCGTTACTAACAACAAACATAAGTTGATTACAAAAAGTATTTTACTAAGCTCATACATGAGTTTGTTCTTAAGACGTCATAGAAAATAGAAATTGTCAATCAGGTTGCCGTTCGGTATGTTATATGGCAATGCAAAAGCAAAAGCAAAAATCTGTCTTCAAATACTTTTATCGACTAAGGAAATCCTGATCGCGTACCCATTTTTAGTACGGACTGACCTTTCTCCAAAGACCTAGCTCCAGCCATTAAACACATGTCCCAACGTCCTTTTAGTCAGTAATTGAGATTGAACACATGACTTATTTCTTCTTAAGCCCTTTTCTGACCAGTCGAATGTATATTTGCGATGGAGTAGTGATACAAAAGCAAAAATATGTTTGTCAACTGTGGATATATCCTAATTTTTAATAAAATACAAAAGTATTCCGTTAAAATGTTTGACAAGAACAGTACAGTTAATAATGACGTCCAAAATAAACGCATCGTGTAACAAAAGAACCAAAATGTGTCTCATGCAATAATTCATACACCTATGACATATCGAAACGTTTATATATTTTACAGTTTATGACTATAATAAGCTTAAAGTATTGCCAAGCTGCTTATTTTTAGATTTTGACATAAAAATGTTTGTCATAAACTTTGTCTAGCTACTTACAAACCTAAATCTCTACATCTGAGCATTCAAAAAATGCTTACCGATTCGCTGATTCGCATAATAAGTTTTCTAAACAAGTATGAAAACATGTATAAACTCCAATGTTCCTGAAAACGTAATCCCACATTGTTTGAAAAAAGAAATTGTTTGTTACTAATATAACGTAGTCTAAGCAAGTTATATGTGTCTACAATAATATAATGTTTTCAGCTAATTCACTCTCGTGCAAGTTAAAAAAATTTGTGGGATAGTAAATGGTTAAACTCTTGACTTTTTGTCCATTTTTCATTTTTGTTTCTTTCCTATAAAACCACGGGCGAATTTAAATAAGATTTATTATGTGAATTCCTAAAAGACTTAGGATTTTATGAGTTTTATTTTTCATCTAAAACCAACTGAGCTACGCGTCATTAGATGTTTTGGATCAGAACTTTCAAAAAATGTCGCATATCGCTAATCTTAAGATGAGCTACACTTTGATGACTTGAAGAAGAGTAGTTGACGATGTTAAAGTAGGTAAGCAATTTAATCTCACAATAAACTAGTCTTATAATGACATTGTGGTTGTCAATTTGTCATACACGCAATTCGAGCCATAAACCGATAAAGGAGATGCTTATAAATATTTCCAGTCATCTCCCTATGAAAAAGTTTCTTATATATTATCTTCAAGTATATAAAAGATTGTCATGCTGCTTAAGAAGAGATGTTAACATAAGTACTCATTTTAGATTTTAATCTTGGGCCAAACAAACAAAACAAGTATTAAAATATAGAAATATCTTTCCCGGACAGCTTAACACGTAATTCATTTAGCTGTGTATATCAAATTCTACTTGAATAACACTTCACATCAGAGCAATAAAATCATATGAATTACATTATCAATTTGTATATGATAAGAAGTGTGTGTGAAACTGAATTATGAATTGAACTATCAAAAGTTACTAACAATACAGAAATGAGAAGTATTTATACTATGCTATACTACTACTGTTACATTGAATCTGGACCTAACTACATATCAGATACATCACATAGTGTTACATATCACTAAACTACTTTGTAGCAGAGTCTTCATCTTGTGTGTACTGAATCTCTGTATACTTTGGATTGTATGAGATGTGTTGTTGATAGCTTGTTCTTGTATTGCCTGTGTAGTCTTATTATCCCCCCCACAAGTTGGCATTGAGTAAGGATTACAAATGGCTAACTTGGAGAGACAGTGATAGTGTAAAGTTCTGCTTAAGCCCTTGGTAAAAATGTCTGCCACTTGATGTCTGGTGGGAACATAGGAAGGTAGAATCTCACCTGCTTTGATTTTGTTTCTGACAAAATGACAGTCAATTTCAATGTGTTTGGTCCTGGCATGATGAAAAGGATTAGATGCTAGAGCAATGGTAGAGATGTTATCACATAAGACTGGTACAGGATGAGGAATTTGGACTTGTAGATCTTTTAGGAGACAAGTTAGCCAGCTGATTTCACATGAGTTGTCTGCTAGAGCCCGGTATTCTGCTTCAGTAGAAGATCTAGAAACCACTCCTTGTTTCTTTGATTGCCAGGAAATGAGACTTGAGCCTAGAAAGATGCCATAGCCTGTGACAGATTTTCTAGAGAAGGAACAACTTGCCCAGTCACTATCACAATAAGTGGTTAAGTTAAGAGTGTTTTGAGTTGGGAAGAAAAGTCCTTGACCAGGACAAAGTTTGAGGTATCTAAGAACTCTGGTGAGAGCTTTCATGTGGGGTGTTCTTGGTTCTTTGAGAAATTGACTTAGAGACTGTGCAGCATAGGAGACATCTGGTCTAGTGATGGTGATGTAAATCAACTTGCCTACCAAGGTCCTGTAAAGGGTAGGATCTTGAAGGAGATCACCATCAGTGTGATTGAGTTTGGTAATGGGCTCAACTGGTGTAGCACAAGGTTTGATGTTGAGTAGACCAGCAAGAGTAAGTAGCTCAAGAGTGTACTTCCTTTGAGACATAGCTAGACCAGAAGAATTTCTGAGAAATTCTATCCCCAAGTAATAGTGGAGAGCTCCAAGGTCTTTAATGCTGAATTGCTGATGTAAGAGATGTTTGATGTGATCAATATAAGCTTTGTCCTGTCCAGTGATGAGAATATCATCAACATAAATAAGAATGGAGGTCTGTGAACCTTGTTTGTTGATTGTGAGTAAGGATGTGTCTGCATAACTCTGAACAAAGCCTAGGGAGATCAAAAAGGTTGTAAGTTTCTCAAACCATTGTCTGTTTGCTTGCTTGAGACCATAGAGAGACCTTTTGAGTTTGCAAACAGGATTAGGGATGGAGGGTTGAGGATATCCTTGTGGTAGTGACATGTAGACCTCCTCATGTAAGTCTCCATGGAGAAATGCATTGTTCACATCCAATTGTTCAATGTACCAATTCTGTGAAACTGCAACAGCAAGAAGGGTTCTCACAGTGACCATTTTAGCCACTGGTGCATAGGTTTCTGTGTAATCAATGCCCTCCTTCTGGTGATAGCCCTTTGCAACAAGCCTAGCCTTGTATCTTTCAACTGTGCTATTGGCATTGTATTTTACCTTGAAGACCCATTTACTGCCAATGGGACATTTATTGGATGGGAGTGTGACAACTTCCCAAGTATCATTATCTTCCAAGTCCTTCAGTTCTTTGTTCATAGCCTCAGTCCATTTTGGATCTTTGGAGGCCTGGATATAAGAATGTGGTTCTACTGGTCTATCTATGCTTAAAATGAAATGCAATGATTGTTTGTGTAGATTGGAATAATTAAGAAAATTGGAGTGATGATGCTTGGATAGTGAAGGTGGAAGTTTACATTGGTAGTCTGATAGTTTGGCTGGCTGTTGTTTGTGTCTAGTGGATGTTCTTGTAGATGGAGGTGGAGGTGGTGGAGTAGGTTCCTGTGATGGTTGGTTGTTTGTTGGTGGTTGTGAGATAGGAGTAGTAAAAGACTGGTTGTTTTGATTAGATTGTGTGTGTGAAATGTGAAATAATGGTGGTTAGTTATGGCGGGAGAATCAGTTATGGTGGTTTGTTACGGTGGGAGAAACAGTTATGGTGGTTTGTTATGGTGGGAGAAACAGTTATAGTGGTTAGTTATGGTGGTTAGTTATGAGTTTGGCGGAATGGTGGTGGTAGTGATGGTAGAGCAGGATGCTTTTGCTCTGATACCATGATAAGAAGTGTGTGTGAAACTGAATTATGAATTGAACTATCAAAAGTTACTTACAATACAGAAATGAGAAGTATTTATACTATGCTATACTACTACTGTTACATTGAATCTGGACCTAACTACGTATCAGATACATCACATAGTGTTACATATCACTAAACTACTTTGTAGCAGAGTCTTCATCTTGTGTGTACTGAATCTCTGTATACTTTGGATTGTATGAGATGTGTTGTTGATAGCTTGTTCTTGTATTGCCTGTGTAGTCTTATTAGTATATAATCTGATGAGCATATTTGTCGAAAACTTTGCTTAGCTACTTGTGAACCAAAATATGTATATTCATAGTATACACATCGAGCATTCAAATATGTCTAGTGATCGGCATTATGAGTTTCCTAAACAACCCATGGGCCATGGCCATAATAGGTATCATAATGGCAAATTACTTTTAACATTCAGCGATGTATAAGATTTCTTCATGAATGATTTTATATGAGTAAAAGTTACCCTTGTAGAAAAATGATCAAAAGGTTGTTTTAGTTCGGTGCTTAAACATTTGCAACCTTTTTATTTTTAGTGCAATAACAACATATGACTTCACGTTATCGTCCAAAGTGTATATGATTTGTGCTCTAAACACATAAACTAGTTTGCTTTTAAAAGTTGGATCCGGAGTTCCAAGATATGTTTCTTTCAACAACTTTAAATAACTCTTGCTTATCTATTTCTTTCCATAAAATATTTTATATAAGATGGAGACCATTTCCAACCTTCAATCCTAACATTTTATCCCACATTGGTTGAAGAAAGAAATTGTTTGTTACTAATATACCATAGCGGGATTAAGAAATTTGTTTTATGGACGGTAATGTGTTTTCAAACCTCTCTTCATCTTTCTAGCTAAAATAGCTAGCGAGGTGATGACCGGTTTGAAAGTTAATACGATTCTCATTTTTTTAATCTTTCGTTGTACTCACTAAAAACCATGCTTTAGCGAAACTGTTTTAGTCATTAAGTTCACATGGTGTAAAAGGAAAGAATATTTTGAAGGCCAAATGATAAAGAATAAGAGTTTGAGAACCAATTCAATTTCAATTGGTTTGCAGTGTACATGTAGTGACTAAATGGTTTCAGAATTTGATCACTTCTTCTCTAACTTTAGATGATTTTCCATTTTTTATCTTCTTTTTCTTTGTTTTAAATGATGTTCCAATCCAAGGAGTGCCATCTTCTGTATGAAGGAAATTCAAGAACCGGCATAAATTTAAACACTCAAACATCTCATATTCTTAATAATTTAGATTACAAATACTACTTGTTCATTCTATAACTTGAGACTTTATTTTTACTGCATACATTGTCGCTATAGTGCATACATTGTCGCTATAGACCAACTGTAAACAAAATATCTTATGTGCTATCATCAATTAACATCTTTGAAAGTATATAAAATGAAAATATACATTACGATTTCTTATTTCTTTTCTCTAGTTGTAAGTTTCGCTATCCAGTTGTGTTTTGTGAGAACCCCGAGTCATGAGTGCAAGATTAAATTACGACCCAAAACTTATATAGACTTCAGATAAGTAAACGCTTAGGAAAAATCACAGGTTCTTTTAGTACAATGCGTAAAAGATGTAATCTTTAATTTTTAGAGCCTTTTTTTTTAACGGCAAATATATAAAACACTAGCGAGAAGCTAGAAAAAAGATTACAAGAAAGAAAGATTCGGGTCTTTCAACCAAGATATCCAATTCAACTTGAATTTACATCTACAAGAGCACCAAGCATAAGAATCTGCCACAATGTTGTCAAAAATATCTGCCCTTCTTGGATTTCTACTACCAAAAATCATTTGGTTCCGAAAGTTCCAAATCTTCCACCACATCACATAAAAGATACCTTCTAACACATTTTTCACTTCCTTCCTCAAACGTAAACCCGAAAACCAAAGAAACCACTCATCGTAAGACTGAAAATCTGGAGAAGAAATATTCCACCATCGATTGAGCTTCATTAACACTTCACGAGCCATAGAGCATGAAAAAAGAAGATGAGCCACAGTCTCTACACCCGTATCACAAATAGGACATACAATAGAATGAATATCAATTTTTAGAGCTTTAACAACATATAATTCTATGTTATACAAACTGTAACCTTCATGTTTCATACTCAAACACTGCATTATTTCTTTCTTTCTTTTCATGTACATAAAATTAGTAGCTTCTAAACTTCAGTTTGATGTTCCATGTAACAAATCTTTCTTTCACCAAATGTTAAGAACTCTTGAATTATGTCTTTCTTACCATTTTTTTATATGAAGATATTTTGTAAAATTTATCCTAAAACTCTATCCCACATAGATTGAAGATAGAAGTTGTTGGTTATTTATATACAATAAGTTTATGTGTGTTAAAAGTGTTGTGACTAGTATAATGTTTCTACTAGTCTACAAATGATCAGATGAAAAAAATCCTACAATTTGTGGAATGTTAGAAAACTTATATGAACTCTTAACATTTTTTCTTTTACCTAAGAAACAATTAAATATGTAAAATGCATCATAATTCTCTTGATTCATGTAAAAATGTATTTTAAGTCTTTTGATTCAAATGCATCGTGCAAATTAATCTAATTCAAGAGTCAACAACCAATATAAATCTCAATAGACAATTCATACACACATCATAACCATACGTATATGAAAAGTAACAACTAAATGAATCAAACATACGACTATGAAAGGAATATTTATACTAGCAATACTAACTACCGGCCACTAAGTCACTAATCTACTAAATGAAAACTAAATGTAAACGTGCATGGAGAGTACTTCCTTATGACTTGACTTTAAACGAGGAGAACATGCATGCAACAGTTACTAAGATTGTTCAGATGAGTACTTATGTAAGACCGAAATGATAGTAACAAGAGAGCATATTGTTGAAATCACGTTGCAAATCATAACGCAACGGCTGGGAGGTTGTGGTGGTGGTGGTGGAGGTGGAGGCGGTGGTGTCGTCTGTGCTGATGGAGGTCGTTGGAACATCTCCATCATTGTATGTTATTTACATGAGAAATAATCAAACGGGTCATATATGCTAGGAGGAAAAGGTAAAACGAATCATATTTAATTAATTCAATTTTACAGTCTCTCAAAATTTACCGACAAAGATAATCAAACCAATTGCATTGTACATGATAATGTTTGGGTAAGAATACACATGATGATGGGTCACGTCGTAAACTCATAATAGTTATGGGTACGTTGTATGATACTTCAAGTATATATGAGGCTTCACGCATTCTTGGGCAGTGGACTAAATAACTTGAGAGCTTGTTATTTTCAAAATTTGTCATATTTTGTCGAATACTTGTGACATTTTAGATTGTTAGATATATAGCCGAGTGTGATACTAAAAAACTCTTCTATTATATAGGTAGTGACGTATCACTTTTCACTGGGTGTGTCAAAAATACCCGAATCCGACTAACCCGGCTTTACCCGAATCACAAGGGTTAAGAAACATTATCCTGGCTAATCCAGTTAACCCGAACGCTTAATACAGTTACTCACTGTTTTTATTTCTACGTTATAATAAGGATTATTCGGGTTAGCCCGTACACGATTAACCTGAACCATATTAATCCGCACCTTATTAGCTTCGCATACGGGTAAGCTTTTTCTTCCCCCAAACCCGATCAACCCGACCCAAATAACACTTAATCGGGTCGGGTTTACCTGATTTGAAAAGCGTGACTGCAAAAGAAACTGGTAAAACCCGAGGAGCAAAATTTGGTGTTAAGAGGAAGGGAGATGGGTGCGAAGAGGAATACAAAGGTGATCTTAATCGAGAATTTACCTACCAAAAAGGTGAAGAAGTAATGGAAACTATTGAGGAGAACAATCAGTTTGCAGAACATGTACTTTTCTTGATGGATTCTTGTTATACATAAAATTGATTATGTGATTATTTTGGCCTAACATCATCATAATAACGTTTTGATGTTCCGATAAAGTGAGTCATTATCAACTCTTTTAAGGATTAACTTGAGTTTATTTTTGCTGCATACATTGCAGATTTAGACCAACTATAAATCACATAGATTACGATTTCTTATTTGCATCCTCTAGTTGTAAGTTTGGCTATGTATGTATGTTCTGTGAGAATACCGATCAGGAGTGCAAGAATAAGTTATGACCCAAAACTTATATAGATTTCAATAAGTAAAGGCTTAGGAAAAATCAGAGGTTCTTATTTTAATACAATGCATAAAAAATTGTAACCTTTCATTATAACACTTTATCCCACATTGGTTGAAGATAGAAGTTGTTGATTACTAATATACCATAAGTGTATGTCTGTTAAATGTGTTGAGACTAGTATTATGTCTTCGGATGTTTCAAATCTGTCAGGTTAAAAAAACTTGGCCAGATCTCGTATATCCGAAAACTCATATGAACTCTTAGCTTTTTTTCCCTTTAATTTGATACTCTAAAACATGTTTAATCCTTAATTTCACACATTTCAGAAAAGAAAACAAAATTTTGAAAGCTAGTAAAGAAACAATAGAAACATTCGATCTAACTCAGTATACAACAACGATAGTGACTATCAACAACTACTTTTTCAATCATCTTGTTTAGATACTTATGGACTTTGAATAGGATTTCTAAACCCAGGTCCATACAAACGGTTCTTTATATTCCAAAATCTTTTTTACAAGCACGTGCAAGTTTTAGGTACATTTATTATGGGTATATCTCAAGGACCAAGGATTTTTCAAATCTTATTTCTCATTTGGAACCAACCGAGCTATGCGTCACGAAAAGAACTAAAGTCTCGGACCACAAATTTATGCAAATTTGTCATATCTTTGGAGCTAATCTTAAAAGGAGCCACACTTGATGACTAGAAAAGGAGTATTGAAAAGATTTAAAGTAGGAAAGCAATCGAAAATAAACGAAAATGTTGTCTTATGATGATATTGTGGTTGTTGTTTGCGGTATTTAAGACATTGTATGTCATAAGAAAATGTAGTTAGAAAGTAGTGTTGAGGAGAAGTAGGTAGACAAAGTACATGAGTCCAACTATTAGGTCCAAGCTTTAGCAAAAATAAATAAATAAAAATAAAATAAAATAAATGTAGCTGCCAGACTAAAGCCTAGTTGATTTGGGCCGAAGGGATGCACGTTCTTTATATTGAGGCCCCATTATAAATTGAACCAAAAAGTCGGCTTTCCAAAGATTCAAGCATGGTTAATTTTGATGTTTCGTTCATTTGTTATGCATGTAGACAATAATTTTCATCTAGCTATTATGAGTACCATTTTTCTATGGAAACATTTTCTAACTTTCTATCATTTTATTATATTCCACATAGGTTTAAAGGTAGAAATTGTTTAGTGTT
Organism: Chrysanthemum seticuspe; assembly: GCA_019973895.1. Lineage (NCBI taxonomy): Eukaryota > Viridiplantae > Streptophyta > Magnoliopsida > Asterales > Asteraceae > Chrysanthemum > Chrysanthemum seticuspe. Next base: position 351,127,879 of record BPTQ01000009.1, read on the forward strand.
TTCATATAGATTGCTTTTTGCAGCAATTTTGATTTAAAAATTTGTCTATTTCAAGCATTACATTAGCTCTTAACTTTTTTTTTCTTTCTTGTATAATCTTTTTACAGCAAAACATCATTTGGTGAAAAAACATTATAATCTTTAGTACCCGATAGCTTATGAAGAAAAAGTATTTTTATTTTTTAAGAAAGAGTGGAGAAACAATTAATTTGTTCAAATTTGTTCGGATCATTATAAAAAGCAAATGAAATGAAAATTAGCAAACGGAAGTGAAGTAAACTTACTATTTAAGCAATCTCACACATGAGATTTCTGTTTGTAAGACTTTTTATATACCATAGCTTCTAATAGATTCCACACATCTTTTTATCTCATACATGCGCCAGTAAAAGTCTTAGACCATAGCTTCTAATAGATTCCACACATCTTTTGAGCTAATCTTAAGATGAGCTACACTTTGATGAATTGAAGAAGAGTAGTAACGACCATAAAATTGGTTAGCAACTTAAATTGAGAGTAAACTAGTCTTATAATGACATTTTAGTTATCATCCACGCATTTTAAGCCACTATAAGGGTCAAAAGGCAAAAAAGATGAAGATGGCTACTAATATAGGCCCAATACTTTGGGCTGAAATGTTGCATGTTGTTATATGTCTTGTACTCTTTGTTGTATGCTTATAACGCGTATAAAAAATCTCTTTATAGTATATATAATATATGCAAGTATATAAAGGATTACCTAACTGCTTAATAAGAGATATTAACATAAGTATCTTTATAATATGGAAATAATATCTCCGGACAACTCAACACATAATTCATTGAGTCGTGTATATCGATCTCTACTTGAATAACCACAATTCATTCAACGATGTATAAAATTTTTTCGCGAATGATTTCGAATAAGTAAAAGCTAACCTCTTTTTCTTACAAAAAATCACGGGCTGTTTTAGTTCAATGCTTAAACATTTGCTTCTAAACTTGAATTTGGAACTCCCTCCAACAATTAGTTCTTTCACCAATTGTTGATAACTCTTGCATTATGTATTTGTTTCTTTCAATGTACATAAAACTCTTTTATACGATTTGAAGACTTTTCTAACTTTTCATCTTAGCATTTTGTCCCACATTGGTCTAAGAAAGAACTTGTTGGTTAGTTATATACCCTAGTCTATGTTGTATACATGTAATTGGAATAGTACAGTGTTTTCAGGTGAATCTTTCTAGATCTTTACAAGTTTAATGAAATTGTAAAGATTAGAGGCGATTCCTTGAAAACTTGTATGAACTTCAAGCTTTTTTCTGTTTTGTTTTTCTTTTTATTATAAAACATGTTTTGGTGGAAAACCTTTTAATATTTAGTATCACATAGCTTAAGAAGTTAAAAATATTTTTGAAGTGTTAGAAACAATTATATTGTTTGGATCATTATAGAAAGCAAATGAAATGAATTAAACATCTTATTCTCATCTAGCCAGTGATGTATATTTGTTTTTAGACTAAAATACACCGCTGGTCCCTAAACTTGTACAGAAGCATCGTGATGGGACAAACCTGGCATTTATCATCATTGGGAGTCCAAAACTTGGGTTTTTAATGCCAAACTAGTCCCTTGACCACTAATGCCAAAGTTATTTTTGTCATGTAGTCGAGGGTATTTTAGTCCATACACATTTATACTTTTGTTTCTTTGATTTACTTGTATTTTCTTCTCTTCTTATTTCTGGTACAAATCACCATGAACACCTACAAATCACCATGAACACCTACAGCAGAGGAAATGTCCGACGACAATACATGTTTGAAAGGATACATGCATTGTTTGTACTTGGACTTCCATGTCGAGTATCTCCTATTCACTGTTCTGCTGTTATGAAGCCTGCTTTTTATATGAGCAATCTGATACCTCATGCTTAACGTGCTTTGATTATGAGCTATATCAAGACATCAGTCTTTACTATGCAATGTTTTAACACTAAAAGCAGGCTTCATAATAACGATTTGGTATTCAAAGGTTTTTTTCAATCTTCTCATGCGTATGATTGCCCAAGATTAATAGAAAGACAATATTGGATTAGACAAAAATACACATCCATCGACCATCTTTCATCTCCTTCAAGGCTGGTTAACGAACTTGGTAGTTGCATGTCTGCACCTGGCTTTTCAAAGCAAAAAAGGGTTTATTTTGTTTAATCTTGATGCCACATTATGGTTCTATCATCTTTAGAGATCTAATCTACCTTGGTTTGTTTTTACAAGTTAACTTAAATAATCAAAATTGCCATACAAATCTTGAGCAGCAATCATTCAAATCCAAATCTACTTGAAACAATTGTATAATGTGAAACTGTAGTTAAGCATCTGTTTTTACACTCACAAAGCAAATAACAAATGAACATACTGACAAATTAATTTATGAAGTAACAAGGGATTGTTGAGACTGAACTGAACACCTTTACTTGTATATACAACTCCTATCAACATGCCTCGAATTGCTTGGTTGCAACTCAAATGGAGGAGATAAGCGTCTTTTTGTCTCGAGCTTCATGAAATATAAAGAGACTAAGCTTAACACTCGCACCCCGAAGATCTTTGTTGTTGCCCACCCCCCTCATCGATAGTGTCCGGAAGGTAGCTTTATCCACAACAAAAAGTGAAAAGAAAAAATGTTAGCCTCATTGTTTACATGCTCTAAAACCATATAAAGTAGCTTATAAACTTGAATTCTTTACTTCCAGGTAACATATCTAATTCTTTCCATATGCTAACAAATCTTGTTTATACAGTAATAATTTACTTATTTTGTTTAACGAAGACCTTTTCAAACATTCTATTCTTTCATTTTATCCCACATAGGTTGGAAAAAGATATTGTTTGTGACTAACATACCATAATATATGCGAATGTTATGTGTATAGAATAATATGATGTTTTCAGGGTGATTATTATCCAACAAGGTAAGTTTTACTTACCCTGTGGAATATAATCATCCGAAAACTCATATAAACTCTTAATAATCTTTTTACCATAAAACATGCTTTGGTGGAAACTACTTTTATCTTTGATTTCACACGGGTTAATTAAAATCCAACAACCAACAGATATCTCATTAGATTATTCATACACATATTATAACCATCTAAGAACTTAACATATTTTAATCACATCTGAAAATTCATAACGAGAATTTAAAATCTTTCTTTTCATCTAGTGTCATATGTATTTTCGTGCAGCAGCGGAATCAAGGGTGGTCTCGCGGTGTCACGGGAATTTCATAGAGTTCAGACACTTGTTAAACCTTTTCCTTTTTACCTTTGTTTGGTCAATTGACAGATTTGTGATTTGTGTGTTTCAAATATGTTGGAGTGTTGATCTTAGTGGACCAACAATATCAATCACCATTCTTTTTTGATAAAAGTAAAACTTTAACAACATGATAGAATGGTTCCATTTAGCAACATGACCAGCATATGTAGAGTCTGAAGGCGAATGGTTTGATGAGTTTATATCAAAATGTCATGAAATGAATTTCTAAGAGAAACTTATAAGAATGAAATATTGGTAGTTGAAGATTTAAATGTAGATGATGAGTATTAAAACATAAAGAAATCAAGCTAAAAGGCGCCATGGGCTTAAGCCTTTGGCAAAAACAAAAATGAGAAGATAGCTAATTAACTAAAAGAGGAATCTTGTCTTATAATGATATTCATTACAAGATGTTCGGTTGTCGTTCACACAATTTAAGCCACTATATGTCCTAAGAACATGTATGGTTCCGTTCAACTGATTCTATATTCTTAGATATTAACATGTGAGACAAATCTATGACTATAGTTCCACATTTTGGGGCAATCAATTTGCGCAAATAAAATTCTTGGTGGTTTAAATCATTTTTCATTTATCTGTCAAATAAAAATCATGTACCAAAGAGAAAATAAGTAACAACGTATGTACCACCTGAGAGCGGCTCGATAAATTTTTCATTCACCTTTTTTTTTTGGTTAACAATAATTTCTAACAATTTTTCTTGACTAATTTACGTGGTTGTTAAGTCAATCCCCACAAAGACTTAAATCACGTAAAACTATCTCTTTTAGGAGGTTTACGTGATCATTTCATGTTAGTTTATTTGTACCAAGCAAGGATTAAACATGTCATTTTTCACACTTTGCAACTTTGTTGATGATAATCATTTGCCCATTTACCAACTCGGGCAGTCCTTGTGAATAAGAGAAACTGGTAAACTGAAGAATGGAACGCTGTTGATGAGGATCAAACCATGAAGAGCCATTGCTAATAGTATTATGTTAACTAGTTGAAAGGTTTTATGGATATTTAAATATATGTATGTCCGGATTCGAACTCGAGACTTCGGGATTGCACACATTACGTATGAGAATTGATGTAAATAATTAATATAAATAAAATGTTATTATTATTAATTATTAGTCACGAAATAAAACATAACGATAGTTAAATAATTAACGAGGTTTGGTTAACGGTCGTTAAATATTAACTAGAAGGACTAAGAATGAAATTAGAAGTCGGGAAGGTTCTAGAATCCCTTTTGGGAGACTAGGCCGATCGGTTGGGGTATTCCAAACCCAATCTCACTCAAACTTGGTCACCAAGTTAAGTTACCTATAAATACAATTCATTGTATTCATTCACAACTTAATCTTGGATCACCAATAACCTAATTTCTTTTCTCCTCTCCTCTCTCTTTTGCTTGGCCGATCGTACACCCCCTCCTCATAGGGATCGATTTTTCCAAGTGAAAGAAACAAGTGTTTGGTTATATTTGTGATTCAAGGAACTAGCTTTTCACATCAATTTGTTAATAGTACGTGTGTACAAGAACGAAGAACAAGCACACTTGAGCTTGTAATCCTTGGTGGTCGATTTCTTGTTTGGGTCGATTTGTATAAACCCTAAAGTTAGGGTTTTGGGTTTTTGGTTCTTGTTCAATCAACGTTTGATTTTTGAATTGCTAAAAGGTACGCGTTTTCTTATTCGGTTAATTACTTACACATATTATTCCTATTTACTTCCGCTGCATGCTTTGATGATGTTATTTGATTTATATAATTGTTATGAGTATTAAATCCCAACAGTGGCATCACGAGCCGTTAATATGATGTAATTAATTACCGAAACACATAAAAATTGAATCTTTATGATTATATGCATGTTTTTTTATGGTTTCTAGGGTTTTGAATTCGAAACCCTAATTTTTTATGTATAGGGTCGATTACCCTCTATTTATTTAATTAGGTTTTAATTTTGTAAAACTTGTAGAAACCCTAGGATTGCATGTTAATTTTATGTGGTTAATTAATGAATAATTGTTATGTGCCATGTAATATGCGTATCTTGGGTGATAATTGTTATGCGGAATCCATGGTGGAACATGCATGTTTTGCCATGGAGTATTGTTATGCTATAAATTGTTTAGTTGATACACACATGTTTTATTTATTTAATAATTATCAAATTGGGGAAGACCTCAATTATAACTAATAAAAATTCGTTATGTGCTAATTGGTATATTATTAACTTTGGCTTACGCAATCGACTTGTCGATGTATGTGGCTCATCTACCTTGTAGGTGAAAGCCCTAGTTAATATATGCATTATTTACGCCTAGAATTGTTTATTATAGTTTATTGAAATAATTATGCATGTGGCTAATTGTTTTTACATATGTTAAATTGTTTAGTTATATGTTTATATTATTTGAGTGTGTTTAATTTTTATTAAAATGCCTTTTGTTTATAAATTGTTTGACATGTTAGTAAGCAAAAAGGGTTTTTTTTGAATAGAAAATTAAATGGACTAAATAATGGCGAAACTGATTTGTTATCTAAGAATTATTCTTGAACTTTTAATAGATTGATGCGACTGTACTAAATGGTTAGAACGGATCACCCACTAGAACAAACTATAAAGGGGTTAATTAAGAAGTGCGCACAGTCGCACTGAATGGATGTCTAAGGTTATGCTTTGCGCTTACCTGGTCCTCTGCCCCCTGTGAGTTCGATTGGAGCTACCTAGTATAACCATTCAATGTACGAAGCATCTTAGTGCAAAGTTGTAAGTTTCTCAACGCATCGATTAAAACTTTGTAGAATTCAATCTTAGCAATTAAAATCTCATGTAAGTTTTTTCGAAAATATTATGTTATAAAGTTGTATGCATGCTTCTTTATACATAAGTTTTGATTACACGTCAAAAATTGTACCCTTTAAATTTAAGTTTATGCCATCTAATGATATGAAACACTTGAAGTTGTAATTTAGTTATGTGAGACCTTGATCTAGATTACAATAACGAGGTGAATTATTTAGTTGTGTGAGACCTCAGCTTTATGATTTGCAGTTTCTAAGTTAGACAACTTAATTAAGTTAGTTAGTGAGACCTATGACTTAAGGCATGAGATGGGATGAAACATGCTTACGTTTTGCATTAATTGTTTTGGCAAAATTGTAAATCCCATAACTTTTGGAATTGAAAACTTGTTTGTCAATTATCGTTTTTCAACGATTACCTATTCTATACTTTCACCACTAGCAGATCAACTGATGTGGTGAAACTATGATAATGAGGATCCAAAATTCAAGGAAAATTCTATGGTTAATATGAATATTGACCAAAGGGTATTTTATTTTCTTGAATGTTTACTTATCGAAAGTACTAACTTTTGAACTTTTATTTCTCTAGAAATGGCTCAAGCTGAATCTACTGCACTAGCCTCGTCGTTCAAATCTATGTTTGATCGAGAGAAATTGACTGGTAGCGCGAATTTCAATGATTGGTATCGGCAACTCATAATTGTCTTGAGGGTTGCCAAAAGACTCAATTATTTGACTACGCCTTGTCCTCCTGAACCTGCAGCTGATGCTACTGCTGAAGCACGAGTTGCATGGCAATCTGAGTATGAAAAGTATAATGAGGTCGCCTGCATTATGCTTGGGAGTATGAATCCAAACTTGCAAAAACAGTTTGAAAATTACTTCCCTAATCTCATGCTTGAAGAATTGCAAAGGTTGTTTGAAAAGCCTGTGACTGTAGAGCTGTATGATTTGATAGACGCTCTTTATAGTTGCAAGCAAGGAGAAGGGAAACCTGTAAGCGCCCACTGCCTAGAAATGATGAGTTACATGGACCAGCTGGGGCGTCTTAACTATGTCTACCCCAATGACATACAAATTGGCCTTATCAACAGATCCCTTAACAAGGAGTTTGATGGTTTCGTGCGCAATTATAATATGCATTGCACGGGGAAGACAGTCAGTGAGGTACATGCAATGCTCATTGATTACGAAAAAGGTTTGCCCAAGAAGGCCTCTACACCTGCGGTTTTGACCATCAAGAAGGGTAGAATTTCTAAGCCTAATAAGCCGCTAGCGAACAAGAAAGGGAAAGGTAAGGGTAAAGCTGATAAGGGAAAACAAGTTATGACTTATCAGCAAGAACCCAAGAAGTACCCTCCCAAAAAGCGTGAGAATCCGAAGAAGGATATGGCTTGTCATCACTGCACCGAGGTTGGACACTGGAATAGGAATTGTCCACTGTACCTTGATGAGTTGCGTAATAAGAGGTATAAAAATACTGGAACTGTGGCCAGTACTTCAGGTACTCTTTTGATGATAGAATTATTTGTTTTTCCTCATAAAATAAATTCCTGGGTATATGATACTGGATGCGGTATTCACATTTGTAATACACTGCAGGGACTTAGAGGAGCAAGGAAGCTTGCCTATGGACAGCAATACCTGCACGTGGGTAATGGAGCACATGCAGTCGTTGAAGCTATAGGCACGTTTGATTTAGTTTTACCTTCGGGTTTAGTATTGTCATTAAACGATTGTCATTACGCACCTTCCATTGTTAGGGGTGTCGTTTCTGTTTTCTTGTTAAAAGATATTGGTTTCGTTCATGCATTTACTGATTATAGAATTTCGGTTTCTTTAAATGGTGTTTTTTACTTTAATGTTATTCCAGTAAATGGTGTGTTTGAAATTGATTTGCATGATAATGTGATTGATAAAAATAATTCTGTCTTTAGCATCAATAATAAAAGAATCAAAGGTGATTTGGATTCTTCATTTCTTTGGCATTGTAGACTTGCTCATATAGGCAAGAAACGCATGCAACAGCTGCAACACGATGGGCTTTTGCAAGATATCAATGATGAATCATTTGATAAATGTGAATCTTGCATATCTGGGAAGATGACCAAAAAACCTTTTACAAATAGTTTAGAAAGGGCTTCTGATCTTCTTGGTGTGATACATACTGACATATGTGGACCACTAAGACATGTGTCAAGAAAGGGTGCTAGCTACTTCTTAACCTTTACTGATGATTTCAGTCGTTATGGTTATGTTTATTTACTTAAACATAAACATGAAGTGTTTGAAACATTTAAGGTTTTTAAGAGTGAAGTAGAACTGCAACTAGGAAAGAAGATTAAAGCTCTTCGATCCGATAGAGGTGGTGAATATTTAAGCCAAGACTTTAAAGATTATCTAGCTGAGTGTGGTATCGTCCAGCAACTCACATCTTCATATGCTCCACAACAAAATGGTGTATCTGAGAGAAGGAATCGTACATTGCTAGACATGGTGCGATCGATGTTTAATCTTACAACTCTTCCCTTATCCTTTTGGGATTATGCTTTGGAAACTGTTGTTCGCATATTGAATATGGTCCCAACTAAGAAGGTTGATAAGACTCCTTATGAAGTGTGGTATAGGAAAGCTCCCAACTTTTCTTACTTAAAGGTTTGGGGTTGTGAGGCGTTTGTTAAACGTGACTCTGCTGATAAGCTGCAACCTAGATTTGTTAAGTGTATCTTCGTAGGATACCCAAAGGAAACTATGGGTTACTACTTTTACTTTCCACCTGAAAACAAAGTAATTATTGCTAGGTATGGAGAATTCCTTGAAAGGGATCTCATATCTCATGAATTCAGTGGGAGAGTTTATGATCTGGAAGATGATCTAGAAGATACAACACCTTCTGAGAACACTAGCCAACCTCAAGTAGAACCTGAAAGTCTGGGCGTTCCACCTGAGATTGAAGTGGTTCCCATTCGTAGATCTTCAAGAACTACATGTGCACCTGAGCGTCTATGTCTCAACGTAGAAGCTGAGGAAAATATGTTAGGGGATCTTGGTGAACCTGCTAACTATAAAGCTGCCATGATGAGTCCTGAAAAGGAAAAATGACGAGTTGCAATGAATGAGGAAATGCAATCCATGAAAGATAACGAAGTCTGGATAGAGGTTGACTTACCTCCAAATGCTAAGGTAGTTGGAAGTAAGTGGCTCTTTAAGATAAAGACTGACATGGATGGCAATGCACACACCTATAAAGCTCGTCTTGTAGCCCAAGGGTATACTCAAACCTATGGGTTAGACTACGAGGAGACATTTTCTCCTGTAGCAGACATTAGAGCTATTAGGATTCTTATAGCCATAGCTGCGTACTATGACTATGAGATATGGCAAAGGGATGTCAAAATTGCTTTCTTAAACGGTCGCCTAGATGAGGACATCTATATGGCGCAGCCTGAAGGGTTTGTGAATCCAAAGTATCCGAAGCGTGTATGCAAACTTCAAAGATCCATTTATGGATTGAAGCAAACATCAAGGCAATGGAACAAGAAGTTTGATGAAGAAATCAAGAAATTTGGTTTCACTCAAAATCTTGATGAGCCATGTGTGTATCACAAAGCTAGTGGGAGTGATGTTATTTTCCTTGTCTTATATGTCGATGACATATTGATCATGGGAAAAGACATTCCAAGTATGCAAGATATAAAGTCTTATCTTGGAGAGTGCTTTTCTATGAAGGACTTAGGGGAAGCAACATTTATTCTGGGAATCAAGATCTACCGAGATAGATCAAGGCGGTTAATTGGACTAAGCCAAAGTGCTTACATTGATAAAATATTGAAGAGATTCAGTATGTAAAATTCCAAGAAGGGATATTTGCCGATGCAAGTTAAACATGGCTTAAGTAATAAACTATGCGCGTCAACACCTGAAGAGGTGGCTTACATGAAGAAAGTTCCTTATGCTTCGGCTGTAGGATCTATTATGTATGCTGTAAGATGTACAAGGCCTGATGTGGCGTTTGCACAAAATATCACCAGTCGGTATCAACAGAACCCAGGTGTGAAACACTGGCAAGCTGTTAAGAACATTCTTAAGTATCTAAGGGCTACTAAAGAAATGTTTCTAGTGTATGGAGGAAATCCAGATGCAGAACTTGATGTTACAGGTTTTTGCGATGCGTCTTTCCAAACTGATAAAGATGATACGAAGTCTCAAACGGGTTATGTCTTTGTCATTAATGGAGGAGCAGTTGACTTGAAGAGCAAGAAGAAAACAACGGTTGCGATGTCTATTACAGAAGAATTGTCGAACGGTCACAAAGTGTGGACCCAAGACAACTATGGCTGACCACTATAAAACACGTTTGCGGTGTAGTCCGGAACATGTAGAATGTCGTATGTATTATCTAGGATGTCGGCTTCGTATTCCTTGAAAGAAGTACATTCGGTGGAGAAGTCCACAACTGCGCGTATCAAATAATGAATTCGGTACAAATTGAACGTAGCCGTTTATAGGGAAGAACCTTAAAATGTATGACTTAGAGAAGTTATAAAATAGTTACATTCGTGAAACCGAATCAGGTTAATTGGCGGAACTAGATAGAGCCATCTAGAACTAAGGGTCTTATTTACAACGAAGGGGATTCAGGAAGTATCTTTTCGTGAGAG
>BPTQ01000009.1:351138682-351165843 GCA_019973895.1 Chrysanthemum seticuspe
ACTTTAATGAAATAAAATAGTTGTTATGTTTATTTTTCATTTTCTTAATATTATATCTTATATATGCATGTTTAATCCGTGAATAACTTATGTTATTCTAAATAGTCTGTTGTCGATCAATGATGTGGGAATGTCATTGAATTAAGACAAATCTGAGTTTTGGTAGAATGTACTTTTAAAGTATATTGATGTGTGGGACATACCAGATTCACATGATATTCAATGAATTGAATATAGGACTCATCCCAACTTTACATGATGATACTTTATGGATCTCTGTCATTTAGTATATCATGAAGTGTTTATCCTCAGACTTGAGATACCAGATAACTGATATGAATGTAGTGCATTTGTGTAAGATAGTCTAACGCTATCCGTAACTGGTAGTTATAAGGGATATTTTCGGAAGTGTTGCAAAGTTCATGAGTTATGTTTGTAGTCAAGAGAATTTGTTCCTTTGAATTTGTTTCAAAGCATAATACTATATTTGGGCCCCTCGTAGGGTTGACAAGATGTTTGTATGGCCATACCCAAGATCTATCAGGAATACGTTCAGATGATTTGGTAATCTTGTTCAATCATATACAACGAGAAACCGAATGTTAACTTATGAAATGACTTGATCCATATTCATAGTTAATGTAGTATTAGTAACAAAAGGATAAGTAAAAATGATGAATCATTAAATGGTTTTTTCCAGGAGACCATCCTCGATTCGATATGGGGACGTTGGCGTGTGAAAGCTAGACTAACCAATGTCATTACTATATTTAGTAATATCCAAGTGGGAGCTGAAAGGTTTTATGGATATTTAAATATATGTATGTCCGGATTCGAACTCGAGACTTCGGGATTGCACACATTACGTATGAGAATTGATGTAAATAATTAATATAAATAAATGTTATTATTATTAATTATTAGTCACGAAATAAAACATAACGATAGTTAAATAATTAACGAGGTTTGGTTAACGGTCGTTAAATATTAACTAGAAGGACTAAGAATGAAATTAGAAGTCGGGAAGGTTCTAGAATCCCTTTTAGGAGACTAGGCCGATCGGTTGGGGTATTCCAAACCCAATCCCACTCAAACTTGGTCACCAAGTTAAGTTACCTATAAATGCAATTCATTGTATTCATTCACAACTTAATCTTGGATCACCAATAACCTAATTTCTTTTCTCCTCTCCTCTCTCTTTTGCTTGGCCGATCGTACACCCCCTCCTCATAGGGATCGATTTTTCCAAGTGAAAGAAATAAGTGTTTGGTTATATTTGTGATTCAAGGAACTAGCTTTTCACATCAATTTGTTATTAGTACGTGTGTACAAGAACGAAGAACAAGCACACTTGAGCTTGTAATCCTTGGTGGTCGATTTCTTGTTTGGGTCGATTTGTATAAACCCTAAAGTTAGGGTTTTGGGTTTTTGTTCTTGTTCAATCAACGTTTTATTCTTGAATTGCTAAAAGTTACGCGTTTTCTTATTCGGTTAATTACTTACATATATTATTCCTATTTACTTCCGCTGCATGCTTTGATGATGTTATTTGATTTATATAATTGTTATGAGTATTAAATCCCAACACTAGTTGCTTCTAAACTTCAGTTTGGAGTTCCAACTTCCAAGTGACATATCCTTTTTTCACTGACTCTTAATTACACTTGCATTATGTCTCTGTTTTCATGTACATAAAGATCTTTTATATCATACCAAGACCTTGGTTAACCTTCTATACTAACACTCTATCCCACATTAGTTGAAAAAAAATTGTTTGTTAGTAATATACCATAGCATACGTGAGGTGATTGTGTTCAGAATAGTAGTATGTGTTTTTTGTGTTAGTGTCTTGCTAGCTAAAATAGTTAGTGAGGTGATGACAAATTTGAAAGTTAATACGGATTCTCATTTTTTTTCTCTTCGTTGTACTCACTATAAAAGATGTTTTCGCGAAACCATAATTCTCAATTATTTTTATGTTATGTTTGTTGTACTCTCTATAAAAGATGTTTTAGCGAAACCGTTTTAGTCTCTGATTTCACATGGCTTAAAAGGAAAGTATATTTTAAAAGCTAATTGATAGAGAACAAGAACGAGAATTGTCGCATGGCATAAGTTGAATAGTTGATGTGGTTTGATGAAAATTTTATTTTGAACCGATATAGTGTACCTCAATTGTTTTCTTGGCGGTAATGTTTTTGTAGATGGTTTTCACATTGTGACTTTATATACTTAATTACTTATGTGTAATAGGTACCCAATCAACCAACCGCATGCTTACAAGTTACCACCAACAACACGTTCTTCACTGTTACATCAACCACCATTAACGCCTTCTTTCCCAATATAAAATTCTATTCATATTAGGGGTTGCAATTCTCGACACGACACGATAAACGAAACGAACCCGACACGAAGTTAAACAGGTTTGGGTTGAGGATAAACAGGTTTGGGTCAAAAACGGGTCAACCCGTCTAACCCGTTTAATAAACGGGTCGTGTTTGGGTTGAGTAAGTATTAAACAGGTCAACCCGTGAACCCGTTTAAGTATATAAGATCTTGAAAATAAAATATATAACCTGGTTTTTATGTTGGATGTAGATTAAATGTATTTGGTTATTTACTTAGTATGAGTGAATTATAATTTTATACCTTAAATATCATGAAAATTGACGCTTATAATTCAGAAAATTGTCGCATGGTTATTTGTATATTATTCTTATCATATTTTAGATCCTTATATCATTTTTTGCATTTAAACTAGTTAAATCGAAAAACCACTAGCTTTATTCACACTTGACCTATTTACTTAAATGGTTAAACGGGTCACAAATGGGTTACACGTGTTATGCGGGTGTGGGTTTGGGTTGAGTTTCTTGACACGATTAATAAATGGGTCGTGTTTGGGTAAAGGCTATACTAACCCGCCAACACGCGAACCCGAATAGGTTAACACGAACACGACTCGATTGCCACCCCTAATTCATATACAAAGTTCTTTTATCCAAACATTATATCCCACATAGGTTGAAGAAGAAAGTTGTTGGTTAGTAATATACTATAGTGTATGTGAGTTTCTTGTGACTAGATTAGTATTACATTATCAGGATTATGATTCTCTTCATGCTTGAAACGTTTGCAAGCTAACAATACATAGCATGAAAATGCCATAATCTTGATAATCAATACGAATTCTTAATCTTTTTAACTTTTTTTTGGGTATCGTTCTTTATTCTTTTTATCAGACGTCGCTCAGTTTTGCTAATGTGATAACATTAAGCAACCTGATTGACAAATAATTGCGCCAAAAGTAGAAAGGAAACATAAATTACGCAAATAATTTCATACGGTTTCTAAATTGTTAAACGTTAGTATAAAACAACATTATAGTGTGATTTACAAAAGAAATTCGCAATTGTGTATATACTTGAAAATTGAGCTAATAAATTCACGTACAATTAAACTCAATAAGCAACATATGTAATTATGTATCGTTTGATAAATACATACCCATATAAAAACATCTAAGAAATAAACATATTTTAACCATAACTTTAAGTTTGTATAGCAATGAAAAGGCAAACATATGTTGACAGCGAGTATATGAGCAAGTCTTTTTGTATGTAAGATGTTTGATAAACCCATGGTCTAACTCCACAACCAAATTAAAATGTCTCTCATCCATTAACTCATAGACATATTGAAACACTTTATAAAGTAGCATATTTTACTCTCTATGATTATAAGCATAAAGAACAAAGCTTAAACATTTGCAATCTTTCATTTTTACACAACATATAATTTTATATTGTTACCTTCATGTCTCATGCTCTAAACACTTAAACTAGTTGCTTATTATAAACTTCAGTTTTTTTTTGGGTAAAAGGGAACTTCCATCCTGGTAAAATATATTAACCAAAAGAACCGTTTAAAGTACAATGGAATGTGTCTGAAATGCCACATTAACCTTAAGCAACCGCTTGAACAACCACTAGATCATTTATGACATGTCATAAATGAACAACTAGCTACCAACAACTAGAACAACCACTAAAAACGTAAAAAGATATACAAAACAAATAAACAAATCCAAATAAAAGATTACATCCTCGAACGGCTTTGAAGCTTGAAATCAAACTGATTGTTAAATTCCTCAAATTGCCCAGGTAAGTTATAGACCTGGGCCGCATAATCATTAGAAAGATAGCCTTCAAGCTTGTTATGTCCTCCTGCTGATGAAAAGAAGCTGCTTATAGGATCATTTGGCTCAAACGCCTCATCGTCATTATCTGAATCAACCATTTCACCCACCTTAGAGAATGGGTTGCCCTTCCTTTTACCCTCAGCTACCAGAATAGGTTTACCATTATCATCCACAATGGTAGCTTTCCCATCAGTAATAAGCTTTTCAAGCTTTCCAATTTTCTCAACAATAAGAGTGTTCTTTATAGGCGATGGAGAAATAGTTTTGGGAGAACTAGAAATAACTTCAGGAGTACACGTAGTACCAACCACATGTTCCAAAACTGAATCGTGTTCCTTAAGCGCATCAAAACTGTTCTTCAAATCAACAAGGTTGATATCATCCACCCAATTATTATTCTTACCTTGGTCATCCCGGGAATGAGCCGTACTACTAGTAGGATTAGTAGTAGGTTTGTTACAAGAAGTAGAACCTACATTAACCGTTGGAGAACCTGTATTCGATTGGACAGAAGGCTTAGATGTCGATGCTCCTCCATTCTTTGGCTTAGTACCTGGCCTATGGTAATACAAAACTTTAGGCTTTTGAAAATGAATCACATCAACCTGACGATTAGTACCGTGAAGCTTACCATTTCCTTTCTTCTTATAAGCTTCAACGAAACCCTTTTCATCAACCAACGATTTATCGTGCACATCCGGTTTCACTCTCTTGGGACATCCATCATCATTGTGATCAAAAATTTTACAAGTCTCACATATTGGTGGCTTCCACTCATATTCAATATCAATTTTTTCCAATGAATGACTGGACCCATTAGGGTAGGGGATAGCAACCACAAGAGAATCAAGTAAAGCTTCCTTAGAAGACATTTCCACAAGGACCCTAGCATAGGAATTACGACCCCACGACTTAAGGTACATCGTACTCGTGTATGAATCAAGCATGATAGGACGGCCAATTTGCGTTGTGATCAAACTAAGACCAACCTTAGAATACGCAACAACCGGAATATTATGGAGTTTGACCCAAACAGGAGCTAGAGTAATATCATCTTTTGTAAGTTTAGTGTTCGGAGTCCAAATATTCAAAAAGATAGGCACCAATCGTATCAACCATGGACCTTCTTTCAACACCCTTTCCATACCATTTTTGGTTTCAAGTAACACATCTTTTTTGCATTATCTTATTGAGTTTAATTTACCATTTTTGTTTATGGATCCCTTTTCTAACATTTTATTCTTTAATTTTTATCTCACATAGGTTGCAGAAAGAAATTGTTTGCGACTAATATACCAAAAAGTATGTAGATGTTATGTGTTTAGAATAATATGATGTTTTTAGTTCATCAAGCTAAAAAGGAAACTTGATGGACGTTAGTATCTCAAAACTCATGAATTCTTAACAATACTTTTATTTATTTATTTTTTTTTTTATACAGATTTTGGTGGAAACTATTTTAACCTAAAATCTCACATTGGTTAGAGAGGAAAACATATTCTAGGAGTAAATAAGCTAAGAATGCAAATGTAAAAATGAAGTATATGTGGGAATATAAGTTGGGGATGGAGGAAGATCCTACAAATACGCAACATAATTAGAACCCATTTATGGTATCAACTTGGGAATCGAAAGAAAGAATTTGTCTGGTTCGATCAGTGGGTGAATCAATGCCCTCTAATGGGTCATTTATCTACTAGAATCATTACTAGAGCTGGTTATACTATCAAAAGTAAGGTGGTGATGTTCTTTTAAAGAGTAAATTGCAAAAATCGTCCTTGTGGTTTAGCCAAATTGCAGATTTCGTCCTTACTGTTCATTAAGTGTAAAAACAGTCCTTATTTGACACTGTTTCGTCCAGTTTTGGTCCCCCGAAACTAACACCGTTAGTTTGTGCTCGTTAATGAACAGTACGGACGAAATCTGCAATTTGGCTAAACCACGAGGACGATTTTTGCAATTTACTCTGTTTTTTATATAAAAAACGTTTTATATAAAAACTTTTTATATAAAAATGTTTTATATAAAAACGTTTTATAAAAAAGTTTTTATATAAAACGTTTTTATATAAAGTTTTTTTATATAAAAATGTTTTTATGTAAGAATATTAAAAAAAATTTTTATATAAAAACGTTTCATATAAAACAACATTTTCATATAAAAACTTTTTTATATAAAAAACATTTTCGAAAAAAAAGTTACTTGACGATAAAAATTATTCAAAAAAAAATCGAACGAAAACGGATAAAAATGTTATTTTTTTCCCGTTTTCATTTTTTTTCCATTTTCATCCGATTTTATCTGTTTTCATCCATTTTTGTTTGTTTTCTTTTACTTTTTATCTGTTTTTCTTACGATTTTGTTTGTTTTTATCCGTTTTGGTTTGTTTTGTCCGTTTTTCTTACGGCTGTTTATTTATATAAATGGGAAAGAAATTACGTTTTTGTTCGATTTTTTATATAATAATTTTTTATATAAACAGATAAAATCGGATGAAAATGGACAAAAATGAAAACGGGAAAAAAATTACGTTTTTGTCCGTTTTTATCCGTTTGGCTTACTAGTTTGATTAGATTGTACATTGTGGTTAAATTGTTGTATATTTTAGTGAAGGGGTAAATTAAATAGTATATTAATTGTATGTCTTGAATAGTGTTTTTTAGTTGTATTTGTGCTTCAAATAGTTTGTACATTGTGTTTTATAAATTATATTTTTTATCAAATGGGTGTTTTAAATACGACATTAATTACAAATGTTGACCAATCAATATGTGTAGGTGTTTATGCATAAAGTAATTATACATATAGCTTAAGTAGTTGTATTTGCTTAAAATCTATATATGAAAATCTTAAAAAATTAGAAGAGAGAGAGAGTCATCCCTCAATTATAAGTAGTATAGACTAGCCGAGTACCCGAGAGAGAGAGTCATCCCTCCGCGACGACATAGTTGTAATGACATACTCGTCTTTAATGACATAGTTGCATATAGATGTTCGGTGTTGTAAAAATTGGCATAGTCTAAAAAATCGGCTAAATCGAGTATAAATCGAACAAAAAAAGACTAAATCCGCCAACTCGGTTAATGCGGGTCAACTTTTTCCAAAAATTAAAATTGAGATTTTTATTTGAGTAAATTGCAAAAATCGTCCTCGTGGTTTAGCCAAATTGCAGATTTCGTCCGTACTATTCATTAACGAGCACAAACTAACGGTGTTAGTTTCGGAGGACCAAAACTGGACGAAACAGTGTCAAATAAGGACTGTTTTTGCACTTAATGAACAGTAAGGACGAAATCTGCAATTTGGCTAAACCACAAGGACGATTTTTGCAATTTACTCTGTTTTAAATAACGACATGGTCTTGGCCCACGTTTTGGAACCATACATACCCTTTTATAAATATGAGTGGTAACCCAAATCTTATACATGACCGTGAAAACATCAAAGAAATTCTTATGTCGTTGATGTTAAGTTCTCGGTTAGGGAAGCATGGGACACTTTACGTGCTAGACGTGGAGAAGTAAGCTGGTACAACTTATTGTGGTCGTCTCCAGACATTCCTGGCCATGCTTTCTTCTTATGGCTAGTGATGAATAGGAGGTTGAAGACACAAGATAGATTGAAGCAATGGGATGTCGGTGTCGACGTCGACTTAAACCTTCTTCGATGTCCGTTGTGCAAGATACAACAAGACTCTCACGAACATCTTTTCTTCGAATGTTAATTTTCTTCGCAAGTGTGGTTGGCTATGATTCGTGTGGCTGATCTTCCTAGCATCGCACCTGTATGGGAGGATATTCTAGCTTGGTTCCTACCAATATCGAAGTCCAGAAGTATCATGAGTGTAGTTGGTCGATTAACGATTGTAGCGTCCATGTAATTTATATGGCATGAAAGGAATAATCGGTTATACTGTAAAGGTATGAGACATGTTGAAGATGTTCGAGACCGGATAGCTAATGCGGTTCATTTCAATCTAGCTTCAATCCGTTTCAAGAATGACCCTTGTGTCATGCGAATGAAGAGAGTGTGGAATATTTCTAATATGGAGATATACTCTACGTCATTTGCGTGGTGTGCATGGTTCAAGTGCTATAGTTTTATGGTCTATGCTTTGTTAATAGCTCGTTTCCTAGGTTTGGTTTGTCTGACTTGAGTTTGTACAAGTCGTTATTTGCTTTGTAGCGTGTTTTAGAGGGTGTCATTCCCCCTCTACTCTTGTACTAAACATTATTTTTCATTATTTATTTCACCGGGTAACAACCCATTATCAAAAAATATATATATATATATATATATATTGTGTGTATTTTGATTCTTTTTATAAAAATGAAAAAGGAATTACTATAAGATGTTTACTAACAAAAACGAAAATGAAGTGCAAAATATGTACATGTACGATCTAACACAAGAATCAACAACCTATGCATGTCTCATTAAGTAATTCATACACACCAACTATGAACTTATTAACACATTTTAATCACAGTTGAAAATTTATAACGAGGATATCTTTTGGAACATCTTATTTTCATCTAGCGCCATATGTATTTTCATGCGGTGGTGGCGGGTCCAGAATCATGGGACTTTCATCGAGTTTTGTTTCCTAGTGTTTAATTTTGTAAAAGTAAAGAATTCTCCTAACGCATTTGGATAAAAAAAAAAGAGAAATGATAGACTCACTAAAAAAATCTCACAAAAACTTCCCACAAAATGATGTGGCATACCATTTGGCATTTTTTCTCTCTCTCTTCTCTATTTATCTTTTGATATATACGGAGTAATATTTATTATCATAAACTCTTATCCTTCTCCTTCTCCAACCACTCATCTCCTACATCTAGATGAGTCGATCTTCTTCTTTACCTTCTTCATCGTATGCATCGAAAGAATCATCTTACCTTTCTTCTCTGTTACATGATGATTATTTATCAGAAACACCCAAAATAACTGATATTGAGAACGTGGAATATGATGAGGAAGGAACCAAGTAAGTCATGTATTGCTATCATAATTTTCGAAATTTTTGATTGTATATGTTAGCTCCACTAACCCTTTGCCTCATCTTAGTATTAAGGATACTCCTATTGTAAGTTTGTTTTTATAATTTTAATGTTGGATTTTGTTTTATCTCTCATTTTAAGTGATTGGGGTGATTTTTGTACGAAACAAATTTATAACATATCTAATGATACAATAAAATATTTTTGTTTTTATGCATACAATATAAGGTGTGTTTGTTTAAATTTATTTTTGTAAGCTTATTTGATTAGGCTTGTATTTTATGACTTAAAATTGGAAAAAGAAACCAACCGTGAAATTATCCTTTGACCATAATTTGTTATTTTTTAACTGTAGAAATTATCCTTTTCATTTGGAAAAAGAAACCAACTGTGAGACACAAATTGAAGAAAACATAGAATGTTATGAAGGCTCGTGTGCTCATGATGAAGGGGTCAAAGAACCAAAAGTTGGCATGACTTTTGACACGATAAAAGAACTTTCTGATTTTTATGCAATCTATGGAAAGAAAATGGGATTTGGAGTATACAAAAGATCTTCCCAAAAGTCTTTAAATGATGAAGAAACAAAATATGTTACTATTGCATGTAATCGAGCTCAAAAGTCGGTATCAAAATCGAAAAATTCTTTCAACCCTCGTCCCATTACGAAAACAGATTGTGGCGCTAAAGTTAGTGTAGTTGTTGGTGCTGATAAAAAGTGGCATATCTCAAAGGTTAGTCTTGAACATAATCATCCTTTTAGTCCGAGCAAAGGACGGTTTTATAGGTGTCATCGGGTAGTAAATGGAAATGTGAAAAGACAACTTGAAATCTATCAAAGAGCTGGAGTAAGAATGAATAAGAGTTTCAACACATTTGTTGTTCAAAGTGGGGGATATGAGGATCTACCATTTACGGAAAGAGATTGTCGTAACTATATTGATAAAGTAAAACGGTTGAAGTTTGGTGAGGGTGATGCTGAAGCAATTCAAGGTTATTTCATGAAGGTTCAGTCTACAGACCGGGAGTTTTTTTACGCATGGGAATAAGATGAGGAAAATAGACTTAAAAGTTTGTTTTGGGCAGATGCAAGATGTAGGGCGGCTTATGAGGAATTTGGGGACGTTGTCACATTCGATACAACATATTTGACAAATAAGTATGAGATGCCAATGGCTCCTTTCGTAGGGGTTAATCATCATGGACAATCAATATTGCTAGGTTGTGGATTGATCTCAAATGAAGATACTAAGACATTTACATGGCTCTTTCGTTCATGGCTTACGTGTATGTCAGGACGTGCTCCTGATGCCATTATCACTGACCAAGACCAAGCTATGAAAAATGCAATTGAGATTGTTTTCCCTCATGCACGTCACAGGTAATTTTTAACTCAATTTTATTGTTTAATACTACATAAACTTTGATTTACTTTCTCATAGTTTAAAAAATTAATATGATTCAGATGGTGTTTATGGCATATCATGAAGAAACTACCTGAAAAATTTGGTAAACATAAGAAATACAAATCAATCAAGTACAAGCTTAAAAAGGTTGTCTATGATTCTTTGACTTCAAGTGAATTTGAAGCATCTTGGAATGGAATGTTAGAAACGTACAAACTTGAAAATAACAAATGGTTGAAAGACTTGTATGCTGAAAGACAACGATGGGTACCTTGTTTTGTAAAAGATATCTTTTGGGCGGGGATGTCTACTACACAACGTAGTGAGAGCATTAATTCGTTTTTTGATAAATATTTAAATAAGAAAACTACCTTAAAGCAATTTGTGGAACAATATGAAAATGCGTTGAGGGATAGGGCTGAGAAAGAGAACATAGAAGATTTTAATTCCTACAATTTCTCGTACCCGCCTATAACCCGTTATGCCATGGAAGAACAAATGAAACATGTTTTAACCAATGCTAAGTTTAAAGAGTTTAGGGAAGAGTTGACGGGAAAGATGTATTGTGGGGTTGGTTCTGTTAAATCATAAGGTGGACATACAAATTATGAAGTTCTAGAGGATGTAATGGATAATGGAAAATTAATAAAGAAGCAATATGCAGTTTGGTTCAAAAAAGGTGAATCATATGAAGATTGTGATATTAGATGCATATGTCGTTTGTTTGAGTTTAGGGGAATGTTGTGTAGACATGCACTAACGGTTCTTATTAATGAGAGCATATATCTTGTTCCAAATAAATACATCTTACGGAGATGGAGAAAATATGTTAAAAGAAGACATACTAAGGTTAAAGTAAATTATAGTGATTGGGTTGTCTCAGATGTTGGGCGTCGTTATGATAAAATGTGTACTGCTTTTTCTGAAGTGGCGGACTTAGCATCTGCGCTTGACGAAAAATGTAGTCTTGTACTTGATCGAGTTAATGAATTAAAGAGTGAAATCTTAAGTGGAAAAGTTAGCACTAGTAGCCCCGTGTGTACGCCACATACTAGTGCTTCTATCAGGGATAATAATAAGATTCGTGATCCTAATGGAGTTCAAGGAAAAGGTCGACCCGCAGGTAGAATCAAGCCCACGTATGAGAAAATTATTAAAAGAAACCAGAAAAAGAGGAAGGTATTCTAGTTATATTACTTATCTGAGTAAAAAAGTTAATGAATATGCCTAACCTTTTCATTTTGATTGTAGAAATTGCAAGACACTGATAATATTGGTTGTGGAGCCGATAACAGTGAAACAATGAAGAAATGTTCTAAGAAGAAATGTCCTTCGCAAGCCAATCATACTTGTCACCAAATGCAGCAATCATCACATCTCAGCTCCATAGATGGTGTATAGTATTCTAGTTAATCACACTTTTCACCAAATGTAGCAATCATCACATCTCAACATCCACTGAACACTTTTTTTTTTACATAGACATGATTTTTGTTTGGTTTTGAGATGAACTCATGGTACTTCTATTATCTAATGTTGCTATGAAAAAAGTTTAACAACTATATGGTGTTTTAAGAGTTTATATATGGTGTTTGGATGTGTGTTTTCACAAGCTTATATGTAGTTTTTTAGAGCATTTATATGCAGTTTTTAGGGTGTTTTAATTGCTGTTTTTGTAGCAGAAATTTAGCCATTTTGACAGCAGAAACATGGCTGATTTTAGGGTATTTTTACTACAGATTTTGGGCCATTTTGACAGCAGATCATGGCTGTTTTTACAGCTTTTGTATGTTGTTTTTTTACAGCTTTTAACTGCTATTTTTACAAAATAATGTTCAAGTATAACTGTATAAATGATCTTAGTCAAGTGATCAAATTTAGTGTGCAGGCTACAGCAGTAGTCTATGTGTGACAGAAAAAATGCAGGTGGTCCTGGTATAACATGTGGCGAGCTATAGTTCTTATGATAGTGATCTCAATTGTGTCATAGAATTTACAATGTCAAAACATGAATCACCAATATGAGAAGAGTTGGCAGGCATACCCAACTAACTTTCTCATTCTTGTCAAGAATTTACAATGTCAAAACATGAATCACCACACAAACGGTACCTACATTAGAATCTATACTACCCCTATTCTACACCCCACCCATTGAAGTACTGCTCTTCGTAACCACTTAACCACTGCTATCTTTAATCGATTCCACTGCTAGTCATTCTTGTAACCACTGCTATCTCGCTTGTTACTACTACTAGCATATTCTTTCCACTGCTAGTTTAAGATGAATCTACTGCTACATAATTGAATCTGCTGCTCCTTTTGAACGTATCTACTGCTCGTCAATGGTAACTGCTGTTAGCTTTGTTCTTACTGATGCTAAGCTCTTTTAAAACAGGAGCCTAGATGTTCAATCTAGTGTTACAAAGAGTTCTGCTGTTGTGATTTATGTAATAGTTAGAAAAGTGTTTGGTCTTGACGGTTGGTATTGTGCTTTGGAGCATATGATGATTGGAACATGTTCGATTTATGTCTTTGCTACATGACTTGTTAATATGAGATGGACATTGATGCTTAGTAACAGGTTAGTAACAGAAAAAGTGTCACAAAAAGGAACGGAGGAAGGAGTAATCATGATAGTGACAGATCAGCAACAGATTAGTGACAGCATAAGCGTTGCTAATTACCATGGGAGGAAGGAGATATCAAATTTGCAACAGACTAGCGACAGATTAGTGACTGAAAAAGTGTTGCTAATTGCTACGGGAAGAAGGAGAATGCAGACTCTTTGCTATAACACTTTCTAACTAATAGAAGCTGAAATTGCACTAACATCACACATCTTTATTTAAAAAAAAAAAAAAAAAAAAAAAAAAAAAAAAAAAAAAAAAAAAGTGTAATTGACATGCTTATAGAAGTGGTGTCCTTTTTAGAAAAAGAAAAAGAGAAGAGAGAGAAAAAAATGCCAAGTGGTATGCTACATCATTTTGTGAGAAGTTTTTGTGAAACTTTTTAGTGAGCCTATCATTGCTAAAAAAAAAATATGTCTCTAGTACTAATTACTTCGTTTGTCTATTATTAAGTGAAAATAAACATAGCTTTTATTAAACACGATCGTTCTAACTTCTAACACGTAATGAGTAGAAAATGAGGTCATGAACGGACTTAAATTATGGAAAAAAGAAAACTTGGTCGTTTGATGATATTATGATTGTCGTTCAACTATATGTCCTACGAACATGTAGTTAAAAGGTAAAAAAAAAAAAAAAAAAAAAAAAAAAACGAGAGAGGTCATTGTCCATTTTTTGGATCTCACACATTGTCTTTATGTACTATACTCACTTGTTTAGTAACTCTTGCCTTATCTCTTCTATCGTAACAATGTATCCCACATTGGTTGAAGAAAGAAATTTTTTGCTACTAATATAATCTTGTTTAAGTGAGTTACATGTGTCTAGAATAATATAATGTTTTCAGCCAACATCTGTTTCACGAGTTATAAAAACTCATGAGGTAGTAAGTTTGCTGAAAATTCATATTAACTCTTGCCTTTTTGTCCAATTTTTATTTTTGTTTCTTTTCTCTAAAACATGTTTAATTTTACATATTAGTGACTATTTTTGTTGCGAGCAAATTATTTTCATTTTAAATCTTTCTTATTTAGCGTGTCCCAAATATTTTATAACGTAGTAAATATATGTTTTTCAAAAATATAATGTCTAAATTATTAATAGTATAAATAATTAACACTATTAATTTTCAAATTTTATCATTAAATTGGTGGTTGTTAGTTTAGTGAGCTTTTTGTGTATAAACAATTCTATTAAAATATATCATTATTGGACGGGGTTACTATATGATTTGAATAAGACTTAAACTATTAAATTTTAAATTAATTCTCTAATTTTCTTTTTATAGTAATCTTTTTTATCTTAAAATTTTAAAACTTCAATTAATATGAAGTCTCAAATGCTTTATAATGTAGTATAAATAGGTCCATACTAAACAATGCTCTATACTTCTAAATATTTTCTACAACCATAGACGAGTTTCAATAACATTTAGTATGTAAATTCCTAAAAGACTAAGGATTTTATGAGTTATTTCTCGTTTGAAACCAACCGAACTACGCGATTAAAAGTCTTGGACCACAACTTTCAACAGATTTTGTATATCTTTCGAGATAATATTAAAGGGAACTACACTTTGATAACTTGAAGAAGAGTAGTTAACATGTTAAAGTAGGTAAGAAATTTAAATTAAGACAAAACTATAAGAAGAATAGAAGATGATGATGTCTACTAGACATATGCCCAATAGTCTGGTCTGCAACAATGCATGTTTTATATTCAAGCCCAATTATTTTTTATGTCTTGTACTCTTGTTATCCTTATAAATATTTCCAGCCAACTCCTATGAAAAAAATCTCTTTTAGGATTGTCTAGCTGCTTAATACCAGATGTTAACATAAATACTATTTTTAACATATTTCTGATTTTAACTTAGGGCCAAAACAAACCAAAAAAAAAAAAAAAAAAAACAAAAAAAAAAAAAAAAACAACTTTACCCAAACAACTTATAATGTACATCGTTTTGCCGAATAAGTGTCCATCTGATAAGCATGTTTGTCGAAAACTTTGCTTAGCAATTTGCGAACCCAAATATGTACATTCATAATATACACATTGAGGATTCAAAAATGTTTAGTGATCGGGATAATGAGTTTTTTAAACATGTATCATCATGCAAAAACACTTTAGCCTTCATGACCTATAAAATTTCTTATGAAAAATTTTCAGTCAACTCTTTATGAAAAAATCTCTTATATATTATCTGCAAGTATATACTAACATATGTAGTCTTTTAAACATACTTGAGATTTAAACCTAGGGCCAAAAAAACAAAACAAGTATCATAAATAGAAATAATTTCCCTAACCAGCTCAATACATAATTCATTTAGTATTGTATATCGTTCTCTACTTGAATAACATTAATTTTTTCAGCGATTTATAAAATTTCTTCCCGAATGATTTCAGATAAGTAAAAGCTAACTCTATTATTCTTAGAAAAAATCAGAGGTTGTTTTAGCTCAATGGTTAAACATTTGCAATCTTTCGACTTTAAAAACACAAAAACAGTTGCTTCTAAACTTGAATTGGGAGTTCCATGTAACAATTAGTTCTTTCACCAATTGTTAATAACTCTTGCATGATATATATCACTTTCTTTCCATGTACATAAAAAAGTTTTACTACGTATATAACATGGAAACTTTCTAACCTTTTATCCCACATTGGTTGAAGAAAGAAGTTGTCGATTAGTTATATGCACTAGTCTATGTAGGTTCTATGTGGGTGGAATAGTACAGTGTTCTCAGTTACACAACATGAAATCTTTACAAGTTCAACAAATTTGTAAAGATTTACCGGTTGTTTACCTGAAAACTTGCATGAACTTCAAACTTTTTTTCTACTATCTTTTTTTACTTATAAAACATGTTTCGGTGGAAAACATTTTATGTTTAGTTTCGGATAGCTTAAGTAATAAAAATATTTTCGAAGTTAGTTAAGAATGACAAAAAGCTGAGAAAGAGTGAGTAACAATCATATTTCTCAATTTTGTTCTCATAATCATAATAACAAATAAAATGAATTAAACAACTTTTGTTAAAAACATTTTGGAAATTGAAAAGGATCACTTTCTGTGCACATAAATGGTTATATATGAATATGGATTAATCTATGTAAATGTTTATACTGAATATGGATTGTTGTTTCAAATAGCCAATGAAACTGATGTAAATTAACAATTTATGTAATCTCATATACGCGTGATAAGTGTTAAAGAAACTTTCCATAAATGAAAACGTCACACCCTATTTTGCATCTATGAAAATGATTAGAGCTCGATTTATACAAATGGTTACTTAAAATTTTACCACAATATGTTAGATCATTACATATAGCAAACATAAGTTGATCACTTTTAATTATAATAAGTATGCGCTTACCCTTTTTTTCTTTTTCTTATAAAACATCACATGTTCTTATAACAACACTTAAACATTTGCAATCTTTCATTTTTAGAGCAATAACAACGTATAATTTTACGTTATCGAAATTGTCCCCTTCATGAATCATGATTTGTGCTCCAAACACATATCTTTCTTCAATTTATGAAAGGAAAACGAAATATGAAAGCTAACAAAGAAACAATAAAAATGTAAAAAGGAACCATGAAAGCTAACATGCAAAGTTTGAAAAGAAAGTTATTTGGTCCCGGTGGGAATAGGCTCAAAATGCTTTGTAAACCTTCGTATAAACCAGGATTGGACTGATGTAATGAACTGTGACCAATAAAAAGAATTGTGACCCTTACAAAAGGAACTCAGACCAAGGCTTAAACCCCCTTGTGACATTTTTTGACTCTATATGTAAAAGTGGGTTACGGTTTTGTAACTCGGGTTATGATAATCAACATGTCATATAATCCATGGCTGCCTGAGCCTAGTCAATTACAAATAGGCAGTACTAGAATAACGATAATAGTAACTAGTCTGTTACCCATTTAGAACTCACAAAGCCGCGATCATAACATAGAGCAAGATCATATACTTTGAAATATATCTTCCTTAAGTGTCACACAATGGAATCGTGAGATATGACTGAATACCATAACACAATGGAATCACACAGAGAAATTAAATGCATTTCATAAACTAAATGTAGCTAGCAAATAAAGAGATTGAAAAGATATACTGAGCAATATCCAAGAACAAGAGATGATTCAATTACAAGAATATGAAAACCAACTGTAAATGGCTATCTAGAAAGATGTAAGAGAACAATGAACAATGCCAATATATGGCTATTTATACAAGAGAGATATTAGGGTATATGAAATATGAAATATAAGTTACATAAATGGTCCCTTAAGCCTTCCATAAAGTTATCTTCTCTTTGGCCCATCATCAGTTAGCCCATCCCTTAGTAGCATCCTAAGCCCACTTCAAGTCCTAAGCCCAATATTGAATGAAGACCAAAATACCTGCAAAACACTTGACAAGTAATAAGTAAAGGGAATTATGATTAAACAATAAACATGTAGAATCAACCTGTATTAATCAACAGTTATGTTTTGGATTTGATGTTGGTTTAATTTGATTTTTGTTTTTTGATCTATGGATTTCGGATTTTTCCACCACCATCGCTCCTAGATCCGGCAATCTGTTACGATTCCTTCCTTTCTTCTTTCATAGTTGTATCACTCCAGTTTTTTCTACAAACGCAATTAGCCCATCCCATCCGAAGTAACACTGCCTGTGACAACACTTGTTCCAGGTGGTAGTAGGATCAAAGAAAAGCAGTAAGTAGCTCAAGGTCAACGAAAAGAACAACCTTGCAAACAGTTATATAAATATACTTCTAATGCCATTAAGTGTAATTAAAGAGATAAAAACTAAAGATTTCCGTCTTCAGAAAAGCTTCATAAAAAGCTTACAAAAACTAGGAATCACGCCTTTAAGAAGCATGGGCCTAACTCACTACATCTTGAAATTTGATATCTAACAAAACCCATCTTAAATCATGCAATACAACTATGGCTAAGCTAACGCACAAACCTTATCGTTACCAAATCCAATAAATCAATAATACTCGACTTTGCAGACCAAAATAATTATCTTCATATTAACTCATACATCGATGAAATGCATCCAAGTACATATAATCAAGTGGTGACTGATTTTATAGCAACTGTAATGTTTCAAGCCAAAAATTCAAGTCGATCAACCTTCTAATAACTAAAATCCTAATATAAGAGTTGTTTAGAACATTTTGAATGGCAAAATAACGCAGATCAGAACTCAAAACACGAATAAATCCAAAAGAAGCTCTTCTTCCAGCTGTGTCCAAGTTGATGCATCCTGTGTCACAATTAAGTTCAAATAGTTAGCATATTCTCACCGAAAGAGAGTTGCCCAAATAGAGAGATCAGTAGGGTTGGGTAACAAGTCAAGCCAGGTACCTTTTAGCACGATGCCAGTTAGCTTTGGCTGGCCAGAAACGTGCTCTTTTCTAGACTTAGAAAAAAACAACTAGGTTGTACTTAATGACAATAATAAAGTGAACCATCTCCAAGGTGGTCTAGTGGTAAAGCGTCACGAACCAAGTTTGAACTTCACCTGGTAAACATCTTAGGATATGGACATGGGAAAAAAGAGACCGTGAATCATGGCTGATCTTAAATTTACATTATTTGACCCACTTTTTCGGCTCCATGGTATCAGTCAGCTCATGTAGCTGTTTGTATCAAGATACCACCTCCAAATTGTAAACCACAAAGCTCCACTTTGTAAATTATATTGTGGACCAAGATTTATAAAAAAAAATAACTAACTAAAATGTTGGAATAATTTATTTTATATTCAACAAGCTTTTATGTTTATAGTAGTCAAATTTCTTAATAATATAACCTAAATAGAGAAAACCAAATTATGAATAAAATTAGTAAACTAGCTAAACATACAGTAATAATTAAGTAAAATATTAACAAGAAATCAAAGGCTCACCTGCAACGCAGCGGTGGTGCAACTGTCACTGGAAAACAGCTGTACATGAGTGTATGTTTTCCGGCCGGTGTTGAGCTGTTGTCTGGGAGTTTCCGATGAGGTACTGATGGATATGTTGATTCTTATAAAATCTATCAAAATGGTCCAAATTGACACTCCAAAAGAGACCTTGAATCATGGCGGATGTTAAATTTACATTCATAATCATCATCGTCATCACATAATTCAGAGGAGGAATTTGTTGTTGTTGTCGTTTCCTTCATTTGATTTTTCTTGGAAACGAGTCTAACTCCAAACCCACTAATAGGTGAACGTGAAAGGTCAATGGAAAAGTCAACAGCAGTGGACGTTTGATCCCACCAAGCGGTGCATCTCAATGACCCAAATGAAACATACCCCACCCATGTTTCGAGATCATCATCAACACTCTCCTCTGACCAAAACACTCGTTGTTCATCTTGAGAATCTCCCATGCCGCCATTCCTCATAGTTATCTTTACATCAAGAAGGTAGCAGTGTTCCTTCAAAACAGAGCAGAATAAGAATCCAGTATATTCATCGAACCAATTCTTTGGAAGTTTCAATCTATATATATCCCCTCTAACCAAACGAGGTTCAAACCCCTTTGGAATCTCTATCCCTTTTAGATGGAGGCTCATACACTGATGATGTTCAATAGCCACTCCCTGATTATTATTAAATCAAACAATTCATATATTAGTTATATAAAACAGGTGTTAAGGTCAACAACGTACCTACAGAAGGTGGTGACCCATACATACATACAACATACCTGAAGCATGGTTTCTAGTAATCTCTCACCACCAACAAAGCTGCAACACCCTTCCTCATACGATATAATTGAGACTTGACATAACCATTTACAGTTTCTATGAACATCATCTCTAATTGCTTCAAGTGAGTCACAATTGTCTGCTTGGAGAATACATAGATTTGATGGGAGCTCAGGCAATTCAACAAGATTGTTGTAACCGCTCAGATTGAGAAGTTTGAGCCGAGTTAGCTGTGAGAGGCTGAAATCCAATCGTGAAAAATGATTATTACATAGATGTAGCTCCTGTAAGTTGGATAACTCACCAATATCACTTGGTATTTCTCCATCTTTCAGTCTGAATCTGAATCCATTGAGACTCAACTTTCTTAACAAACGTGGCAACTGAGGTGGTAAAATATCAAACATCGGATACGTGTTCAACCAAAGGTCGTCTAGACAACATTTTTCATTGAATAGATCTTTTGGAAGATTCTCAAGTTGTTGAAAATCAACTAATGTACACTTCTGCAGATGTTTTAAGGCATGAAAGTTGCCTTCTATGCTCTTTAACTTTGAACAGCCGTACAACCTTAGCGAAATAAGGTTGGTACAATATCTTCCAACTGATGAAGGGAGAACTTCTATCCCAACATATTCTAAAGTCAAGTTTGCCAATCTATCCATGTTTGCTTCAATCTTTGGAAACTCGAGAAGAGCTTGGCAACTTGAAATTTCAAGAATCTCCAGTTTTTCCATCCGAACAATGGATGGAAACCTTGTAAGCTTTTTACAAGAACTTACAGATACGTAAACAAGACTTGCATGATTTCCAAGTGATGGATCAATCTCTTCTAAACTTTCACATTGTCTGATTATCAACTTCTTTAGACATGAAAGCCCTCCAATATCAGGTGTCCTAAATAGTGCATTCGCATCTATGAGTTTGAGCTCTTTCAAACACGGCATATACTGATGCACAAACAAGTCAGAATTAACAACATATGGAAGATACATGGAATAACATCTCATATACATATCTTGTGGTCCATGGTTCAAGTGAGTCTTATTTTTTAAAACAGGGGATAGTGGTTAAACAGATGACTTTTTGGTTTACAGATAGCATTACAATTTAGATGCCAAATGAACTTATTCACATGCTTAATTTCTAAATATTTATAGTGTATGATCTCACCATCTTAACAGCTGTATTTACATATCTAAGCAAAACATTAAGGTGTAAGTTAGTCACTCGGGATCCACTAATTATATATGTAAACCAAAGGAACAGATGATTTACCTTATAACCCTTCCAAAGTTCTCTTTGCAAGGTTCCATCTATCTTTAGAACAACAAGCTTCCTTGGTTGGAAACTTTCAGGAAAAGGACTTGGAGGATACCTATTCCATTTCATATACTTCAACTCATTTGAAAGAAAAGTAGGCCCTTCATCACAGCAGCTGTCACCCCAAATCGTCACATCAAGGAATCTTAGTTTCTTCAAGTTTGAAAGGAGCATAATGCAGCTTGGTGAGTGAGGATCAAAATTAATATATTGTACGGCTTCAATCTTATGATTTTCCTGCTATAAAGGGAAAATGGATGCAATGATTAAGTTGGAGTATCTTATTAGTATGTAGGTGTCTGTGTATCATTCAGTGAACATCTTTCAAAAATAGCATAACCTTTACCATTGTTGCATTCCAGGAACACATGTCACTAATTTCTCTACATCGCCAAAGCCTGCTATGTTTTTCGAGATTGTTGGGATGTTCCCCTCTAACAATGTGGTGTCCCATTTCTTGAAGAAAATCGTGCATATCAAATCTACCATCCGAAGAAATGGTTATGAGAGCCTTTTGTATCAACACCTTTATCCCTATATGAGGGTGAAATCCGCAAGCATCAAGTATTGCCATCGCGTGGTCTTTGCTCTCCCCCCTAAAGAAACATGCAACATCTAAGAATATCTCTTTCTCATCATGCTCAAGTCCATCGTAACTTATTTTAAGTTGATCTGTGACCTTACGGTTTGGTATTTCTCTTAACTTATCCAAGGCACTGATCCACTCATTCTTGTCTTTGCCATAAAGAAAAGACCCTAAGATTTTAAGTGCTAACGGGAGCCCATTAACATAAGAAATCACACGAAAAAAAAGCTTATCATAATCTTCTACAGGGTTATTTTCACAATATGCATACCTTTTAAAGAGACGCATAGCCTCATCATGTGATAATAATCTCACCGGATAGACCTTGTCTACCCTGTGAGTTGTTAGCAAATGTTCATCCCTGGTTGTGATTATTATCCGGCTCCCATCACCAAACCAATCAGGTGATCCGGCTAGCGCCTCCAGTTTCTCAAGGTCATCGACATCATCAAGAACAATCAACACATTTCTACGGCATAACATACGTTTAATCGTGTGTTTTCCTATATCAACACTCTGCACTTTAATTTCTTTGTCAAAAATAGTTGATAGAATTTTTTCTTGCAGATTTTTTAAACCATGTTTGTTTGATTCCTCTCGAATATTGCCATGAAAGCAACAACCATCAAAATTACCAGATATTTCAATGAAAAGAGAAGTTGCAAGAGTGGTCTTACCACCACCCCCAACACCCCATATCCCAACCATGTGCACACCCCTTGACCCGATTTCTAACTGGGATTTCAAATCCTGCAATCGAGTTCCCATTCCAACAAGGTTTTCATTTTCAACGACCGAATCTAAGGATAGCATTAATTTGTCTAAAACCATACTAACAATCTCTTTAATACATTTTGCTTCATGCCTGCATAGACATGTATGATTTACACCGTTGTAAAAACAACTTAACCATACAAAAAATGAAATGAAAAAATGATTACCCGTTGGCTACAAGCTTGGGTTCCCATCCAGCAATGTTACTTGCATCTCCGAGTGCTTTTCTCCATGATTCGACTCTGTTCTTGTTAGCCGAGTTATTATGTTTATAAAAAGCTTTACCAAATTGGCCTTTCTGTTTTCTAACATCAGAGGGATCCACGTCGTAAAATATGGGGATAACGATTTTGCCCATCTCGTCCTCTTTGCATTTCATAATATATGTGTCGAAGTAATTTTTTTGTAGGTTGTTGCAGTTATCCTCCAGTCTTAGTACTAAGCCTTCCGGATACCTGCTAAGATGAACGACGTGTTAGTCTCGCCCCGGGTGTTATCCCAGGACCCGACTCCGGCGTAAGAGTAAGTATGTGTCTTACCGAAAGGTATATTATAAATGAATGTGTGTGTGAAAAATGATACCTTAATCCCAAATACTGTGCGCATATTTATACTGCCTGATGTCACTGTAGACGTATGGTCCAGACTGGGCCAGGAATGGGTCAGGCCCGGCAGATGCGGCCCACACTACACCTAAACCCTAATGCATGCCTATATATACACACCCAGGTTATCTCTAACTAATCATATAACATCTTTTGCTATGCCACAGCGCATACTAACTTGACCGTCGGAGGTGGACCCCGGGGCTACGGCTCCGGGTCCACTCCTAACGGGTTCTCTTTGTTGACAGGTCTACTAGGGCTCGAGAAGACGACTAACGGCCAAGGAGAGTCGTTGAATCCTGCCCGCGCCAGATTATGCTTCAACAAGTTGGCGCCATCCGTGGGACCACGAATAAACAAGTTTCGTGTTCTCATATTACCGAAAAGCAGAGATAAATTCCTAAAGTCGGTAACCCTAAAACTTTGCATTCTGCCATCATGTGCATTCTGCCATGCGTAAATAAGTTCTATTCGATTATCATGGCAGAAGTCAAACAACACGTTAAGTTTACGACGACTACGTTATCATATTTTTTAATTGACTACGTTATCATGTTTTTTAATTGGCTATTGTTTCAATTGATAATCGCTACTGTCCAATTGTAATTACTAATTCATTGGTCTTGTAACATGATGGTCACATGACGTGGGTCTCTATTCCTACTGGTCATAATTTTTGCTTGGTGGTCATTGGTAAAACGAAGAGGTCACGTGGCAGTACTAGTTTTATTATCACCAGCTGACTTATGGTATGAATACACTTATTCAGGTCAGTAGACTTCGGCTTATTTTATCTTTTAGCCGAGAATTAATTCCGCACGATCGGATCTATTTATTATTTTACTCATTCAGATAAAAGAAAA
The DNA here is from genome assembly GCA_019973895.1 of Chrysanthemum seticuspe. Lineage (NCBI taxonomy): Eukaryota > Viridiplantae > Streptophyta > Magnoliopsida > Asterales > Asteraceae > Chrysanthemum > Chrysanthemum seticuspe. The sequence goes on from BPTQ01000009.1 coordinate 351,162,812, forward strand.
AGTCCGCACGATTGGACCTATTTTAAAACATCCGCACGATCGGATCTATTTTATATTTTAATCTGCACGATCGGATCTAAGGAAAGCCCGCACGATCGGAGCTATTTTATCTTTTAGCCGCGATAAATTCGCGCAGATACTGTTTTTACGGTTGGTACGCCTGTTCGCGCTCGAACAACGCAGTCGCGATAAATCTACCCGCATTAGGCCGTGCGTTCAGACATTTTCGCAGAGAACGCGTACGCGCGAAAACCACGATGCTAGTCAATCGCCATGATGCGCACTGGACCAAAAGCCGTGGTATAAACATCTGCGATCATCCAGAAACGTTCGAGTCTATGCGGTTAAGATAAATCCATCTGTGTCTATTCGTTGCGGTCACGGTACGTCCATCTGTTAAAGAAAAAAAAAAAACACAATTTATTATTTCATCGGTACGCATCCCACGACGGGTGCGCACTGCCAATTTTCTTATAAGCTATGTGCTATATATATTTTTTATGCTATGTGCTATATATTGCTTAATTTTATTAGGTTTTATATGCTGCGATTCGCGGCATATACTTTTAATCTTTGCATTGAGTGTTTTTCGCAGATTAAATAAGTTTAATGCTCTTACATGAGTAGCACCATCAAACTTGGGGGGCTACCAGGGTATACGCTACCACTGTTTTCGTACGCAGGTGTATTTGGAAGCAGATTGAAGACGAATTTAAATATTCGCACCAACTTGCCGTAGGGGAGACGTCCTCTGTCGGTTGTAAGACGCGCACAGCGTGCACTTATGCGCAGAAGCACGTCTTCTGTCGCACCTCTTTATCGCGCACAGCGCGCCCTTATGCGCAGAAGCACGTCTTCTGTCGCACCTCTTTGTCGCGCACAGCGCGCACTTCTGCCACAGAAGCACGTCTTCTGTCGCACCATGCTACGTCGCTACTGGTACAAAAGGTACGCCCTTACCCAGGATGCAGCATACGGGTTCCACTTTCACCTACGCGGCCATCAGAACTTAAGTCTAGCATAACATAGCCATGCGCTATCTCATACTAAACTTGGGGGGCTTGTGGACGTATGGTCCGGACTGGGTCAGGAATGGGTCAGGCCCGACATCAGCGGCCCACTCTACACCTAAACCCTAATCCATGCCTATATATACATGACAGGTTATCTCTAACCCTAAGATATATTGGCTACATTACGCCGATACTAACTTGACCGTCGGAGGTGGACCCCGGGGCTACGGCTCCGGGTCCACTCCTAACGGGTTCTCTTTATTGACAGGTCTACTAGGGCTCGAGAAGACGACTAACGGCCAAGAAGAGTCGTTGAATCTAGTCCGCGCCAGATTATGCTTCAACACTTATAATTAGTATGCACTTGTATTCTAATGTCCATCAGTCCATGGTTTATGGAACCATGAATGGAATGGAATAGTTAAATACTTAAATTGTATCTAAGGTAGAACATAAACAGAAAACATTTTTTTCTGTATATATTTTTTTTAACATAACACATCTATTTTAAGTTTTCAACCATATTAGGTAGCTAGGTTACATATTTATTCATTCTATATGGGCCATTAGTTTTTTTTTGAAAGGTGAGTTTCTCGTACAGCATCGAGGTCTAGACTATGATGCTTAGCAGAGCACGCTAGAGGACTCGAGTGCCGAGATAGCATCTCGACCCGAAGGTAAGAAGATGCACCCACAACCCTCTGAAACCCGATGGGGGGAAAAACCTCCAAAGAAAGCCGCCCGAAGGCACGACACTTTAATTGGAGTAAACCCTGCCTCCTCCAGGATCGAACTTGCGCCGATCCCTTCATTGAAGGACTTCGTACCGCTGGGATGTGAGCCCATTGGTGGGCCATTAGTTATATTGACTTTTTGAAAGCATGGCACAATGACATGTTCAAATAAGTATATACTGTATTACAAAAGTGGCTTTGACCAGTCTCAGTAGTTGAATTAAGCTGATCTTGTTGTTAGTCAAATGATCTGCCAGTAGAAGTCATACTTTTATTCTGATAGAACAATTAAGCTATCAAGGAAATTGTGATAGAACAATTAAGCAGTATTTAACGGTTTAAAATGTGTATGATTATAGCGTTGCATAATCTTTATCTTTAATCTTAAACTTCGGATGTGTCAACATGGTCATGTTTCTTGACAGCCTCTTGTTTTTCATTAGATATAAACCCTGTTTCTATTATTTTGGATCCTAATACCCCTGATTAGTATACCCTCATACCTGGTTGACCCTAACCCTTATTTATTCACTTTGTTTAAGGTTTAATAAATAATAATCAACTACCCTAATCCTTATAATATTGAATATTTAGAAATATCACACCTTGCGTTTTTTTTTTTAACATTTGCTGATCAACATATCGATATTTCATCTTTGATTTTTCATTCACATACGTATGTAACTGCGACTATAGCTAGGCTGCTCCAGCGTCTTTTCATGGTACAAGGTTTGAATTGGCATGAGGTCATGATCATTATCATACAGATCTGTAAATCTTTGATTGTATTTAGATGTTATAGCCAGATGAAATTGTACTCTATGCTACATCAATTTATTCTAGACCGAAAGAAATGAACCCAGTTTTGAACCAAGAAACTGGAATAAAAACGGCATAAGAAGATTGCAATGGTGTTTGAGATAACAATAACAATAACAATGACAATAACAATAACCATAATAATACGAGTAATACTAAAGCTAGAACATGGAAAAGAAGTTACAAAGCCAGCGAGAAGGAGCATAGATGTCGAGTATGTAAGCTATTTATAATCACCGTGACAATATAGTCTTAAAGTGTGTAGTTACTTATAATTAGTATGCACTTGTATTCTAATGTCCATCAGTCCATGGTTTATGGAACGATGAATGGAATGGAATAGTTAAATATTTAAATTGTATCTAAGGTAGAACATAAACAGAAAACATCTTTTTTATATATGTTTTTTTAAAACATAACACATCTATTTTAAGTTTTCAACCATATTAGGTAGCTAGGTCACATA
>BPTQ01000009.1:351165943-351223502 GCA_019973895.1 Chrysanthemum seticuspe
GAGGTGAAGAAGAAACGTTTATGAATTATGATTGGGCTAGTTGGACTCTTAACATATAAAAAAGAAAATAGGGTGTGTCGTTTGTATGCACTTCTTTTTTACAAACTTTGTATGAGAAAAATAATATATAAAAGCAAAATATATAGAAGTTTGAAGTAAAGTAAGTGCTCTCTTATTATTGTGTTACATTAATTAATAACTATAGTAAATAAATTCACTATTACGCAATACAAGATTAGATGAAAGTTATTGTTTGTTTTCAAGACAAAGTTTATTTTTCGTTTATGAACCTAAATTGTAATATTTAAACTAAGCAACCACTATAAGAAAATTGACTTTTAGTGATTATGGTTCTAATAACAACAAAAAATGTCATTAAATCTAATTTATTAATGACAATTTATAAAAAGTGTTGAAAAAAAGTCGAAATTTTGAGTTTTAATGACACTTTTTGCCAAAAATTTGTGTTATGAAAGACAAAAATTTAGCCTTACACGTTTTTTTTTTTTTTTTTTTTTTATAATTAGACTTTCACCTACTTCACTTTTACTTATACTTTGTGTAGGAAAAACATCCAAAAAATTTAGTGATGTCTTTTTCTAACTGTTGTTGACATTTCAGTGTTTGATCCGACATATTTTTGACTTTTAATGACACATTTCTTTGTCATTATAGGACAATTTTCTTGTAGTGAACCTAGTATTGACTTTAAGCCACTTGGATAATGATTTTCTATATAGACACTAGTTTTAGGTGAAGCACAGCGAGCAAAACATTTTTTTTTTGTGCTACATGCGATTAAAAATCCTAGATCCGCCACTAAGTGACATATATGTTCTTGTATGTTTAGCTAAACACGTATCATAATACACATATATGGAGGTGGGAAAGGTTTGTGCATGTTTAAAATGTGATGTAGTAGGCTTTATTGCATGAAAAATGTCTTTTGGATGGATCGCTATATACTGAGGATGCTTTGCTTTTTCAATTTTTCTTTTTAAAAATCTTGTATGAACTTCAAACTTTTTTTCTACTATTTGTTTTTTAATTATGAAACATGTTTTTGTGGAAAACATTTTAATCTTTAGTTTCGCGTAGCTTAAGAAGTAAAAATATTTTTGAAAGCCGAGAAAGAGTGAAAAACAATGATATTACCCCAATTTTGTTTTCATCATTATAAAGAGCAAATAATGAAATGAATTACATAATTTATTTCTTAAAATATTTGGAAAATTGGAAAACATCACTTTCTGTGCACATATATGAGGATAGTTATAAACTTATAATGCATATGGATAGCATGTAAATTTGTTGGTTGATGTATAGTAAATTAACCATTTATGTAATCTCAATGATTTCTGTTTGTAAAACTTGTCATGAGTGAAACCATCACTTTCTATTCTGCATTGTAAAAATAGTTAGAGCTCGGTTTAATAAAAAATGTAACTTAATTTTACAACAATAAAGGTAAGTTGTCAATTTCTATAATGATAAGTAACAACTTACCCTTTTTCTCTTTACGAAATCACAATTTCTTTTAACAACGCTTAAAAATTCGCATTCTTTAATTTTTAGAGTGATAGCTGTTGGAAAAATAGTTTTGCAAAGTGAGTTTTGCAAATTTTTGGACACTATTTAATATATGTATATGTTATATATATTTATATTTCTTGGTAGCTTTGCGTTCTCCTTGACGAGAGCTTCGCAACGAGCTAAAGCGTGTCCAAAATGGAGTTGAAATGAATGAGATATCGTGTCTCAAAGTGAGGCACTTGAAACACAAAAATTAGGTTTTGGGAGAGTATCCCACATCACCCAAAGAAGAAAATGAAAGCATGTTTATAACAAAATCTTAGTATTAGCTATCAAAATCTTTTAGTTGGTTTTACTCCAACACCTACGTGCGCGCAGGTGGTGTAGATTTCAGGATTTATGGGCCAAACTAAGTTCGAAGCTTCGGAACTCATGCGAGAGCCCGAGGGTGCAGATTTTAGGATTTATGGGCCAAACTGAGTTCGAAGCTTCAGAACTCATGCAAGCCCGCGCGACCTGCGGACACGAATGCAGCTCTAAACCTCACATACAAGCGTATCTTTTTGCTGCAAATTCGAGATTCATTTTCCTAATTTCTGTAAATCTATTTTTGGAATAGATATGAAACTTATTGACAAAGTTTACATAATTTTGTTGTGTAAATAATATATATGCAAATCGTGTTATTGTTTTAATAGATTTGCATATCTGTTAATTTTCAGGGAAATATTTTATCTTGGTGACCAAGATATCCAGCAGTTCCTTCGATCAGAAACGCACAAGTTTTCAATGATCTTTCTGTTATTTTAATTGTAATCTGAATTATTATTAAAAAGTGTACACCGTTTCTCACAATAGCAACATATACTTTCACATTATCAAAACTGCCCACTTCATGATTCGTGTTCCAAACACATAAAGGGAAGAGATTGTCTCAAGTTAAAAAAATAACTTGAGTCAAGTTGGATGTTTATGAGCCATTAGATTTTATCCAACTGCTCAAATCAAAAGAGGTTATTTTGATTTGAACAATTGGATCAAATCCAGTGGCTCATACTTCCCCAACTTGACTCAAGCTGTTTTTATAACTTGAGACAATCTTCTTCCACACATAAACTAGTTGCTTCTAAACTTCAATTTGGTGTTCCAGGTAGTGTATCTTTCTTTCACTAACCGTTAATAACTCTTTCTTAGTATTATTTAGACTTTTTCTAACTTTTTTTCCTAACATGTTATCCCACATAGGCCGAAGATAGAAGTTGTTGGTTACTAATATACCATAAGTGTATTTGTGTTAAATGTATTAAGATTAATATTATGTCTTCTGATAATATACCACCTGTGAGGTTGAAAAAAATCTCACTTCGTTGTATATTATCTGAAAACTCATATGAACTCTTAACTTTTTTATGTTATTTTGTTACTAAAAAACATGTTCTGGTTGAGTCCATTTTGATTTTTAAATTCACACAAGTTAGAAAGGAACACATATTTCGAGGCCAATAGAAACGTATGAGAGAGAAAGGTATGGCAGCGAGCTCACTCACCGAATCCAACGTGGCAAGCATGCCGGCGTCGCCGAACCCACGTCATGGCACCTTGTATGCTCGCCGAGAGCAGTTTCGCCGAATCCACGATGTGTAAAAGGCAAAAAAAATTAAACAATTGAATGCAACGATTATATTTCAAAAAATACATTTTATTCATTTTTTAAATTAAATCCCTTTTAACACTCTATAAATAACACCCTATTTCAACTAAAATTTTCACACACGTCTCTATCAAAAACACATTTATCATACCAAAAATAGCTTGTTCTCTCCCAATATCGTCAAAGAAATGAAAGCGTGTGTTTACAAACAATGTGACGAACACGATGCAGCTCGTCAGGAAGCTATTATCGGTGTTATCAAGTTGTCTGAGCAATCAAGGGAGGTAAAAGAAGATTGAGGATGCAATACGTGAAATGCAAATATATTTCGCCAGGAAGACATGCTCTGATTGGCAAATTTTTGGACGATTGAGGCTGGAAAGATTACGAGGTTAAGGCCATGTTGTGGAAAAGTGTGTCAGAAATACAAGATAATATTACTCGCAAAATATGTTGGATGTACGAAGAAAACAAATAGAATTTAATTTGTTTGAAAAATAGAGGAAAAAAATTGTGGGTGGATAGGGCCCAAATGGCATTGTGTGAGTGAAGGGTGTTTTGTGGTGCAAATGTTGAAAGTGAGAATGCTAATGTGGCATTGATTGGGGCTCAAATGACATGTTGTGATACATTTTGGTCTGACTACGTTATCAAAGCCACTTAATCTATACTACATATAAAAGAAAAACGGTCAAATATAAGTGAAATGTTGAAAGTCATAGGTGAGATAAATGTATGGTGTAACTAATACTCTTATTAAAACACCCTATTACTTAAAACTACAATAAATTTATTCACATTGTACAACCAATTTAAAGCATATATACCAAATTAAAAACAACCAATTAAAACACCCCTTACTAAAAAGTACAATAAAAATTTCAAAATATACAATTTAAACAAGCTACAATATAATCCAAAATATAAAATAATTAAACACACTAATTAATGTTTTTTTTAAAACACCCTAAAATAAAAATTATACAAATTAATAAAACACACAAAGCTTCATACAAACTAACAATTTGATGGTACATATAGTTTTAAAAATTGGACCGGACCAACAGGTTCAACTGGGAACCGATGTCGTCACCGGTTCGGCTAACCAGTAAAAGCCATCCGAAAAAGAACCAGAAAGGACCCGTTAAAATAGTTACATTTAGGCAATTGTTTTGCTTGTGATGATGCAAGAGCCATGTACGCTTTGAGAGTGATACGGTAAGTGGTTTTCTCGTGGTGGCCTTCATCAGCTCGTGCTTTGAACCGCAAGCAAACTTAACCTTTTGTGTGTGTGTGATTGTAGTGATTATGGTGAAGTAAAATGCCGAGTGATATGTACTCGGCACAACACGTTTTCAAAAAAACCTAAACAAGTGTCACTATACAACTAGACAACTTATACAATGGCATATAGATTTCTATATAAACGAATTCAGATAAGTAAACGCTAATACTTTTTGCTTAGTAAAATCATCATAGATTATTTTATCCAAGTTGTTGCTTTTATGTTCTGTGTTATAAACAGATAAGTTAGTTGCTAATGAACTTCGATTTGATGTTCCATGTAACAAATCTTTCTTTCGCTAACTGTTGAATACTCTTGCATTATCTCTTTCTTACCATATTCTATGAAGATTTTTTGTAACATTTTATTCTAACACTTTATCCCGCATAGGCTCAAGATAGAAGTTGTTGGTTACTTATATACGATAAGTTTGTGCATGTTAAATGTGTTGCGATTAGTATCATGTGTTTGATTATTTCAGAGACTCTGGCAGGTTGAAAAAATCTAGAGATTTCTGAAATCCAAAAAACTCATAAAAACTCTCAACTTATTTTATTTTATTTGGTGCTATAAAACATGTTTCGTGGGATGTTAACATAAGTAATAACATACTTGAGATATTTACTTAGGGCCAAAACTAACCAAATAAGCCCCTAAAAGCTAAATGCTATATATGATAAAGGATTGCTTGGCTGCTTATATTTTGATTTTGACATAAGTGCTCATTTGATAAACATGTTTGTTGAAAACTTTGCTTAGCTACTTGCGAACTAAATTTGTAAACTCATAAAGTATGAGCATCCAAAAAATGTGTTGTGATCGGCATATAAGTTTCCTAAACAACCCATGGCCATAACACGTATCATAATGCAAAAATATTTTAACCTTCATGACAAAAAACATAATTCATTCAGCGATGTATTAGATTTCTTTGCGATTATTTTAGATAAGTAAAAGCTAACCCATTGATCTTAAAAAAATCGCAGGTTTTTTTAGTTACCCACTCGAACATTTGCAATCTTTCGTTTTTAGAGCACTAACAACCTATACTTTCATGTAACACATAGTTCTTCACCAACTGTTGGAGTTCCATGTAACACATAATTCGTGCTCCGAAAGCACAAAATTAGTTCACTTATAAAGGTGGCTACACTTTTAAATTCAACCAAGTACAAAGAATGTTGATTCAAGCCATGCCATCTTGTCTATGAAGGTTATTCAAGAACCCAAATAGTCAACATCCCTTGTACTTTACTCCTCGAGATTACAAATACTTGTTATTAGTTCTATAACTTGAGTTAATTTTTGCTGCATACGTTGCAGTTTTTGACCAAGTGTAAACCAAACGTCATGTGCACTACCACCTATGAATATCATTTTGTATTGGTTAAAACTAGAAGGGTACCCGCGTAATGCGGCGGCGGGTACCCGAAGACTATTTTTATAGCGAACAAATGCTTTTCATGTGACCTTTTAAGCACAATAAGACGACCGACAACTTCTTTTTTTATGTTATTTTTGACAATAAATTTACAGACATCAAGAATTTCGTTTAGCCCGTGCCCGTTCGGGCTCGAGACCGTTCGGGCTCAAGCCCATTTGGCCTGTTGCCCGTTCGAGATTGAATATTTGTATAATATGCTTTATTATTTGTATTAGTGACATTTAATGCAGAAATTGTGTTTAATTTGGTTGTACAATATGCTTGATAGTTTGTATTTCTTATGTAAGGGGTGTTTTAATAATTGTATTAATTATATTTATTGATTAGTAAATTAATTGACTATATTAAATAGCATTAATGAGGTGTTCTGTTTTTTATTATGTGCATTAAAGTGGTGTACACTATGCTTCTTGTCTTGTACGTCTGAAAATTATGTGCATTGAATAATGTGATGTATTGAATTTTAAGCCTTCCTCTTATAGTAAGTGTGTAGGCTTATTTTTTTAAGACTTCCTTTTAAAGAAAGTCTCAAACACTTTATATAGTAGTATAGATTGATTGTGATTTCTTATTTGTTTTCTTTGGTTGTAACACTCTATCCCACATTGGGTGAAGATAGAAGTTGTTGGTTAGTTATATACCATAAGTGTACTTGTGTTAAATGTGTTGAGACAAGTACTATGTTTTCGAATATTCCACCAACCTGTGTGGTTGAAAAAATCATACATGTCAGGGAAAATTCCACCAACCTGTGTGATTGTGATTTCTTATTTGTTTTCTTTGGTTGTAACACTCTATCCCACATTGGGTGAAGATAGAAGTTGTTGGTTAGTTATATACCATAAGTGTACTTGTGTTAAATGTGTTGAGACAAGTACTATGTTTTCGAATATTCCACCAACATGTGTGGTTGAAAAAATCATACATGTCAGTGAAAATTCGAAAACTCGTTTAAACTCTCAAATTTTTTCTTTTAATTTAGTTGAAAGTACATAACGATTATATCCTTAGCTATATCTTATTTTCATCTAGCTAGTGCCATACATATTTTCATTCTAATGTCATCTTACACAAATACAACAACGATAGTGGCAATCAACAACTACAATTTCAATCATTATGTTTATATACTTATCGAATTTGGATATTCAAGGATGCCTAATCCCGTAGGTCCATTTGATTCAACCATGCACAAGTTAAGAATACAATTATTTTGAGTCTCCAAAAATAAGCTATACGCTGGCCAAAAAGTTTAAAAGTCTCCTTGGATTTTAGAAGTCTCTTTGGAAAGTTTTCTCACTAGAAACCAACTAAGCTATATGCTGGCCAAAAAGTTTAAAAGTCTTGACCACAACTTCCTATAAATTTGGCATATCTTTCAAGCTAATACTAAAAGGAGCCATACTTGATGACTTGAAGAGAAGTAATTAATTAACGAGTTTAAATTAGGGAAGCCAATTGAAACTTTTTAGCATTATAATGAAGTTGTCGTCCACGCGATTTAACTAGGGAAGCCAATTGAAATATTTTGAACCATACGTTCAAAAGTTGGATGATATCAATCAAGTCAAGGTACTTATTATTACTTAATCTGCTATTTTTGCATTTGCTCATGATGAGTTATCTAGATACCTCATGAACACAATAAGAGTATAACCTAAACAAATGAAATAATAACCTTTTCACCTCCAAAAATTCATGCTTAAAACTATACAGGATAGCGACGATGAAGCTCGAAAATGTGGAAGTTTGAAGTAGAAGATATAACTGGGCATGTAGTATACACTCCAAAAACTATATATATGTTACTCTATAGCAACAAATATACCACATTTTTACCCGCTTGAAAGTTTTTTAGTCTTATTCTAGGAAATCTAGATTTCAGGATGCCAGTCTTGTAACGAAGTCGGTCCTAGTATGAAATGCTCCTCAAATCGCAATTAAACAGAATCAGCGGGTGGGCTTTCCAAAGAGTCAAGCATGGTTTATATTGATTTTTCGTTCATTTGTTATGCATGTAGACAATAACTTTCTACTATTATATCATGTCATATATCCCAAACTTATATGAGCATATGTTTTGGTGAAATGCATCTTTATCTTCATTATTCGATAGCTCAAGAGGAAAAAAAGTAGTTTTAAACTGGAAAACATCACTTTATGTGCACGTATAGTGGAAAGTTAGCAAATGGAAGTGAAGTAAACTAACCATTTAAGCAATCTCATACATGAATACTGTTTGTGAGACTTTTCATAACTGAAAATCACTTTCTATTTTGCCTCTATGGTTAGAGCTCAGTTTAAACTAAAATGATTACTTGTAATGTTACCACAATGTTTTGCGCCTCTACGAATAGGAAAATTAAATTGAATACAAAACGTATTTCTTTAAGATCATATATTTTTCAACCTTTTATATTAAAACTCTATCCCACACAGGCTAAAGATAGAAGTTGTTGGTTACTTATATACCATAAGTGTATGTGTGTTGAACGTTTTGAGAATAATATTATGGTTTCAATAAGATCCTGATCAGTCGGGTTGAAAAAATCCGACAGGTCTAGGAATATTTGAAAACTGATATAAACTATCAATTTTTTTTCTTTTAATTTTGTACTCTAAAACATGTTTTGGTCTTTCTATTAATATGGTACTATTAAAAGATCTTGTTCCGTCAGATTGAAAAAATGCGACAGGTGTGGAAATATTCGAAAACTAATAAAAACTCTCAAGTTTTTTCTTTTAATTTTGTACTTTAAAACATGTTTTGGTGGAAACCGTATAGATATGTAAAATTGTGTCTTATTAAAATGCAACATGCTAAATACACATATGATCTAACTCAAGAGTCAACAACCAACATATTCTAGTTAGATAATCCATATACATATTAAAACCTTTTATGACATAAACCCAGTTTAATAGTTGAATGTGCATAGTGAGGACATCCTTTGGAATGTCTTATATTCATCCAATTCAATATATATTTTCGTTCTAACGTGGTCTTACACATATACAACAACGATAGTGACAATAAACAACTACTATTTCAATCATGATGTTTAGATACTTATCGATTTTGAATATTTAAGGATTTCTGAACCCACTCGTCTATACTCTATACTAAACGATTCTCTATATTCCCAAATCTTTCTCGCAACCTCACGCGAGTTTAAAGTACATTTATTATAAGAATGTCTAAAAGACCCAGAATTTTAAAAATCTTATTTCTCATTTGGAACCAAACTGAGTTGCACGTCACGAAAAGGATAAAAGTCTTGGACAACAAATTTATGCAATTTGGTGAGGAATTTAAAAGACCAAGGCTTACACTTTATGCAATCTATGCAAATATCTAAAAGACCAAGGCTCAAGCTTTGGCGAAAAAATAAAAATTAGCTACTAGACAAAGGCCCACTTAATTTGGGCTGAAGCGATTCATGATCTCTATATTCAGGCCCAATTATATCTTATGCCGTTGTTACATGCTTAAAAATATTTTAAACTAACTCTATAAGAATAAAACTCGTATATATTATCTGCAAGACTGTGTTGCAACTATGTAAAGGATTGCCTGGCTGCTTAATAAAAAGATGTTAACATAAAGACTCTTTTCAACAGATTCTTTTAATACAATGCTTAAAACATGTGCAATTATTCATTTTTAGAGCTTTATGACAGCATATAATTTCCGGTTAATCCAAGATGTTCCTTCATAATTTGTGCTCCAAACACATAACCTAGTTGCTTTTTAGCTTCAATCTGGTGTTCAAAGTGACATGTCTCTTTCTTTATGTGTACATAAAACTCTTTTATATAACAGTTTACCATATTTTTATGGAAGTATCTTCTAACTTTCTAGTATAGCATTGTATCCCACATAAGTTAAAGAAATATGTTATTGTTTAGTAATATACTCTAGTGTATGCGGGTTATGCATGTCAAGAATAATATCATTTTCTCTAATACATGTCAATCTTCTGAAATTCGAGAGGCAGGTATGTATTTGAAAACGCATATTAGCTCTTAACTCTTTTTTGTATCTACTTTTATTTGGTTTTTTTACAATAAAACATGTTCTTGAGGAGACCTTTCTAATCTTTTAGGTCAAATAGCTTAAAAGGGAAAAATATATTTGAAGTTAATTAAGAAAGACTTGGAAACTGAGAAAGAGTGTGAGAAACAAATTACTTCGTTTTTCTTTGATTACTATGAATAGCAAATGTAATTGAATTAAACAACCTTTTTTTAAAAAACATGTCTGAAATGGATTCTGTTTGTGAAACATTTCATAATTGAAAACATCACTATCTATTCTGTATCCATGAAAGATGGTTAGAGCATGGTTAAGTAACAAATAATTGTTACCTATAATTTTACCACAATGTGTTTCGCGGATATTAATAGCAAGCATAATTTGATCACTAAACATATTTCCCTAAGCGTAATTCCTTAAGCGGTGTATAAATTTCTACATATGGCTTAGTATAATCTTAGTATGACGAATAGAACTTGTGTCACCGAGGGTCAATGAATTGACTTTTTCTCCCAAGCTCCATTCCCCCCATGGCGTTTCCAGGTAACTCTACCATAATCAAATCTAATCAATCTTCTTTAATTTACCATATTTCAATTAATTCAAAACCCACTTCCAAAATCACCACTCCATCAATTCCCCCAATTTACCTTTCCTTAATTTTCCAATCGAACCTCCTTAACCATGGGAAAACTAGCAACTCACACTGATCCCAATGGTTGGACATGGATATTTCGCAACAACAAGACGACCAACTCTAAACCCATTGGAAATCCTTATCATAGTGATGTAGACAAGGTTGCAACCTCTTTTTATGTCACCAATTTTCCTGATTCCATAGATGCTAGAGGTTTACGGAATACCTGCACTCCTTATGGTCGTCTCGTTGATGCCTTCATTGCCAACAAACGATCAAAGGCGGGAAAGAGATTTGGTTTCATTCATTATTTGGGTGTTGTTGATGCTTCTGATTTTGTCAGGTCCTTATCGAATATCTGGGTTGGGAATTATCATTTGTATGTTTCTGTGGCAAGATTTCAGAGACCTAATTCAAGCAAACCCAACACCAATCAATTCCCACGCGCGAATCAATCAAACCATTACCCTAATCCTCCAAACCCTAACCTTAACTCTAATAACATTGAGTAACAATCTTTTGCGTCTATCGTGCATGGAAACCTTAAGCCTAAACCTCCTAATGTTAACACTTTTCATGACATAACGCGTGTTGTATCTTTGGACGACCGGGATTTGATAGGCGTGGATGATACGTCTAAGGTTCTCTTGGTTAAACTAAAGGATTTGGACTTAGCAAGCAATATGTATGTGATTTGTAAGAATGAAGGGTTCGTAGATCTTAAAATTCACCATGTTGGGGGATCTTGGATTTGGATCCAATTCCCGTCCCCTGAAGTATGCGAGAATTTTAGGCTTAATGCCACTATGACTAACATCTCTTCTGCGATTCGTACTGTTACACCCTCTTTCAAGGTGGATGAGCGTTTGATTTTGATTGAGATAAGCGGTCTCACTCTTTGTGCCTGGGTTCCAACGCCTTTAAGAAGGTTGCGTGCTTATTTGGGAAATTCATGTTTTTTGAGGTAGAACAATCTACATCCATGAGTACAGGTAGAGTTTGCATCTCTACCAAATCACATCAGCCCGTTTCAGAAAAGGAGAAGGTGGAAGTTCATGGGGAAAATTTTGAAATACTAGTGCATGAAATAGGCACCTGGAGTATTAACATCGAGGATGAAGCTCTCGACTTATCATCAACTGAAGATGAGAATGATATCGAAAAGGTTGCGGATACGTTTGAGGAAAACTCAGTTGACGATTTTGATGAGGTTACAAAGAGCCTGAATAAAGAGAATGAGGACATTGAAACAAAAGAGGAACCCTTTAATAATAGTGCTGAAGACTTGCAGCCCACAAAAGAAACAGACACATATGACCTCAGCCGCCCACCTGGTTTTGAAAATTTCAAAAGGGAATCCTCTACCAGGTGCTCTACTTCCTTTCCTAGAAGTCGGAACAAAGATATTAAAGGTATCTCTTTTATTCATGAACTCTCAAGGCTGATTGAAGTGGGGAGCTCGTTGGGTCTTGATATCAGGGGTTGTCGTAGATCACTTAATCAAATCCAATGGAAAAGGGGCTCATATTGTTGACAAATGAATGTGCTATCTATTAAAGGAGGAAACGCACTTGGGTTAAAGAATTATGTTTCAAACATAATGTTCACTTTTTGGGCGTTTAAGAATCCAAAATGACTCGGTTAGAACTTTTTCGTCTCAAATCGATGTGGGGAAATTACTCTTTTGATTTTGCTTGTAGTCTGGCACGTGGTAGATCGGGAGGCTTAATCTCCATGTGGGATCCGAATTATTTTGTGAAAGATGATATTTGGTGCGATGATGCTTTTATTATTGTCGAAGGGAAATGGAAAAATACGGTTGGAGCTTGTTACATGGTTAATATATATGGCCCCCATGACCCTTTGGCTAAATCCGCTCTACGGAATAGAATTTGTGATTTCATGCAATGTAACACGAGTAATTACATTCTATCTGGTGACATGAACGAGGTTAGAAATGCTCAAGAACGTCATGGTTCCATTTTCTATAGAAGCGAAACCGAGATTTTTAACAATTTTATTAGCAGCTCCAATCTTATTTACCTTCCTTTGGGAGGTCACTCGTTTACTTGGATGAACAAACAAGGTACGAAACTCAGTAAGTTGGATCGTTTCTTAATCTCCGAAGATGTTTATAATCTGCTCCCTGACATTGACGTTACTGCTCTTGATCGCTTATGGTCTGATCACATTCCCATTCTCCTCCATTGTAATAAACGTGACTTTGGCCCTATTCCCTTCAAAATTTATCACTCATGGCTTCACCAAGAAGGTTTTGATGAGCTTATCACTTCGGAACTGCCCAACTTAAGTTCCTTATCTTCGTATGAAAAAATGAAAGCCCTTAAGCCTAAGATTAGGCAATGTTATGCCTCTATTAGAAGCATCGAAAACTCCCAAAAAAACGATGTTATAAAGGCTATTAAGATTTTGGAAGATAAAATTGAGGAGGGTTCTGCTTCTAATGATGATCGGGAGTCGCGGTTAAAGCTTCTTCATGAAATGGATAAGCTTGATAGTTTAGAGGCTATGGACAATATCCAAAAGGCGCGCATCAAATGGGATGTTGAAGAGGATGAGAACTCTAAGTTTTTTCACTGTTTGATTAATCAGTAACGAAGATGTAATTCCATCAAAGGCATCATGCATGAGGGTGTTTGGGTCACTGATCCTCTTCTTGTTAAAGAGGTTTTTATTGAATTCTTCAAGCAAAAGTTTCAACCTAATGACTCATTGATCGACTTCCCTTCTACTAACACCTCGTCTATGCTTAATGATTATGATCATGCTTTACTTGAGGCCAATGTCTCTATGGATGAAGTAAAGGGTGCAATGTGGGATTGTGGTAGCGATAAAGCCCCCGGCCCCGATGGGTACACCTTCGCTTTTATCAAGCGTTATTGGGACATCCTTAAAAATGACATTATGGATTTTGTGAATTCGTTCCTCGTTTCAAGAAAGATGCCCCCTGGCTCCAACTCCTCTATCATCACTCTCATTCCAAAGGTGAGTAATCCGGTCAATGTTAACAATTTTTGGCCTATATCTCTATTAGGCATTCATTATAAAATCATTGCTAAAGTGCTTGCAAATAGGCTTTCTAAAGTGATTGATAAAATAATTAGCCACGAGCAATCTGCCTTCATCAAGAGTCATCAAATCCTTGATGGGCCTCTCATTCTTAGTGAGGCCATCGATTGGTATAAGAAAAGAAAGAAAAAGATGTTGCTCTTCAAAGTTGATTTTGAAAAGGCTTTCGACTTGGTTAGTTGGACATACCTTGATTTCATGTTATGTAACCTCGGTTTCAGTCGAACATGGAGGTCATGGATTAAAGCTTGTCTTGATTCCTCTCGAACCTCTATTTTGATCAATGGCAGCCCCACTTCTGAGTTCAACGTTAGACGAGGCTTGAGACAAGGAGACCCCCTATCTCCTATCTTGTTTATCATCATTATGGAAGGCCTTCACGTGGCTTTCTTAGATTCTGTTCAAAGTGGTCTTATCCGTGGTATTAATTTCGGTTCTACTGATTTAAATATTAGTCACCTATTCTTTGTTGACGATGTCATAATTACTACGGATTGGAGTGTTCATGATTTGGATAATGTTATTCGCGTCTTCCAGGTGTTCTTTCTTGCATCAGGTCTCAAAATTAACATTCATAAGTCCAGCATCTATGGAATTTGAGTGTTTACCATCGATGTTCAAATTATGGCTGCTAACACGGGTTGTAGCGCGGGTTCGTTTCCTTTCAATTATCTTGGCTTACCTATTGGTTCTAATATGTCGCTTATTGCAAATTGGAAGCCTTTGGTTGATAAATTTCATCTGAAGCTTTCCTCTTGGAAGGCTAATCTTCTATCTCATGGTGGTCGCTTAACACTTATCAAAGCTGTTCTAGGAAGCCTTGGTATATATTTCTTTTCTCTTTTCAAAGCCCCCGTCGCGGTTTTGAAGTCCCTTGAGAACGCTCGTGCATCTTTCTTTTTGGGAGGAACGAAAGATTCGAAAAAGCATTCACGGTTGAAATGGTCTAACGTATTGGCCTCTTTCGACAAAGGGGGTCTAGCTATTGGTAGCCTAAATTCTTTTAACCTTGCCTTGCTTCACAAATGGAGATGGCGCTTCTTCTCTTCTCCTGATTCTTTATGGGTTAATATTATTAAAGCTTTGCATGGTAGTGAAGGTGGTTTTGATCTCAATGGTTGCAAATTCAACGGTACTTGGTCCAAGATTGTCGGG
Source organism: Chrysanthemum seticuspe (assembly GCA_019973895.1). Lineage (NCBI taxonomy): Eukaryota > Viridiplantae > Streptophyta > Magnoliopsida > Asterales > Asteraceae > Chrysanthemum > Chrysanthemum seticuspe. The sequence goes on from BPTQ01000009.1 coordinate 351,180,775, forward strand.
ACATCTAATTATCTTCATTCAAGCTCTATTCTTCCTATGGATTCCATTCGCTTCCAGGTAGGCTGTGGCTCTCTTATTCGATTTTGGAAGGATATTTGGCTTGGCGATTCTCCTTTGTACACCCGTTTCACTAGACTCTTTCGATTGGAACAAGAGAAGGATTGCTTACTTGTGGATCGAATTTCTAACGGGCAATGGTCGTAGAATTGGTCTCGTGATAATATTGGCACCCATAATTCTGCACACCTTAATAAGTTGCTAGAGGATATCAGCCATATCGAGGTGAGAGACGGTGCGGACAAATGTATTTGGTCTCTTGCTCATGATGGGGATTTGGGATAAATCTCTTCCACATAAAGTTAATATTTTTATTTGGCTTTTGAAGTTAGATAGGCTTCCGCACCACCTTAATCTTTCTTCTAGAGGTACTGAAATTCCGGAGATCTCTTGTCCCACTTGCAACGGTAACGCGAAGTCTAATATCCATATTTTCTTCGAATGCATCTTTGCCAAGGAGATTTGGATGATTATTAGGAGGTGGTGTGAGGATTCTTTTCCTCTTTTCGATTCCAACGCCCATTGGATTGATTGGTTGAATTCATGGCCTGTTTCTAGAGACAAAAAGCATCGTTTATTCATGATTATTGCGGCTTCTTTATGGTTCATTTGGCGGTATCGTAATGGCGTCACTTTTTCCTCTCATTCCTTGAGGAAAAGTGATGTATTCGATTATATTCGTTTGTACTCCTTTTCTTGGCTTAAGCATAGAGGTAGTTTGTCTTGTAGTTGGAATGCTTGACTTAATTCGCCTTTGTAATTTCTAGCACCTTGCTAGGTTTTTATAAAATTTTCCACTGTTCAAAAAAAAAGTAAACGATAACTTCTTGTTCCTAGAAAAAATCACAGGTACTTTCAATACAACGCTTACACGTTTGCATTCTTTCATATTTAGGTATAGCAATAGACAAAAGTTCAATGCAGAACAATAATTATCTAAAGATCAAATCAAGAGATCTCAACCATCCATTTATTTTAAATCCAAAGGTTTAAATTAATCCTTATTTTAAAGTAATTAATTATTGAAGGGCACTTTTGTAATATCATCCAAAACTAAACACTTCACTTAAAGGGTCTGACACTTTACTCATTTCATTCCAATTCTTCATTTTACACACAACACACCATCAACAATCCTCACCTATGGCCAAACGCCTCTGCGACGTCACCCAAACCACCACAACCGTCTGATCATAATACTAACCGATCAACGATGGATAATGAAGATGATGATGATTATGATAGAGTGTTGTTGAGTATTTTTTGGATCGGAACGAGGCGATGATTGAGACGATGTTTGATCGGAATTAATTGATTACACACGCTTTGAAACTAGGCGCATGTTTGCTTGAAGCTGGTAATCGATCTGCAAGGAGATGCGATTTTCCGGCGGAGGAGCAAGGAAGGAACCGGCATCATTCCGTCGTGATCCACATCTTCATTTTCAGGCGACATCTCCACCGGTGAATCAGAGTCCGCGAGTGAGGAAATAGATTTCCGGCGACATATGTCCTAACAATCACAATAATAAGCTTCTTATTTATCATCATCTGCTGTTATCTTAATAAGCTTCTTCTCGTAAGATCACCTTTTTATTCTTCTTATTCAATTATTATAATTTTTCTTTTGATAAACCTTCAATTATTATAATTGAAATGAAATGGAGGTGATGAAATATATGTCTGACACTCGTCCTTTGGCTCTTTTCATTTTATAAGTGTCTTTATCTTTAACTTGACCATGGTTAGCTTTTTTATACATTATCTATTGTAATACACTACTCCGTAATATTTAAGAATTTATATGCAGATAGTGAAACTCAAAAGGTGTACTATATATTGGATAAAAATAGGAAAAGGATACAAATAATCACATTGAGAATTTTAAGAATTTTAAAATTTTTCAATGTGATCTATCAAATAATCACATGAGATTTTGTGCAAATCACATATGATTTGCCTCAAATCACATGTGATTTGCCTCAAATCACATGTGATTTACCGTAAATCACATATGATTTTACCTCAAATTAATTTTTTTTAAAGTGAATCACATATGATTTACACACGAATCACATATGATTTACAGACGAATCAAAAAAAAAAAAAAAAAAAAAAAAAAAAAAAATGACAGAATCATGTGTTATTTACTAATTTTATTTTAAAACAAAATCACATGTGTTTCAGTTTGTAACAGCAAAGAGTAAATTACACATGATTTACATTTTATGATAAATGTGATTTACTCATGTGATTCATACTGATTACCCAAATCACATGTGATTTACCACAAATCACATGTGATTTATCGTAAATTATATTTTGAAAGTGAATCACATGTGATTTACTCATGTTTAGATTAAAACATATGTGCTTCAGTTTATAACAGCAAAGACTAAATCACACGTAATTTAAATTTTTCATAACAAAGCAAAAATATAAGTAACAGAAATCACATGCGATTTTTTTACGAATCACATGCGATTTTTTTACGAATCACGTGTGATTTACACACGAATTACATGTGATTTACACACGAATCACATGTGATTATACCGTAAATTATTTTTTGAAAGTGAATCACATGTGATTTACTCATTTTTAAATTAAAAATGAATCACATGTTTCAGTTTATAACATCAAAGATTAAATCACACGTAATTTACATTTTTCATAACAGAGAAAAAAATAATTAACAGAATCACACATGATTCACTCATTTTTATATTAAAACAGAATCACATGTGATTTACGCATGAATCACAACAACAACAACAACCAGAATCACATGCGATTTTTTTACGAATCACGTGTGATTGGTCTGGACGGAAATTTTGAAAAAACAGTTCGTCGAAAGTATATAAAAGTGCATATCTATAGAAAGATGATTTTTTTCTCGTCGCGATGGTATATTTTTTGTAGCTTAAAGATTTACCGTTTGCAAGATATGTTGTTTTTAAAAAAATGGTGGAAAGTGGGTTTTTTATTAAATGGGTTAGATTGACTATTTTGCCCTTCCTTTGTTATTTTTTATTTTATCTCTACCATTAGATGAAATTAAAATGAAGGGCTAGGATTTGATTATTTGTTCTTTTTATTTTCCTGGTTTGTCATTGATCTCATCTTTAGGTATAGCAATAACAACATGTAATCTCATTGTTATAACATGTTTTGGTGGAAACCAATTTAAATCTTTAATTAGACATAGGTCCATACTAAAAGATTCTCCATATTCCCAAATATTTTCTACAACTCATTTTGTGATTTCTTAAAAGACTAAGGTAGTGTTTGATAACAACTTAATGTCTCTTAATTGAAAAATAAGTAAGTTAATTAAGTCACCAAATGGATATTTGTTTAGTCCTTAAGAGGAATTTTCTTTTGCTTACCTTTATTTTGGTGCTTATCAATGGACAAATCTCTACCATCCATCTAGTTTAAGGATTAACCTAAGATTTAATACTTAAACCTAAGTCCATGTTTTTTTTCTTGTCTTTTTGTCTTCCTTTTTTATTCACATTTTTTTTATTTCATTTTTATTTTTATTTTTTTTGTTAATTCCCGTTTTTTTTTTTTTTTTTTTTTTTTTAATTCGCGTTATTCGCGCTTTTTTATTAGTATTTTTTTCCGCTTTCATACGTTTTCATCCGTTTTTTTTCATCTGTTTCGTCCGTTTTCTTACGTTTTCCTCCATTTTCTTACGTTTTCGTTCATTTTCATACGTTTTCGTTCGTTTTCATACGTTTTCGTTCGTTTTCATACGTTTTCGTCCGTTTTTTTACGTTTTCGTGTTTTTCGTCCGTTTTCCAGCGTTTTCCTCCATTTTCTTACGTTTTCGGCAGTTGTTTACCGTTTTCATACGTTTTCGTCCATTTTCATACGTTTTCGTCCATTTTTTTTTTTATGTTTTCATGTTTTTCGTCATTTTTTATACGTTTTCGTCCGTTTTTATACGTTTTCATAGGTTTATATACGATTTCGGCCGTTTTCATATGTTTTCGTCCGGTTTTTATATTTTCATCCATTTTTAGACGTTTTCGCCCGTTTTCTTACGTTTTCGCCCGTTTTCTTACGTTTTCGCCCGTTTTCTTACGTTTTCGTTCGTTTTCATACGTTTTCGTTCGTTTTCATACGTTTTCGTCTGTTTTTTTAGGTTTTCATGTATTTTCGTCCGTTTTTAGAAGTTTTTGTCTCTATTTTTATGTTTTCATGTATTTTCGTCCGTTTTCATACGTTTTCGTCCGTTTTTTTACGTTTTCTTCCATTTTTAGACGTTTTCGTCTGTTTTCAGACGTTCTCGTCCATTTTTATACGTTTTCGTCCGTTTTCATACGTTTTCATCCGTTTTTATAAGTTTTTGTCCATTTTCAGACGTTTTTGTCCGTTTTATGACGTTTTTGTTCGTTTTCATACATTCTTATACGTTTTTCATTCATTTTTATACGTTTTTGTCCGTTTTCAGACGTTTTCATTTTGATATTTGTAAGTGACACTTATTTATCTCTTGTGATATAACACTGTAAGAAAGATGAATAGTATTACATTCTTTATCATGTATGTGTTATCAGTTGAGATAATCAACTAAAAATGTGATGATTCTGATGATTGGGGTTATTTGTGTTTTTGAAAATACTTAGAAAGATTTTTGTGTTTTATGATATTATAAAATATTAGAAAAGTTTTCCAACTGAAAACAAGAGATGTTATGATACTTTTATTAGACTTGTGGTGGATTTTTCTATTTAATAGATACATTGTGCATGTTTCGATAGGTTTTATCGCGGGATTTGAAAATATCTATGGTTGAATCAGCAAACTAAAGAAGCTATGGTTGAAGAAAACACACATCTTTATAAACAAACTGAGGAAGCTCAAACACCTGTGATATGACACATGATATCACAGGTGATATCACCACACTTGTAATATCACATGATATCACACGTGATATCATGTGTGATAACACAGGTGATATCACCTGTGATATCATGTGTGATATCACCGGTGGTAGTATGTGTGATATCATAGTTTATATCACTTGTGATATCACCAGTGATATCACTTGTGATATCACCAGTGATATCACTTGTGATATCAAAAGCGAGGTGATATCACCTGTGATATCATGTGTTATATCATAGGTGTTTGAGCTTGCTAAGTTTGTTGTGCTTTCTTCAACCATAGCTTCTTTAGTTTGTTGATTCAACGATAGATATTTTTAAATCCCTCTATAAAACCTATCGAAACATGCACAATGTATCTATTAAAAAGAAAATGCCACCACAAGTCTAACCAAAGTATCATAACATCTCTTGTTTTCAGTTAAACACCTTTTTTAGTATTTCATATTATCATAAAACACAAAAATCTTTCTAAATATTTTCAAAAACACAAATAAAAAAATGAACAGAATCATCACAGTGATATAATAAGTGATGTATATTATTATTTCTTTCATATATACTTGGTAAAATACTAAATTCTTATCACATTTGGTAAGAATGTAATATTTCACATTCTTAGTTGAGTATCAAAAGTGATAACACATACATGATGAAGAATGTAATACTCTTCATCTTCCTTACAGTGTTATATCACAAGAGATAATAAGTGCCACTTAAAAATATCAAAATGAATAAAAATGAAGCAAACTATGAAAATAGAGATTTGAAATATTCTCAAATTTAAACAAGTGTTGCATTAAATTAACATTTTTTTGAACAAAATAAGAATTCACCTAAAGAGACTTTAACCATTTTATTTCTACTAAGAGTATAATATCACAAGTGATAGATAACACTGGTTGCATTAAAAAAATATACGCTTGTCAATTGCGATGGAAGGTACAAAAACTATCATGTAACTGAAAATTATAAAAATATTAGAAAACACGTAGGTGATAATATATAAAAATATACAGAGCAATGAAATATCTCAGGTGATATTAAAGGTTAAAAAAACATGCTTGTTTGTTTATGAAATATTACAAGTGATATTAGACATTAACTATTTTTTTATAAAATATCACAATTGATATTGAACATGTAATATAATAGAGTTTAATAATAAGCATGAAAACGTATGAAAATAGACGAAAAAGTATAAAAAAATACTACAAAAATGGACGAAAACGTATGAAAACGGACGAAAACGGCTGAAAACGGAAAAAACGTATAAAAGTGAATGAAAAGCGTATAAAACGTCTTAAAACTGACGAAAATATATAAAAACGGACAAAAACGTATGAAAACGGACGAAAACGTCTGAAAACAGACGAAAGCGTCTAAAAATGGACGAAAACGTATATAAACCTATGAAAATCGATGAAAAAATTATAGAAGTGGACGAAAACATCTGAAAACGAAGAAAACGTATAGAAACGGATGAAAGTACATGAAAACGTAAAAAAACAAACGAAAACGTATGAAAATGGATGAAAACGTATGAAAACGGACGAAAACGTATGAAAACAAACGAAAACCAAAGAAAACGGACGAAAACGTATGAAAACGGACCAAAACGTAAGAAAACGGGCGAAAGTGTCTAAAAACGGACGAAAATGGACTAAAACGTATATAAACCTATGAAAACGGATGAAAACGTATAAAAACGGGCGAAAACGTATGAAAACAGACGAAAACGTATAAAAAAGGACGAAAATACATGAAAACGTAAGAAAACGTATGAAAATGGACGAAAACGTATGAAAACGAACGAAAAGGTAAGAAAATAGACGAAAACATATGAAGATGGACGAAAACGTAAGAACATGGACGAAAACGTTGAAAAACGGACGAAACAGATGAAAACGGACGAAAACGTATGAAAGCGAGAAAAAAAAACGCGAAAAAAATAAACGTGAATAACGCAAATTAAAAAAAAAAAAAAAAAAAAAAAAAAAAAAAAAAAAAAAAAAACAAAACATTAATTCATAAAAAAACGGAAATTAATAAAAAAGACAAAAAAAAAGAAAAAAAATGTTAATAAAAAAGAAAGACAAAAAGACAATAAAAAAACATGGACTTAGGTTTAAGTATTAAATCTTAAGTTAATCCCCACCATTAGATTATACTAGATGGATGGTGGGGATTTATCTCTTGGTAAGCATGAAATTCCTATTAATATGCAGGAAAATGTAGTAATAGTTTAAAAAACTTGACTCAGGAAAATGTAGGAAAATGTGTGACGCTTATTCTAATTTATTTATTTGTCCGTTAAGAGCCATCTTGACGAGGACATTTGTTTACTAAGATGTTTTTGGTTTAGCTTGTATAAACACCAGATTTACATTGTTGTAGCTGTTTCGTGTTGTCTGGAGTTTTAAACAATGTTGTTAATCATGCGATGTTCATGTGTGTTTGTTATAATATATGGTTGCCCTTAACCACCATTCCCAAATCACATCTCAACCAACACTTATAAAAACGGAAAAAGCGAGTAAAACGGACGAAAACGTAAAAAACGGACGAAAACGTAAAAAAAGGGACTAATACATATAAAAAACGGACAAAGGTGGATAAAAAGCGGACGAAACATATAAAAACGGACGAAAACGAGTAAAAATGGACAAAAACGTAAAAAACAGACGAAAACGTAAAATGAGGAGTAACGGTGCAAAAAGTATTAACGGAGGGATTAACGGGCAAATATTATTTAACACTTAACGGGTAAAACTAACGATGTTAGTGCTCAGGTATGATTAATGCTAAATGTTTGTGGACTTGGGGATGTTTAATGCTGAACGTTTGAGATAGAGATGATTTTTGCGAAAATACACAAACCACAGGAAAGATTTTTGCAGTTTACTCTATATAAAATGAAAATATAGATTACGATTTCCAATTTGTTTTCTCTAGTCGTAAGTTTCGCTATGCGGGTGTGTTTTGTGAGAACCCATAATCATGAGTGCAAAAATAAGTTACGACCCAAAACTTATATAGACTTTAGATAAGTAAACACTTAGGAAAAATCACAGGTTCTTTTTAATACAATGCATAAAAAGTTGTAATCTTTCATTATTAGAGTTATAACTACATATAATTTCATGTTATCCAAATTGTTACCTTCATGTTTCCTAAAATTAGTTGCTTCTAAACTTCGGTTTGATGTTTTATGTAACAAATTTTTCTTTCACCAAATGTTAAGAACTCTTGAATTATCTCTTTCATACCATTTTTTATATGAAAATATTTTGTAAAATTTATCCTAAAACTCTATCCCACATAGACTGAAGATAGAAGTTGTTGGTTAATTATATACAATAAGTGTATGTATGTTAAATGTGTTGTGACTAGTATAATGTTTCTAATGTTCTACATAATGATGGGATGTAAAAAATCCTACAATTTGTGGAAGTTTAGAAAACTTATATGAATTCTTAAGTTTTTACTTTTAGCTAAGAAACAATTAAATATTTAAAAATGCATCTTAATTCTCTTGATTCATGTAAAAATGTATATCAAGTCTTTTGATTCAAATGCGTGCAAAATAATCTAATTCAAAAGTCAACAACCAACATAAATCTCAATAGACAATTCATAGTTTCATACACATATCATAACCATATATGAAAAGTAATATGAATCAAACATACGACTATGAAAGCAGGATTAAGAAACAAGATTAGATAGAAACTAAGACTAAATAGTGTTTGATAACAATTTAAAGTTTCTTAATTGAAAATTAGGTAAGTTAATTAAGTCACCAAATGAATGTTTGTTTAGTGCTTAAAACTAACATATGACATTCTAGAAAAATTCAGATGAGCTGAGGATCTCCAAATTAAGTCTATCCATTTTATCCGAATTTTACATATTTACCCTCCCACTTCTTAACTTTATTTCAAATATAAGGGTATACCAGTAAATTTTTCTAATTCAGACATTTTATTCAACACACAAAACAAACAACCATTTATTCATTTACAAACAGATTACATATATCTAGACATACACTTTATTTTAATAGGACTTAAAAAAAAACTAAACAAACATGCCCTTAATCACTGTTCTTTCTTCTTTCTTCTGAATAAACCGATGCAAAGGTACATATTTATACTAGCAATACTTGGTGTTTGAAATCGACTTAATTGACTTGATATGAAGAAAAAAAATGGATTAATTAAGTCATATGAAAAATGTTTGTTTATGACTTAATAGAGAAATATAACCGAAAGTATTAAGTAATAAAATTAAAGATGTCTCCATTAAGCCATATATTAATTAAACATGACTTAAATTAAATTTTAACTAAGAAGCCCTGACTACCCACTAATTATACTATATACTAAAAATCATTTGAGCGCGGGGTCCACAGCAAGGTTATTAAGGAGTGGTTAACATACTAACTCGGCCTCCTATTGGTGTTTCGGGACAAGAGGCATAAGCCTATTGGTTGGAGGAGTTAATCACATGGTTATCTACAGTGCACGATGAATAGTAACGCCCGTTTTGCTAATGTGTTGCACTGTAGAACCCCGTTGGATTACCGTAGTAATTACTATTTATAACTGTAGCTTTCACATGCTACATTAATTATGCATTGGAACCATCTACACACTTTAGGCCTTTACAAGACAACTTATACAAATAGTGCATTATTTTATACTCTTTTCTTTTTGTATTTGTTGAACTTGGACACAAAAGAATAGTGTTAGTGATTACGTGAATTGTTTACATAGTAAGACCAACAAAATTTAAGATACCTTTACACATACCAAAAACAACCTATAAACACGGGAAAAAGGAGACTCAATGTAAACGTGCATGGAGTGTGCTTCAACGTAGTGGGGTACTTCCTTATGACTTGCCTTTAAACAAGGTAGGAGAACATGCATGCAACAGTTACTAAGACGATTCAAAAACTACACTGGAATCTACAAGTATAATAATATGGCCACTTTATTTTTATTTCCTAGTGTCAGCGAAAAGTACGAGACGATCCTGGTATAATTGCACGTCCATCAACTTAAGCAAGGCCGCAATGCAAGCAGCAATAGCGAATATTGACTGTGGTGGTGGTGGTCGTTGGAAAATCTCCATCATAAAATTGTGTGTTCTTTACTTCAGCAATAATCAAACCGGATATAGTATTAATGGGATCAAATATATATTAGGAGGACAAGGTAAAACACGTGAACGAATCATGTATCTTTATTTCAATTTTCGAGTCTCCCAAAATTTACCGAAAAAGTTGATAAAACCAATTGCAATGGTGAGATGCTACATGATAATGTTTTGCTAAGAAAACACATGATGCGTCACGTCGTAATAGTTGGTCCGATTAATCATGGGTTGTATGATAGTTCAAGTATATACGAGGGTTCACAAAGCATTCTTCCAGTGGACTAATAACTTCAGAGCTTGTTACTTGAAAAAAATGGAGTAATGAATGTGATGACGTATAGTCTACATCCGGGTCATGAACCCGACCAATGAACGATACTAACAATTAGGTCCAGTACGCATGGGCTATCCGGTAACGGTTTGGGCTCACGAAGACCCAAACTCAAAGTTATTTATGATTTAACAATATCGGATATCTCCTATCTTGGGAGATAAGCATCCGATAACCGACTTAGGCGGGATACGCCGAAACTTGAGGAACACGAAACCAACAAGGATATCGTGTGTATATAAAGGGCATCTCGGCCCTTATTAAAGGTACGATCTAAAACCCTAACTCTCCTATTAACCCAAAAACCGATTACTTACTCTCACGCCGGAGTATAATCGTGGGAGACAATCCCACGATAAGCCTAACGGTGTTTTCTGTTTACTTAGTACGCAAGTTTCAAGCATCAAGACTCAATTGGTACGAGAACCGGAGTTGAAACAAGGAACGCCCAACTTTTGTATCAACAAGTGGCACCATCCGTGGGACCATCACTAAAAACTAAGAACTAGAATGACGAAGCACGGAAATCAGCGATCGCAAACAGACCTTACAGGAAAGAAGCTGCAAAGCGGATCAGCTTCTAAGCAGACTTCTGGAACAACCAGTGTCGCTAAAAACCAAGGATCAGGCCCAGGCCTGGTCTTCCCTACGGTGGAAAAACGCTCGGGGACAACCCAGGCCACCCCAACCACCACTGGCCCAGAAGGTCCACTACGCACTCCTTTTACCACTCCACTCCAATCGGTGCTAGAGACGGACCTTACAAAAGCACCAGACGCACCTGACAGAAACAAGGGTTTAGTAGAAACAAACACCCCTACTCTAGATGGGGTTGCGCCGGAACTAGCGCCAAGTGATTTCGTGTCTCAAAACTACGAAACCTTGGCTGCTCTCATGCAAGAAGAGGCCAAAAAGAGGTCTAGTCGGAGTTTGCACGCCCGACTCGACTTCGGCCCGGAATATGAGATATCTCCACCGCGTCATCAGAGGGAAAAGCGCAGAAGGAATAACCGACAACCCCCAGTATTTACCAGGATTGGGAAGAGAGTTGAGGATGATGAAGCCTCGGACATGCAGTCCCTTAGGGAACACGAGGAAGATGGACGGCGTACCAATGTCCACGCTAGGCTTGGCAGCCGCAGGGTCCATGACAGACTGGGACGACAGTGCTCTCCAAGTGAAAGCCCTTCAAGTGGGAACTCTGAGGACAGTCGGCGCAAGCGCCGAAAGAGGGACAACTCGTCCTCTGGTAACTCCTCGGACAACGAGGATAGCGAAACCGGACACTGGAAATCCAAGAGAAAATATCGAGACCGGGAGGATGAAGATATATCCCTTCCGTGATGCCACCAAAAAGTAGATGTGTTCACTCGGCGCATCAGCGATTTCTCAGAAAATAAAAGGAGGCGCATACCCGCCAATGTGAAAACATATGACGGAACAGGTGATCCGGACGATCACCTAAAAATTTTTGAATCAGCCGCTACCATCGAAAACTGGCCACAACCTGTGTGGTGCCACATGTTCAATTCCACACTAGTGGGAAACGCGCGAAACTGTTTCAGTAAGCTTCCACGCAGAAGCATTGATGGCTTTGAAGAGTTGCGGAAGGCGTTTCGCCTGAACTTCACTCAAAGGAAAAAGTGCGCTAAAAACCCTGTCGAACTCGCCAGGGTAAAACAGCGCCAGGGGGAATCCACAAGCGCTTATGTAGAGCGCTTCAAAGATGAGTGCATACAAGTCAAGGCATGCCCCGAAGTACTGAAGATCTCAGGGTTCATGAATGTGATCAATAACCCATAACTCATCAAAAGGTTGAACGACAAGATCCCCCAAACCTTTGATGAACTTATGAAGCGCACAAGGTCCTTTATCCAAGGAGAAGCAGCCGCAGCGGATAGCAAGAGGGGCTACTCAAGCTATAGGTCACAGGAACAATCTCGGAGACAATCTGTTGACCAGAATAGCAACCGTAACAAAAACTACCGCGGCCAAAGGAGTGGACGGGATAACGACAAGTATACCCCACTCACAAAAACCCCAAAGGAGATATTCGCGACAGAAGGCGCGAACTTCCCAAGATCCCCACCAATGCGCACTCCAGAAGAACGACGCGTGGGGAATGGATACTGCGACTACCATGGACAGAAGGGCCACACCACTAACGAATGTGTCCAAATGCGTCAACTAATTGACAAACTAGTGAAGGAAGGCAGATTGGACCATTTGGTTAAAAACATCAAGGAGGGTAAAGATAAGCAGAAAACGGGGAATAAGAAAGAAGTTCCCAAAGATAAGGCTGACACCATATACATGATACAATCATGGCAGCGAGTAACTAGACAGAAGATCAGGCAAAAGTTTTCCCGTGGAAGTGAAATCTCCTTTCCCACCTTGACTGCGGACAACACAGTTGTAGAGCCGCTCACCATTGAAATTAATGCGGGGGTCACGATATCCACCGCATGTATATTGATGGAGGAGCATCTGCAGACATAATGTACGAACACTGTTTCAAGCGACTGCGATCTGAGATACGCAGTCAGTTAACCCCGGTCATGACAGCGCTGACTGGTTTTACAGGAGAGAAGATATGGCCTATGGGGAAAATACGCCTACTAGTCAAAGTGGGTAATAAAGAACACACCGCGACAGCCTGGATGAATTGTATGGTGATCAAATCCCCTTCGCCATACAATGGCATTATCGGAAGACCATGGATATCAGCCATACGCGCAGTACCATCTACAGCACATGGAATGCTCAAGTTCCCAGTAGAAGGAGGTATTGTCACTCTCTACAATGCCACTGTACCACCCAGCGAATGTAACACGATTACATGTGAGACGGCAGACAGTTCAGAATAGCGCGCACCTAAAGTGCCAAACATGAAGATCGCAATTCATCCTGAATACCCAGACCAAGAAGTATCGATTGGGGGATGGCTGTCTGATAGAAGCAGGGCCGCCATATGCGCACTCTTGCAAAGGAATCTGGATATCTTTGCATGGGAACCAAAACACTTGACCGGTGTACCACGCTCGATTACATAACACAAACTGAGAATCCGACAAGGATACTCTCCAGTACGTCAAAAGAAGCGCGGCCAGGCCCCAGAGCGCGCACAAGCAATTCTGGCAAAAGTACACAAACTTGTGGATGCATGTATCATGCGAGAGGTCTACAACCATGACTGGCTTTCCAACCCAGTGATGGTCAAGAAGAACGACGGTAGTTGGAGGATGTGCGTGGACTTCACAGATCTCAACAAAGCATGTCCACAAGACTGCTACCCGCTACCGGAGATAGACTGGAAGATAGAGTCTTTGTGTGGATACCCACTTAAATGCTTCCTAGACGCATACAAAGGATACCACCAAATCCAGATGGCTAAGGAAGACGAGGAAAAAACGGCCTTCCACATAAGCCAAGGCGTCTATTGCTACACCAAAATGCCCTTTGGCTTGAAGAACGCAGGCGCCACCTACCAACGACTGGTACATAACGCATTTGAAAAACAGGTGGGCCGCAACCTAGAGGTTTACGTGGACGACCTGGTCATAAAAAGCCATGTTGAGGATGAATTGGTGCGTGACATAGAGGAAACGTTTAAGACTTTATGAGATATCAACATGAAGCTAAATCCTAAAAAGTGCACTTTTGGCGCTACAAAAGGCATGTTCCTTGGATATTTGATAGAACCAGATGGCATTAAACCATGTCCAGAGAAAACCAAGGCCGTCATCCAACTTCCCTCACCACGCACGTTAAAAGAAGTCCAGTCCCTCAATGGAAAACTGGCCGGTCTAAATAGATTCTTGTCCAAGTCAGCAGACAAGTCACTCCCTCTCTTCAAAACACTCAAGAAGTGCATAAAAAGGGAGATTTCCGGTAGACTACGGAGGCAGAAGAAGCCTTTATACAGCTTAAACAAAACTTGGCAGCGCTCCTCACGCTCGTAGCACCCCGACCAGGGGAAGAGTTAATCATGTACTTATCTGCGACTCATGGAGCAGTCAGCGCGGTGTTATTGACAGATAGGAACTCAGTACAAACACCAGTGTATTTTGTAAGCAAAGCGCTCAAGAAAACGGAGATTAACTATAGCGCCATGGAAAAATTGGTCCTAGCATTGGTATTCGCCGCCAAAAAACTGCGCAGGTATTTCCAAGCGCATCCAATAGCGGTAATTACAGATCAACCTATCAAGAAAATCATCTCCAAACCTGACGCATCAGGACGACTACAGAAGTGGAGCGTGTTGCTAGGTGAGCACAACATCTCCTACAGACCACGTACTACAGTAAAAGGGCAGATACTAGCAGATTTCATCATCGAAAAACCAGACACTGATGATGCACCCGCACCAAGCAAGAAGGAACTACAAGATCCATGGATCTTGTTCACGGATGGATCTTCATGCGTGGATGGGTCAGGAGCAGGCCTCATCCTCACAAGTCCAGAAGGAATGGAATTCACTTACGCACTGCGTTTTGAATTCACAGCGACAAACAATGAAGCAGAGTATGAAGCCCTAATCGTCGGACTACGCATTGCAGCTCGAATGGGCGTACGCAACCTGGAAGCGAATGTAGATTCCCGGCTAGTGGCCAACCATGTGTTGGGCGAGTATGTGGCTAAAGAAGAAAACATGATCCAATACCTCGACAAGACCAAGTCACTAATCCAAAGTTTCGACAGGTTTACAATCAAGCAGGTTCCTAGAGGGGAAAATCGAAAGGCGGATGCACTAAGCAAGATTGCATCCACAATCTTTGCCCACCTGTCAAAACAAGTATTGGTAGAAACGTTTAAAAGGAAGTCTATCTCAGAGATGGAAATATCCACGGTAATAGAGGAGGAAGGTCCTACGTGGATGACACCAATAATGGAATTCATAAGCAAGGGCGTATTGCCCCAAGAGCAGAAGGAAGCCCGAAGAATACGGCGCACAGCACAGAGGTTTGAACTTCGAGACGGTATATTATATCGACGCTCCTTCCTGCAACCACGGCTCCGCTGTGTCGGCCCCCTGCAAGCAAATTATGTACTCCAAGAAATTCACAGCGGATCATGCAGCATGCATTCAGGATACTATTGGCCCACCATGCACCGTGATGCGCGATACTTAATAAGAAAGTGCGGTGACTGCCAGGTTCACAGACCTGTTCCTCGC
This sequence comes from Chrysanthemum seticuspe, assembly GCA_019973895.1. Classification (NCBI taxonomy): domain Eukaryota; kingdom Viridiplantae; phylum Streptophyta; class Magnoliopsida; order Asterales; family Asteraceae; genus Chrysanthemum; species Chrysanthemum seticuspe. Next base: position 351,196,402 of record BPTQ01000009.1, read on the forward strand.
CAACCACAACAGGAGCTAACACCTATCACGGCGCCATGGCCATTCTACAAGTGGGGTATCGACATTGCAGGTCCCTTCCCCGTTGCAACAGGAGGATTGAAGTTCCTCATAGTGGCCATAGATTACTTCACCAAATGGATAGAAGCAAAGGCGGTTGTAACAATCACGGGCAATCAGGTGAAACGCTTCATTTGGGAAAATATTGTATGCCGCTTTGGATTACCTGGGGAAATCATCTCGGATAACGGGAAACAATTTTGTGACAACCCCTTCAAGGACTGGTGCGAAAAGTTGAAAATCACGCAGCACTTCACCTCGGTTAAACACCCACAAACCAATGGCTTGGTCGAACGCGCAAATCGAAGTGTGGGTGAAGGAATGAAGGCGCGACTGGACAAGCATAAAGGAAGGTGGGTGGAGGAATTATCGCATGTTCTGTGGGCACACCGTACTTCAATCAAGGTTAGCACGGGAGACACTCCATTTTCCCTGGTCTATGGGACAGAAGCAGTCATACCAGCTGAAATTGGGATGCCAACTATTCACACTGCTGAAGTCAATGTTGCAACCAATGACAATGAACGGCGTATCGACTTGGACCTATTGGAGGAAAGACGTGAACGCGCGGCTATATGTAAAGCAAGAGCTAAGTCAAAAATGAAGGGATACTGTGACGCTAAAGTACGAAGTGTTTCATTCAGACCAGGCGACTTCGTATAACGCGCCAATTATGTGAGCCACGCAAAAGATACAGGGAAGCTTGGACCAAAATGGGAAGGACCCTATGGGGTCGTTGAAGCATTAGGAAAAGGCGCATACAAGTTGCGTGACATGGATGGTCGTGAGCTACCACGCACATGGAATATCTGCAATCTTAAACGATGCTATCTCTAGGAAAGGCCACGGCCCAACGCACGGACACTCTCACACTTTAATATAGGGCTCAAATAAAAATCCGTGTAATGACATTTCATTTTACTTAGGCAAATGTCTTATTTATTTACTTTCACAAAAACTTGCAAGTGTTAATAAAACGTTGTGGTTTCTAGCTAACTCCGTGACATATTTCAATTTGTTATTTCCATATACTTATGTCTTAACATTTTTTATCTTTTGCCTACATGGCGTGGATGCACTTAATAAACCCACCATGGTAAAATGATGAGTAAACCTACTAAATAACTCGTTGAGTATGAGGGTTGCAAACCCATCAACGGTGGATCACGTATCCTTGTTAAACACCTTATTCTCAAGACGTTGGAATAAGCTAGGTGCGCATCCCATGATGGATGCGCAACAATGCATACTATGCGCGTTTAACAAATTAGGAATCAAGACACTTGGCTCCTTACTATGATATTTGCAGTAAGCTGCGTATAATAACATACACGACTATGTTAGAAATACTTGAAATTTTATAAGTATGATAGTTCATAAATAATTATGAATAACAAAGATTAATCGCGCTTATACAACAGTTTGCTTCTCAGACAGTACGCATGTTTTTTCATGGAAAGACAAGTAACTAAGTACAAATATTATAAGTCGCAACAACATTCAACAAAAGTAATATTTCATTAAGCACCATGCGTTCTTACAAAATGATATTTACAATACAAGTTACTATCTACATACTCCTACAACGTCTAAGAGATGAACTCCCCACACAGCTTGCAGCGTCCCCAATCTCGTTCAGCTTCTTCAAAAGGTCGGAGTCTTGGCGAGATACCGTGGCCACACTAACCGGTATCCCGTCAGATCTGGGGAGATGAGCTGCGCCAATACCGCACAAAATGGCCTTACCTTTAATCCCTTCCTTTTTGGCAAGTCTTGTAGCATGCGCTTCCAACACTTGCTTTAAAGGCACTTCCTTCTCCAGGGCGAAGGGATTCAAGATATCCTTGGGACGAGCAAACACAGGCACTTGAAGTTGGGATTCATCGGGTGTCAAAAAATAGTCAGGCTGTGCTTCCGCATTTTCAGCGCGATGCCGACCTAAGGTCAGCCCCTCCATAATGACCCCTATGGGATAATCCTGGTCGCGCTCTATCTCAGCAATCAGGGGAAGCTCCAATAACTTCATCTTCTCCATAGCAGCCACCAGATCATCGTATGAGTGTGCATTATAACCGGGCACCTTATCAGCAGGCACCTTCAACAAATCAGCCTCTTGAAGCTCCTCAACAGCTTCTGCCTTCCCCCGCGCCAACGCGCACTGAACAACTCCTCCAAAAGCATCCACTACTTCTTGCGACTCCAAGGTGCTGAGGGCAGCAAGTCGCAGACCATGGCCGATGAGCCACTTGCGCTCAGCGATAGTAGACAGAAGTTGGGGATATAACTCCTCATCATACTCTAGGTTGAGCTTGCGCAACTTCATCTCCTGCGCTTCCAATGAACTACTCACAGTGGCACCAAAAATTTTCAACTGCGAGACCAACTCTTCCTTGCCCTTTTCGAGATACTTTAGCGCCCAGAGGCACAAAGCCTTATACCCCGATGACGCAACACGCTCCTGATTTATTTGACCCAGTAGCGCCATCTTTTCTTCAGCAAGCTTTTGGGCTTACGAGCTTAGGCCCTCTGCTTCAACCTTGGCACTAGCTAACTGCGCCTCCAGCAACGTAATTTGTTGATCTTTTTGAGCGCTCTGGATGCTTTCTCCAGAGTGCTTGGCCTTTAGCTTCTCCACCAGTGAAGCTTGATGCGCAGCCGCCAGTACCAACTCTTCAACAAGCTGATCCATTGGCGCATCCCCAATCGCCAATGGCTCAGCGCTTTGGCTGTGTGGCTCGGAAACGTAGCACGAACAGGACTAGCCTTTGGGGGCGACTCCACAGATTGTTTAATACTGCACGCAAAACAGAGGGTTAGTGATTACTTCATAACCTCAACAGGGAATGCGATACGGGCTTTAAACATAATACTTACTTGGGTGGAACTGTCTCCGAGGAGCGAGGAGAGGCAACATCACTAGATGATGAGTCCACGACATGGACAACAGGACGCTTCTTTCTGGAGGAGCTGGCGCCATCGCCACCTAGCGCTCTCTTGCGCTTCAAACCATGGCTTTCCTCCTCCTCCTCTTCTTCAACGCTTTTAGCCACATTTGTATGCGAAAGCTCCACTACTGGGGTAGGCACCCTGGGGCTAGGCACGCTCTGAAGAGGGGTCACCTCCGGTGTGACGGAGGAGCTACCTCCTGTCTCTCCCAACTCTATTTCTAGGGTACGCCCCAAGGTAGCTTCCAAAATGGGCTCTTCCCCCTCTTTCAAAGGGCGCACCCCAACAGCAACTTGGCGCGGCCTCGCCAACTGAACAACTGCGAATAGATCCATCTCTGCGCAACAAAAGACAAACAAGCAAACAGGTTACGGAAAGTACAAGGATTATAAGGAATGCTCAAATTAGTAAATCAAAGGTATGCAAAGGACGAGCACCCACCCTGACCATCCACGTCCAAGAATATCGGCAATTCCTCAGGTCTACCAAAGTAATTGCGGCTGATGCCCATATGCACCAAAAATTCCTCAGGGTAGGAACTGATGGGTATGCGGTTTGTGTTTATTGTATCAGCATCCTCAGCGCTGTACGATCCAAGGGTGGGGCGCTCATCATTTGGCAGCGAACCCTGGGTATAGAAATCAAAATTCCAAGGAAAGACCGCCTTATCAATCCAGAAAAAATTTTCCCTCCAGTTTCTAAGCGCGTCAAGTTTCTCAGTGTAACATTGCAGTCTACCGGTGCGCTTAGCAAACGATACCCACCCGTTTGACCACGTTATGTGGTAAAATGCATGGAATAGGTGGATAGTCGGGTTAATTGACAGGATACGGCAATTAACCTCGAAGTTTGTTATTTTGGCTGCACCTATGCAGTGCAGCTGGGATATATGCAGACGGTAATAATTTAACACGTCACTCAAGAATAGGGATATGGGCACCCGTTGATTCGCGAACTCGAAAAAACGCGTGTATACCCCTACTATCCCTTCGGGAAAGTCTGTAATTGACGCCTGAGCATACGGAACTTCCGGATGCAGCGCGAAAGGAATATAATAATCCGAAGAGAACTCGAGAAGTTCTGCCTCGGTCAGGTCGGAGGTGAATTCAGCTTGACCACGGACCATGGTACAGTTATTAGTGGCGCACGCGCGGTTACCTTTTACCTATCAAGGGTTTCCTGGTGGAAAGTTGAAGCTTTTTTAAAAATGGTGAAAATGATTTACTGTGATACTCACAGTAATAAGGAGATGGGGGTTATATAAGTTTCTTCTTCCACACGATGACTGCCACGTGGATCCCACTATCTCTAATTGTGTGGCTAGGATCGTTTGATGTGACGTATTTTCAGAAACTTTCCAACATTTTCCGAGGTGGGAATTTGAAATATTTCGCCTAGGTTCATTCTTTTAGCTTCTTTACTACGTTTCGAAGAATTTAAGGGCTGTAACAATTAGTCTAGCATCCGCAAGTTGTCCCTACGCATACTAGACTGGGGGGACATGATGACGTATAGTCTACATCCGGGTCAAGAACCCGACCAATGAACGATACTAACAATTATGCCCAGTACGCATGGGCTACCCGGTAACGGTTTGGGCTCACGAAGGCCCAAACCCAAAGTTATTTATGATTTAACAATACCGGATATCTTCTATCTTGGGAGATAAGCATCCGATAACCGACTTAGGCGGGATACGCCAAAACTTGAGGAACACGAAACCAACAAGGATATCGTGTGTATATAAAGGGCATCTCGGCCCTCATTAAAGGTACGATCTAAAACCCTAACTCTCCTATTAACCCAAAAACCGATTATTTACTCTCAGGCCGGAGGATAATCGTGGGAGACAATCCCGCGATAAGCCTAACGGTGTTTTCTGTTTACTTAGTACGCAGATCTCAAGCATCAAGACTCAATTGGTACGAGAACCGGAGTTCAAACAAGGAACGCCCAACTTTTGTATCAACAGAATGTTTGTTATTTTCACATTCGTCATATTTTTTGAGCTAATCTTAAGAGGAACTACAAAAGCAGGTAAACAATTGAAATTTAGAAAAAACTTGTCTTATAATGTAGTGTGGTTTATCCACGCTATTCGAGCCACTATAAGGGTCCAATTATCAGGCTTAAAGCCTTATGAAAAAAAGAAGAAAAAGAAGATGAACATTGGTGCTACACATAGGCCCAATAATTTGGGTTGATATAATGTAGGTGTTTAAAGCTTAAACATTTGTTAACTTTCTTTTTTAGAGTAACAACTACAAATAATTTCACGTTATCGTCCATAAGTGTATATAATTCGTGTTCCAAACACATAAACTGATTTCCTACCCAAATTGAATCTGGAGCCCCAAGATATGTTTCTTTCACCAACTTTTTCATAACTCTCGCATTGCCTCATTCTTTCCTTAAAAATCTTATCTATAAAATGGAGACCATTTTCAACTTTCTATCCTAACATTCTATCTCACATTGGTTGAAGAAAGAAATTGTTTGTTACTAATATACCATAGCATACTTAAGAAACCCGTGTTGTGAATAGTATTATGTTTTCAAGGCTCTTATCTTCTTGCTTGCTATAATAGTAGACGTGGTGATGATGGATTTGAAATTTAATACCAATTCTCACTTTTTTTTATTGTCTTTTGTTGTACTCATTATAAAACATGTTTTAGCGAAATTGGTTTAGTCATTAAGTCCATATAGCCTAAAAGGAAAAGAATACTTTGCAAGCCAATTGTTAAAAAATAAGAATTCGAGAATAAATAAGTTTGTTGCGGAATTGAGTAATGTGATTTACCACTAATTAAATCAAAACTAAAGGAAAAAATACGCATATACGGTCAACCCATTTTTTCATACTTTTAAACTTGAGTATAAATGAGCATAATATTATAATTGACAAATAGTAAAATTTACTCTAAATTCAAACTTAAAACTAAGCTAATAAATCAAGTACGGTCTAACTCAACAAGCAATATGTCTCGTTGGGTAATTCATACACAGATCAAAACCATCTATGTACAAAAGTTCATAACGAGGAGCCATACTTGATGGCTAGAAGAGAAGTAATGGACTTATTTAAACTACGGAAGCAATTAAGAACATAAATATGTGTACGACCATAATTTACACATTAAGCATTCAAAAAATGCTAAACGATTAGCATACTAAGTTTTCAAAACAAGCTAGGGCCAAAGAAATGATCAAAATACAAAAATATTGTACCGTTCATGACACAAAAACGTATTTGATCGATTCAACAATTGAACAATACATAGATTTTTACGTAAACGATTTTCAGATAATTAAACGCTAAGACATTGCTTCTTAGAAAAAATCACATGTTCCTTTAGTGCAATGCTTAAACAATTGCAACCTTTCATGTTTAGATTAGTAAGGGCATCCACTATGGCGAACCTATTAAAAGGTTTATAAAATTGCCACATCTTATAATGGCATTAATTCATAAAACTTTTTATATTATGAACCTATTCCTACTATGGAATAAAGCTTTTGAGGTTTGTAAATTGTTCAAACATTAATTCATAATACATTTCTTAGACCTCTTCATGCCACCTAGGCATGAAATGGTTTGTCACTATGGTACAAAAATTCTTATACCTCTTCATAAGTTTTTAGACATATTCTTAAACATCCATAGTGGATGCTCTAAGCCAATAACGTATATGGATTAATGTTTGTAAATCTGTTACTTGATATATACTTATAATGTTTTTCATTGTCGCAAATAGCCAATGAAAGTGAAGTAAATTAACAATTCATGTAATCTCATACATAATATCTGTTTATGAAACTTTTCGTAACTGAAAACTTCAATTTCTATTTTGTATTTATGGAAACGGTTAGAGCTCGGTTTATTTAAAACGGCTACTTAGAATTTTACAGCAATATGTTTCGTCGTTACATATAGAGAATGTAAGTCAGTCACTTTCTATTGTGATAAGTAGACGCTTAACCTTTTTCTCTAAAATGAAATGACACTATGTTCTACAACACTCAAGCGTTTGCAATCTATCATTTCTAGAGCAAAAACAACATATAATTTCACGTTATCGAAAGTGTCCCTTTCGTGATTCTTGCTCCAAACACATAAACTAGTTGCCCCTAAACTTCAATTTGGTGTTGAGTAACATATCTTTTTTCAACCTTATAAAGAAAAGACCAATGTGTAAATATGTAAATATGATAGTGTAGGGACTGGTGTGTAAATATTTTGAATATTTCTGTTTCTCTTTAAATACTCTTGTAACAAACTCATTTGGCAGTTAAATGAAACAGTAATCTTTTCTCCCCAATTCTTTCACCATTTTACTTTACATGGTATCAGAGCTAATGGTGACTCTATATACCTAATTTCACCACCGTACAACCACCGTTAATCACTGTTAATCACCGTACAATCACCGTTAATCACTGTTTCTTGTTCAAATTGAGTGGGAATTCATCAATTGATTGTGTTCTGATCAATTGATTGTGTAATTCATCACTGTAGATCTTCAATTTGTGTTTAATTAAGATCTTGATTGTATTATGAAATTAGGTCAAATTTTGGGGAAAATTGTTATTGTTGATTTCCGCTGCTTGTTGTGATGGATCCAAGTAATCCTTTGCACATTCATCCTTCTGATGGTCCAGGATCACTACCTATTCAGGAAAAGCTAATTGGTGCTCAGAATTACAGATCTTGGCGTAGGGCTGTTGAAATAGGTTTGTCAACCAAAAGAAAGCTTGGATTTATGAAAGGTATTGTAATTAGGCCTCCTTCTATACCTGTTCCTCCTACTACTACTGCTCAAAATGCTGCTAACATTGAATTGTGGGAAACATGTAACAATTTGGTTATTAGTTGGATAATGAGTTTAGTTTCTGAGTCTATTGCTAAATCTATTATGTTCATTGAGTTTGCATGTGAAATATGGATTCAATTGGAAACTAGGTTTTCTTTACGTAATGGCTCAAGGAAATATAAACTCAGTAAGGAATGTTTTGATATACAATCGCATGTGAAATATGGACTATCCATACTAGACGTCGCACTATATTCCCAAATATTTTCTATGACCATGAGCGAATTTAGATAACATTTATTATGTGAATTCCTAAAAGACCAAGCATTTTACGAGTCGTATTTCTCATTCGAAACCAACTAACCTACGCGCCATTAAAAGTCTTGGACAACAACTTCTAACAGATTTAGCATATCTTTCGAGCTAATCTTAAGAGGAATTACACTTTGATGACCTGAAGAAGAGTACTTAACGATGTTTAAGTAGGTAAGCAATTTAAAAATAGAGTAAACTTAGTCTCGTAAAGACATTGTGGTTATCATTCACGCAATTTGAGCCACTATAAGGGTCTAACTATTAGGCTTAAGGCCTTTAGGAAAAAAATGGAGATGAAGATGGCTTATTTTTAGATTTCGATAAAGGGTTGCTTGGCTACTTAATTTTATAATTTGACATAACTGCTCATCTGATAAGCATGTCTGTCGAAAACTTTGCTTAGCTACTTGCGAACCTAAATAGGTAGATTCATAATATACAATGAGCATTCAATGATGTGTACTGATAGCCATAATTAGTTTCTTTAACAACCCATGGCCATAACAGGTATCATAATGTAAAAATAATTTAACTGGCATGACCAAAAAGCTTTATTCATTCAGCAACGTATAAGTAAAACCTAATCCCTTCTTCAAAATCATAGGTTGTTTTAGTTCAATGTTTTAACATTAATTGCAATCTTTCATTGTCTGCTTCTAAAATTCAATATGGAGTTACAAGACATGTTTCTTTCAACAAGTGTTAATAACTCTTGCATTGTCTCTTTGTTTTCTTAAAAATCTTTTATATAAGATGGAGACCATTTTCAACCTTCAATCCTCACATTTTATACCACATTAAGAGAAGAAAGATTTTTAAAAAAAAAACTAATATACCATAGCGTGCATGAGAAACTCGTGTTGTGAATAGTATTATGTTTTCCAGTCTGTTATCATCATGTTAGCTAAAATAGTTGGTGAGGTGATGACAGACTTGAAAGTTAATATGGATTCTCAATTATTCTTTTTATTGTCTTTTGTTAAACTCGGTATAAAATATGTCTTAGCGAAATAATAAAACTATAAAGGAGCACGACGACCAAAACTCTGAAATGTGAAAGTTTGAAGTAGTAGATGTAATTGGGCAGGTACTATACATTCCAAAAACTATATATATGTTACTATTTACTGTAAAACATTTTTCTATGGATACCTTTTCTAACTTTCTATCATGTCATTATATCCCAATATCCCATATAGGTTTAAAGGTAGAACGTGTTTACTGTAAAACATGTTTTGTTGAAAAATATTTTAATCTTTAGTACTCTGATAGCATAAGAGGAAAAAGTATTTTTATGTTTTAAGAAAGAGTGGAGAAACAATTGAATTGTTCAAATTTATTGTGATCATTATAAATAGCAAATAAAATGAAATTTTAGCAAATGGAAGTGAAGTAAACTAACATAACATTATATCCCACATAGAGTTAAGATAGAAGTTGGTGGAAACTAATATACACATAGTATTACGTTTTCAGCTATTCAACTTTCTGTGAGCAAAAAAAAGCTTACGGATTTTGTAATGGCAGGAAACAGGTATAAACTTTTAACTTTTTTCTTTAGTTTCAGACAGGTTAAAAAGGATCACATATCTTTAGAAGCCAATAAAGAAATGATATATAAAATGAATTAATATCCTATTTGATTAAATTGAAAAATGATTGCCGAAAGATTTTTAATAACAAGAATGAAAATGACATGCTAAATAAAATCTATGACTAATTTAATGAGACATATTTTTTTTCGTAGAAGCTAATAAAGAAATGATACATATGTGAAAATGATTTAGAGAAAAAAAAAACTTTATGTCTCACTAAATTATTCGTAGCGAGGATATCCTTTAGACGAGTTTGATTTAATAAAGATCAAAGAAAAACTAAAGATCAAATAAGACATTCTCAATCATTTATTTTTCATCAAAATAATAAAATAAACTTTCACTTTTAGTTTTAAAAATTAAATATTTCACAAATCATTGATCATTACATAAAGAGGTGTATTTCGGCTTCCATATAAGAATGGCATACGGGGTGTATTTTGGCTGCCATATAAGAATGGCATGTGGGTGAATGCTACCACACCCCTTCAGGGATCTCTGCAACTAAAACTTAAAAATTTCATATTTACCCAAATAATGATTAAAAGCATTGTACAAAATGAATTCAAAAATTGTATTTTGGGCATATGTGAAATTAATACTACCTCCGTCCTAAAATTTAAGTCCATTTGAACTTTTTGAATTCAACTTTAACCTTAAATATTTTTGTTTATATTATATAATACTTGATGCAAAATATATGAATGGATTGTGTTTTAAATGAAGTTTTCATTAGTATAAATTTTATCAAGTATTATATAATACAAACAAAAATATTTATGGTCAAAGTTTGATTTCAAAAGTTAAAACGGACAAAAATTTTAAGACAGAGGGAGTAATGAAAAAATAAATAAGCGATATGAAATTCTCTCATATCACACACTACAACATTTTCCCCCATTGGAGAGGACACGGATGTCCTCACCAAAAGTCCCATCGCCCGTTGTAGTTTTTGTTGTTGTGTGAGCTACATGCTGACGAAGGATTTTAAAGGCGCCATACTTGATGACATGAAAAGAAGAAACTAACATATCTAAATTAAGGAAGCAATCGAGAATAAAATAAATCTTTGTCTTAGGATGATATTGTGGTTGTCATTCACGCAATTTAAGCCACTATATATCCGAAGAACATGTAGTTGGAAAGTAGAGTTGAGATGAAATAGGTAGACAAAACTTCATGGTCTAACGGCTACTAATAAAAAGGAATCTTAACGGAGACGCATTCATAAATTGATGAAACTATACCTTGTGTGCTTGCACACAATATTCAATTTTAGAATAGAATAGCGTGACTCACATTATACTTCATTCAATTCCGATTCTGGTAGTATGATCAGATTGTGATGACGGAACTCTTGCATCATCTCTATTTTACCATTTTTTTATGAAGATATTTTGTACGTAACATTTTATCCTAAAATTGTATCCCACATAGGCCGAAGAAAGAAGTTGTTGGTTACTTATATACCATAAGTGTACGTGTGGTAAATGTCTTGAGAATAGTATTATGTCTTCGGATATCTCTATGTGTTCTAGGTTGAAAAAATCTAGATTCTTCAGATGTATCTAGAAACTCATATGACCTCTTAGCTTTTTTTCTTTTGATTAGTACTCTTAAACATGTTTAATCTTTACTTTTTCTTTTAATTTGGTACTCTAAAACATGTTTAATCGTTAACTTCACACACGTTAAAAAAGAAAACAAATTTTGAATGCTAATACAGAAACAATAGAAATGTAAAAATGTATCTGAACTCTTGTGATTAATATGCAACATGCAAAAGAAATACATGCACGATCTAATTCGACAATCAACAACCAACATGAAATAAACATATTGTATCATAGTTGAGAAGTTCGATCATAGCGAGATATATAATGTAGTTTTTACAGAAATACTACAAAGATAGTGACAACCAACAACTACTATTTCAATTATCATACTTCGATAGATCCATACTAAAATGTATACATATCCCCAAATCTTTGAGAAAACCAAATACGCAAGTTTAGAGTACAACTATCAGCAAGACCAAGTATATTAGAAGTTTCCTTCCCTATCCAGAACCAACTGAGCTACATGCTAAAGACGAAGGATTATAAAAATCGTGGTCACAACCTCCTACAAATAATGTATCTCTTGCGAGCTTGTCTTAAGATGAGCCACACTTGATGACTAGAAAAGAAGAAATGAACAGATTCAAACTAGGAAAGAAATCGAAAATAGGAGAAAAATGTGTTTTATGATGATATTGTGGTTGTCGTTCACGCAATTTAAGCTACTATATGTCCTAAGAACATGTAGCAAATGTTTTGATTTTTTCATGTGAGTCATGTTGCGGATGAGTTTATAAAATGATATATATTGGTGGTGTATGAAAATAATTAGTTTGCATGTTACTAAACAACAAGTGAAAAGTCAAATGTAGTCCAATTACTGAGCTTAAGCCTTTTACAAAAACAAAAATAACAAGATAGCGATTGAGCTTTGTTTATGTTCAGGCCCTATTATCGATAATATATTTTCGGCAAGTTTAAACACACGTATACACTTAAAATTTTGTATTTTGTATTTTCATTTTAGAGCTATAACAATATATAACTAAAGTTATCAAAGTTGTATATCTTTAAAAATGATTGTCTAGCTGCTTATCTTTAGATTTTGATATAACTGCTCATCTTTTAAGCATTTTTGTCCTAAAATTTTCCTACCTACTTGCAAACCTAAATATGTACATACAGGATAATAAAAGCACACGACTTACGTCATCAAAGCTGTAAATGATAAAGGATTGCTTAGCTGCTTACTTTTAGATTTTGACACAAGTGCTCATCTCATAATATACACTGAGCATTTAATGTTTACTGATTGCCATAATGAGTTTGCTAAAAACGCAATTCATAATGCAAAATACTTTAACCTTCATGACCAAAAAACGTAATTCATTCAACTATATTCTAGATTTCTTCGCGAATGATTTTAGATAAGTATTAGCTAACCCCTGGTTCTTCGATAAAATCACAGGATGTCTTGGTTCAATGCTTCAACATTTGCAATCATTCCGTTTTTAGAGCACTAACAACATATATTTCTATGTTATCCAAGATGTTCCCTTCTTAATTTGTGCTCCAAAAACACAAAAGTAGTTGCTTCTAAATTTCAATTTGGAGTTCCATGTAACAAATAGGTTTTTCACCCACTCTTGATAACTCTTCCATTATGTCTCTTTCTTTCCATGTACATAAAAATCTTTTATATGATATGAAGACTTTTCTAACTTTTTACTTTAACATTTTGTCTCACATTGATTGAAGAAAGTACTTGCTGTTTAGTTATGTACACTAGTCTATGTGGGTAACATGTGCTTGGTATAGTATATATTTTCTTGTTGGTTACTTTCTTGAATGGTTTCAAAACAATTCAGGAGTGTATCAATAAGAAACCTTGTATAAACTTCAAAAAAAATTTCTACTATTTTTTTGTTTCTAAAACATGTTTTGAAACCATTTTAATTTTTAGTTTCCCATAGTTTACGAAGTATAAATTTTTTTGAAGTCAGTTAAGAATGACTACCTGAGAAAGAGCGTGAGTGATAACATCAAATAGTCTCTGAATATTAAGTGTCAATTTTCCCTGATAATGCTCGTTATTTATATCATTTATATGGATTTACGCTTGTTTTCCATTGTTTTCCACTTTCAAGTAAATTACGAGCATTGGAGCTAAAGAGACGCGGAAATGAAAACATTACTAAAGATTTATCACAGTATGCCTATTTTGAAGAAGTTACGGCGTAACTCATCTCTCACATTACGCCGTAACTATTGCGTGACCCAGAATACCAACTTATCAAGAGGTTACGGCGTAACTCTTCCCAAAGGTTACGACGTAACTCCATTAGGTCAAAAGAGGTTCCACGCCACTGTTATTCACGCCGTAACTACTGCATCACTTACGACGTAACCGAGTTTATTGAAGACTACGTCGTAACCACTTATATGGTTACGCCGTAACTAGCAGATCTAGTGCATTTACGAAGAAATAGAAGGTTACGGCGTAACTCCTCTATGGGTTACGCCGTAACCCAGACCTGACCTATAAATACCCCACGAATTCCAGCATTTCAAAGCATCCCATTCCACACACAACACTCTGAGAATGTGGGAAAAAGCTCAAGGCAGGTCCAGAGGAGCGTACGGAGCTGTTTCCAAGGGAGAAGTCACTCCATTACGATAAGCTTTAGCGTTTTATATTTCTTTTACTTTCAATTCATGTATTTCGTACCTTTGAATATTGAATTGATTTACATGATTAATATGAGCGGCTAAGCACCCTTTGGTGCTAGCCTAGTTATGATTCCTTAATTGTTTTGTTTGCGTTTACCTTTACTTCTGTACAATTATTTCTAAGTGTATGCATGCATAGTTCTTTGGTAGTCACCCTTGATTCGGTAGTTTTGAATGGCGATAGAGGAAAATTCCCTAGTAGATATGACCAACTGACCCTAGGTGATAGAGGCCAATTTTTTTCATACTTTTAAGCTTGAATATAAATTATAATTTACAATGAAATTTACATAAACTCCCCTCTAGTTGGAAAATAGAGTTGAAGATGAAATAGGTAGAAAGTTAGAAACTAAGGTTCATGGTCTAACCTCTACTAATAAAATAGGAACTTAACCGAGTCACATTTATAATGTCGCAAAACAATATATACGTATGGCGATTGAAAAGGATATCTGAACTAAATTGATGAAACGTATTTTGTGTACTTGCACACGATATTCGATTGTGGAATAGAACAGATAATAGTATGACTCACATTATACTTTATTCAATTTCGATTATGTTACTATGATCAGATTGTGAGACATAATATACGTACATGTTAACATGACTCACATACATTATTAGAATAGTTTCATTTACCCAATGATTTTACTTGTTTTCTTTACTAAAAAGGTTGTGAAGACGGAACTCTTGCATCATCTCTTTCTTACCACTTTTTCTTTATGAAGATATTTTGTAACATTTTATCCTAACCCTCCATCCTACATAGGCCGAATAAAGAAGTTGTTGGTTAATTATATATCATAAGTAAATGTATGGTAAGTGTGTTGAGAATAATATTATGTCTTCGGATATCTCTTTGTGTTCTAGGTTGAAAAAATATAGGTTCCTCAGTAGTATAGTATCTGGAAACTCATATGACCTCTCAGCTTTTTGATACTCTAAAACATGTTTAATCGTTAATTTCACACATGTTAGAAAGAAAACAAATTTTGAAAGCTAATAAAGAAACAATAGAAATGTAAAAATGTATTTGAACTCTTGTGATTAATATGCAACGTGCAAAAGAATACACAGCGCGATCTAATTGGACAATCAACAACCAACATGAAATAAACATATTGTATCATGGTGGAGAAGTTCGATCATAGCGAGATACATAATGTCGTCTTTACACAAATACTACAAAGATAGTGACAATCAACAACTACTATTTCAATTATCATGATACTTCGATAGATCCATGCTAAATGGTAAACATATCCCCAAATCTTTGAGAAAACCAAATACGCAAGTTTAGAGTACGACTATCAGCAAGACCAAGTATATTAGAAGTTGCCTTCCCTATCCAGAACCAACTGAGCTACATGCTAAAGACGAAGGATTATAAAAATCCTGGTCACAACCTCCTACAAATATTGTATCTCTTGCAAGCTTGTCTAAAGACGAGCCACACTTGATGACTAGAAAAGAAGAAATGAGCAGATTCAAACTAGGAAAGCAATCGAAAATAGGGGAAAATGTGTGTTTATGACAATATTGTGGTTGTCGTTCACGCAATTTATGCTACTATATGTCCTAAGAACATGTAGCAAATGTTTTGATTTTTTCATGTGAGTCATGTTGTGGATGAGTTTATATAAACATGTCATTTACATGACATTCTAAGAGAAGCTTATAAAATGATATATACCGGTGGTGTATGAAATAATTAGATTGTATGTTATTATACAAGAAGTGAAGAGTCAAATGTAGTCTAATTACTGAGCTTAAGCCTTTTACAAAAACAAAAATGACAAGATAGCAATTGAGTTTTGTTTATGTTCACGCCCTATTATCTATAATATATTTTCGGCAAGTTTAAACACACGTATAGACTTAAAATTTTGTATTTTTTATTTTCATTTTTTGAGCAATAACTAAAGTTATCAAAGTTGTATATCTTTAAAATGATTGTCTAGCTGCTTATCTTTAGATTTTGATATAACTACTCATCTTATAAGCATTTTTGTCCTGAAATTTTCCTACCTACTTACGAACTTAAATATGTACAATCATAATTTACACTTTGAGCACTCGTAAAAAAGCTTAGCGATCGGCGTAATACGTTTTCTACGCGGCCTAGGCCAAAACACATATCATAATACATAAGTGCTTTAACGTTCACCTACTCTTGAATTATCTCTTTCTTTCCAATGTACACAAAATCTTTTACATAATAGTTAACTAAGTACAATTTTATGTCGATCTTTATTAACCTCCTATCCAGGAACGGAGCCAGAAAATTTTGATCGAAAGGTTACATTTTAATAAATTTTAGAAACTACACTATAAATTGATTCTTAGGGCGGGCAAATTACAAAAAATTCTAGATATTTTAGAAATTTTACACTACAAATTTTTTCGCTAGAGACGCACGTGACCCTTGTGAGTTGTGACCCCATTTATCTCCGCCCATGCTCCTATCGTAATATTATATCCCACATAGGTCAAAGAAGAAGATTATGGTTACTAATATACCATAGGGTACTTTGGTTTCATGTTGTCAGAACAATATAGCGTTTTTAAATGTATGTATTTCTAGCATGTTAAAGATATATGTGTTAGATGTTCTTACATTTTATAACTTATATCAACTCGATTTTTTTTTTCTTTTCATTCTTGTTTTTCTACCGTAAAAAATACTTTAGCGGCGAACAATATAAATTCTAATTTCATCACGTTGTCAGAATAGTATAGTTTTTTCAGATGCATCTACTCCTTGCATGTTAAAAGAAGGGCTAATAACCTATTAAAACACTATACTTGTCAAGAATGGTAGTTTTGCGTAACGAACTAAAAAAATAACTCTTTTAGACATTAATGTTGACATTTTTGTCTTTCTTTAAGTATTATGACCATTTTACCATTCGAAAAATATTTCAAAAAAAAAAAAAAGAAATTCGAAAAAAAATTTCAGAAATTTCGAAAAAAAAGTATTTCGAAATAAAAAATTCAAAAAAAAAGTATTTCGAAAAAAATTTAGTAAGGGTAAAATGGTCATAATATGGTCATAATACTTAAAGAAAGACAAAAATGTCAACATTAATGTCTAAAAGAGTTATTTTTTTAGTTCGCTACGCAAAACTATCATTCTTGACAAGTACAGTGCTTTAAAAGAATATATGGTTGGTGTGTTTACATTTGAAAACTAAAATCAACTTGACTTTTTTTTTTCTTTTTTTTCCTACCGTAAAGAATATCATGGTGGCGAAGATTATATGTTATGATTTCATCATATTTTATAAGTCATCGATTAAGGAAGAATGTGAGAAACAATTCAGTTGTTCAATTTTGTTTTGAACATTAAATACAGCCAATGAATCAGAATGAAACAACATATTTCTAAAATAAAGTTTGATATTGGAGAACATCTATGTAAACTTGTTACTTGATATATAAGTTATAATGTTTTCGATTGTTACGCACATAAAATGGAAGTGAAGAAAATTAACCACTGATGTAATCACATACATGGTTTTTGTTTGTGACTTTTCATAAATGAAAACATCACTCTCCTTTTTTTATCTATGAAAGATAGTAAGAGCTGAGTTAAGTAAAAAATTGTGCCTATAACACAAGAACCAAAATGTGTCTCATTCCATAATTCATACACATATCGAAACCACTCATAAAGTACACATTTTACAATGTATGACTATAAGCTAAAGGATTGCCAGGCCGCTTACTTTTAGATCTTGTCATCTTGACATAAGCATGTTTGTCATAAACTTGTTTTTGGTAAAGGGTTTTACCCCAGTAAATATATTCATCGTTAAGTACAAAAGAATATAGCTGAGTACCATATTAACCTAAACGCACTACATATGCGTATCAACTACATGGATTGACAGACCAATAAGCATGCTAATCATAAGTGGTTATAACAAACGAGCATAAACACGAGAAACTACAACTCAAATGCATGCAACCTCATGCATGCATTCCCATGTTTTTCATAAACTTTGCAAACCTAAACTTGTATATATGAGCATTCAAAACATGCTTACTAAACGGCATAATAAGTTTTCTAAACAATGTAGGACTGAAACAAGAAAACTTAGATAAACTCTAATTAACTTTCATGATCCCAATATGTAATCCCACATTGGTTGAAGAAAGAAATAGTTTGTTACTAATATAATGTAGTCTAAGTGAGGCACATGTCTAGCATAGTATAATGTTTTCAGATAATCCAATATATAGCAAGTAAATTTTTTTATTTTTTCATTTTTTTTATTTTTTTTTGAGATATTGCACTGTCTTAAAATTCATATAACTCTTGACTTTTTGTTCTTGTTATTTTCTTTTTTTGTTTCTTTACCACGGGCGAATTTAAGTACCACTACAACAAAATAGTTGATTTTTCACATTTATTAAAGCACGTGTTTACACTTTATAGTGTGTAGAGTTGAAAAGTTCACACTTAATTTGTGTGAACCAATTGGGTGTAGCAAATAATTTCACACTTGTAAGTGTGAAAATTAATGAAAAAGTTCACACTTTTAAGGGTAAAGATTTAGAAACAATATGATTTTAAAGCAACTTCTCACACTTTTAAGCGTGAATAATTTTTACACACTTATAAGTGTGAATATGTTAAAACAAAAGTTCACGGTTTAGAAAGTGCGAAGAAAAAAGTGTGAGTAAATGACTAATTTGTTGTAGTGTACGTTTATTATGGGAATAACTAAAAGGCCAAGGATTTTACGACTTTTATTTCTCGTCTGAAACCAACTGAGCTACGCACTATTAAAAGTCTTAGGAAAACAGCTTCTAACAGATTTTACATATCTTTTGAGCTAATCTAAGAGGAGCTACACTTTGATGACTTGAAGAAGAGTAGTTAACGATGTTAAAGTACGTGAGCAATTTAAATTTTGAGAAAAGCAGTCTTATAGTGACATTGTGGTTGTCATTGATTTAAGCCAATATATGTCCAAAAAGGAAAAAGATGAAGATCAAGATGGCTACTAGACATAGGCCCAATAATTTGGGTTAGAATAATTCAGTCCCAATTACTTTTTATGTCTTGTACTCTTGGGTTGTAAAATATTTCTAGTCAACTCCTTTCTCTTTATGAAAAAATCTCTTATATATTATCTGCAAGTATATAAAAGATTGAATAGCTGCTTAAGACGAGATTTTAACATAAATTACTAGAGTAAATTACACCTTTCGTTCTTGTGGTTTGCGTTGACCGCAGGGTTTAGTCCTTTGACCAAAAAAATTGCACCGTACGTCCTTAAGTGTGAAACGTTATGCGCCACTAGTCCTTTGACCAAAAACCGTTAAGTTTGACCGTTAAACTCCCTCATGTGACTTGCACATGAGGGTAAAATGACGGAAATACCCCTGCGTTAAGTTACACCGCGCCCCTCTTCTTTGCAAAATTGACACAAACTACCCAGTAATATTCAACGAACCTATTTGTCACAAATTTAATTACTTAGACCACCATTTACGATTTTATTGCACCTATCACCAGCTTCCAAACTCTACACTCATATTTTCCTCCGCCCATTTTATACTACACTCCAAATTCACATCCATATATTTTATCATCACAAATTTCACACACTCCTTAAAAAAAACACTTATCACACTTTTCACCTAAAAAAATATGGCAACCATAACTACTTCATTCACCATCACCCGCCTCTCGACCACCACGAACCGCCTCCATGCCACCTCCATATACTCTTCCAACACCACCCTTCACCACCGTACCCGGCTCACCAACAAGCACACCCTCAAATCCACCACCTTTCCAAAAATAAGTGCTATAATATCCGTGGGTGACAAGCTACCCGACGCCACATTATCTTATTTCGACTCAGACAACGAGCCATGGCTCTCGGCTTGGCTGCCATGACACATACGACACGACACGCTAATCAAACACGGATACCAACAAGATTTAACACGTTTTTATTTAACAAGAATCCATTTCCCATGTTTTTATACATCAAACCCAACAAGATAGTGAGTCAACTCGTGACTCACCACGAGTTACCAACAAAAACGAGTCAAAGTCATGAGTTTTCGAACCTACCTTCGTTTTGACACAATAAAATGACTGGTGGTGGCATTGTGGTGGTGTTAGGTGGCGCATGAGTGACGTACGAGGGGAAGGGATAGGGGGTTGAGCGTGTGGCCTTGGGGATCGTGTAGAGGGAAGTGAGTGGAGTGTTTTGAGGTGGGTGGTGTAGTTGGGGGAGCGGCGGTGTGGCGGTGGTGGTGGCGTGAAGGTTGGCCGGCGGCTAGGGTTGAAAGGGAGATAGAGAAAGATGAAAATGGAGGTGATGATATGTGTTTGTGTGTGGTGATGTGGGTGATATACCACATGGTCTTATCCACATAAATTACACCGTTCGTCCTTATGGTGTTGAAATGATGAATTTACCCTCATGTGCAAGTCACATGATGGGTTTTTAACGGTCAAACTTAACGTCGTTTGGTCAAAGGACGAACGGTGCATAACGTTTCACACTTAAGGACGTACGGTGCAATTTTTTTGGTTAAAGGACTAAACCCTGCGGTCAACGCAAACCACAAGGACGAACGGTGTAATTTACTCTAAGTACTATTTTTAACATACCTTATATTTTAACTTAAGGCCAAAACAAACAGAACAAGAATCATGTAGAAATACTTTCCTCGGACAACTCAACTCGTAATTCATTCAGCCATGTATAATATATCGATTTCTACTTGAATAACAGTTCATACAGGGTAATAAAAGCACACGACTTACGTCATCAAAGCTGTAAATGATAAAGGATTGCTTAGCTGCTTATTTTAGATTTTGACATAAGTACTCACCTCATAAGCATGCTTGTCGAAAACTTTGCTTAGCTACTTGCGAACCGAAATATGGACACTCATAATATACACCGAGCATTTAATGTTTACTGATTACCATAATGAGTTTGCTAAAAACGTAATTCATAACGCAAAAATACTTTAACCTTCATAACCCTTGTTCTTCGATAAAATCATAGGATGTCTTGGTTCAATGCTTTAATATTTGCGATCTTTCCGTTTTTAGAGCACTAACAACATATACTTCTATGTTATCCAAGATGTTCCCTTCTTAATTTGTGCTCCAAAAACACAAAATTAGTTGCTTCTAAATTTCAATTTGGAGTTCCATGTAACAAATAGTTTTTTCACCCACTCTTGATAACTCTTGCATTATGTCTATTTCTTTCCATGTTCATAAAAATCTCCACACTATATAATAGAGGAGCCCATGACACATCATTATTGCCACGTCAATG
Organism: Chrysanthemum seticuspe; assembly: GCA_019973895.1. Classification (NCBI taxonomy): domain Eukaryota; kingdom Viridiplantae; phylum Streptophyta; class Magnoliopsida; order Asterales; family Asteraceae; genus Chrysanthemum; species Chrysanthemum seticuspe. Next base: position 351,217,743 of record BPTQ01000009.1, read on the forward strand.
ATGACTCAATTATGACTCAACAATGACATGGCATTCTATAAAAATTGTAAAATTCGGCCTATAAAAAGCATATAATTAAAATGAACTGCCAAGGTTCGAACTTGGGTTCTTTACACAATATCAACAGAAAATGAAACAGCTTAACCACCGTACCATTACATGATTTGTGATAAATGTTAAAAAAACAAAATAGTAAACGAATGTACACAGAATGAGATTTAAGGAAACTTTGAATACATAAAGGATTGGGGTGTTTTGTTGCTAGAAACCAGAGATACGCCCTTTTCAAATTTCTTCCTTCATCAATCATTGATTTTGTTTTTCAAACTTTCTATATTTTCATCATTTATCCAATGCAACTATATCAAAAATCAACCAAAAATCCTGTTTTACAGCTATCTAGAAGCACAAAAACGAGGGGATTTTATTATTGTGTGACCTAATTTGCATCTATAAGTGCTTCACATTTCATAATACATCACAAATCACTTCTCTTGCTCAAGTCTTAACAAGTAATAGGTATACTGTTATTCATCTTCAATTGTTTTTTCATTGTTCATACGATTTATATTTCATTAGTTTATTATATCTCAGTGACCCAGTTATATTATGATTTCTTTATTCTCATTGTTTGCTTTAATGAAGCAGATAATCAAATGGACCCAAACAGGAAACCAACTCTTTCTTATGCCCCTGGTTTGTTTAGAACAAGATGGCTACTAGACATAGGCCCAATAATTTGGGTTAGAATAATTCAGTCCCAATTACTTTTTATGTCTTGTACTCTTGGGTTGTAAAATATTTCTAGTCAACTCCTTTCTCTTTATGAAAAAATCTCTTATATATTATCTGCAAGTATATAAAAGATTGAATAGCTGCTTAAGACGAGATTTTAACATAAATTACTAGAGTAAATTACACCTTTCGTTCTTGTGGTTTGCGTTGACCGCAGGGTTTAGTCCTTTGACCAAAAAAATTGCACCGTACGTCCTTAAGTGTGAAACGTTATGCGCCACTAGTCCTTTGACCAAAAACCGTTAAGTTTGACCGTTAAACTCCCTCATGTGACTTGCACATGAGGGTAAAATGACGGAAATACCCCTGCGTTAAGTTACACCGCGCCCCTCTTCTTTGCAAAATTGACACAAACTACCCAGTAATATTCAACGAACCTATTTGTCACAAATTTAATTACTTAGACCACCATTTACGATTTTATTGCACCTATCACCAGCTTCCAAACTCTACACTCATATTTTCCTCCGCCCATTTTATACTACACTCCAAATTCACATCCATATATTTTATCATCACAAATTTCACACACTCCTTAAAAAAAACACTTATCACACTTTTCACCTAAAAAAAATATGGCAACCATAACTACTTCATTCACCATCACCCGCCTCTCGACCACCACGAACCGCCTCCATGCCACCTCCATATACTCTTCCAACACCACCCTTCACCACCGTACCCGGCTCACCAACAAGCACACCCTCAAATCCACCACCTTTCCAAAAATAAGTGCTATAATATTCGTGGGTGACAAGCTACCCGACGCCACATTATCTTATTTCGACTCAGACAACGAGCCATTGCTCTCGGCTTGGCTGCCATGACACATACGACACGACACGCTAATCAAACACGGATACCAACAAGATTTAACACGTTTTTATTTAACAAGAATCCATTTCCCATGTTTTTATACATCAAACCCAACAAGATAGTGAGTCAACTCGTGACTCACCACGAGTTACCAACAAAAACGAGTCAAAGTCATGAGTTTTCGAACCTACCTTCGTTTTGACACAATAAAATGACTGGTGGTGGCATTGTGGTGGTGTTAGGTGGCGCATGAGTGACGTACGAGGGGAAGGGATAGGGGGTTGAGCGTGTGGCCTTGGGGATCGTGTAGAGGGAAGTGAGTGGAGTGTTTTGAGGTGGGTGGTGTAGTTGGGGGAGCGGCGGTGTGGCGGTGGTGGTGGCGTGAAGGTTGGCCGGCGGCTAGGGTTGAAAGGGAGATAGAGAAAGATGAAAATGGAGGTGATGATATGTGTTTGTGTGTGGTGATGTGGGTGATATACCACATGGTCTTATCCACATAAATTACACCGTTCGTCCTTATGGTGTTGAAATGACGAATTTACCCTCATGTGCAAGTCACATGATGGGTTTTTAACGGTCAAACTTAACGTCGTTTGGTCAAAGGACGAACGGTGCATAACGTTTCACACTTAAGGACGTACGGTGCAATTTTTTTGGTTAAAGGACTAAACCCTGCGGTCAACGCAAACCACAAGGACGAACGGTGTAATTTACTCTAAGTACTATTTTTAACATACCTTATATTTTAACTTAAGGCCAAAACAAACAGAACAAGAATCATGTAGAAATACTTTCCTCGGACAACTCAACTCGTAATTCATTCAGCCATGTATAATATATCGATTTCTACTTGAATAACAGTTCATACAGGGTAATAAAAGCACACGACTTACGTCATCAAAGCTGTAAATGATAAAGGATTGCTTAGCTGCTTATTTTAGATTTTGACATAAGTACTCACCTCATAAGCATGCTTGTCGAAAACTTTGCTTAGCTACTTGCGAACCGAAATATGGACACTCATAATATACACCGAGCATTTAATGTTTACTGATTACCATAATGAGTTTGCTAAAAACGTAATTCATAACGCAAAAATACTTTAACCTTCATAACCCTTGTTCTTCGATAAAATCATAGGATGTCTTGGTTCAATGCTTTAATATTTGCGATCTTTCCGTTTTTAGAGCACTAACAACATATACTTCTATGTTATCCAAGATGTTCCCTTCTTAATTTGTGCTCCAAAAACACAAAATTAGTTGCTTCTAAATTTCAATTTGGAGTTCCATGTAACAAATAGTTTTTTCACCCACTCTTGATAACTCTTGCATTATGTCTATTTCTTTCCATGTTCATAAAAATCTCCACACTATATAATAGAGGAGCCCATGACACATCATTATTGCCACGTCAATGATGACTCAATTATGACTCAACAATGACATGGCATTCTATAAAAATTGTAAAATTCGGCCTATAAAAAGCATATAATTAAAATGAACTGCCAAGGTTCGAACTTGGGTTCTTTACACAATATCAACAGAAAATGAAACAGCTTAACCACCGTACCATTACATGATTTGTGATAAATGTTAAAAAAACAAAATAGTAAACGAATGTACACAGAATGAGATTTAAGGAAACTTTGAATACATAAAGGATTGGGGTGTTTTGTTGCTAGAAACCAGAGATACGCCCTTTTCAAATTTCTTCCTTCATCAATCATTGATTTTGTTTTTCAAACTTTCTATATTTTCATCATTTATCCAATGCAACTATATCAAAAATCAACCAAAAATCCTGTTTTACAGCTATCTAGAAGCACAAAAACGAGGGGATTTTATTATTGTGTGACCTAATTTGCATCTATAAGTGCTTCACATTTCATAATACATCACAAATCACTTCTCTTGCTCAAGTCTTAACAAGTAATAGGTATACTGTTATTCATCTTCAATTGTTTTTTCATTGTTCATACGATTTATATTTCATTAGTTTATTATATCTCAGTGACCCAGTTATATTATGATTTCTTTATTCTCATTGTTTGCTTTAATGAAGCAGATAATCAAATGGACCCAAACAGGAAACCAACTCTTTCTTATGCCCCTGGTATGTTTAGAACAATCTTTACTAAGACAACTTTCGAGTCCTTTGAACAAATAATCAAATACTATACTAACAATACTTAATTCAATCATTTTCAGGATTCACATGATGATTTTTCAATTCCAGAAACAAGCATCATGACAAGCAAATTGTCTATCCAGAGCCCTCCAACCAAGCTGATATTGGATACACCAGGCAAAGCGACACAGGATTATGGAAGTGCAACTACAACTGGAGGAAGCAATGGTAATAATAAGAAAAATGTGATAATCGATCTTGAAGAGTATGAAGACAAGAAGGATGATGATTCCACCAAGCCAAAGAAGCACTTGGTAGAAGTAAAAAAAGAGAAGATTCAACCTCATCTCCACGATTTTGCATTTTCATTTGTCTTTTACTTTGAAAGTTAAATAATTTGGTCTTTGTTTCGTTGGTTTTAGCTGGATGATAGATTTTGGGTTTTTCCCATAATAAGTTCATTGTTACATTGTTTTGCATAATTTTTCTTCATACTTTTAAGCACCATTATAGTTGCCCCATTGTTTTGTCATTAACCAATACTAACATATCCATGTTGTTAGAGCATTGGTTACATTTTTCTTTATTAATATAATGCAGACGTCAATGACAATTTCGTTGATACGTTGTTCTCAATAACCTTTTCCTCTCATATTTAAACACCATTATACTTAGTACTTTTTATTCATATTAACCAATTTTTTTGCAAACACGACAACCTATTATCTAAAAATGCGAAAAATCAAATTTCTCAAACTTTATCATCATATTAATTTCCCAAAAGACTCTAAAGTTACTTTCAAATGTATGTAAAAATTTTTAAACTTTTATAAGTTCACACATAGACGTACTTACATCGTATAGTAATAAAATTAAAGTTTTACCGGAAATGTTTTTTATATTAATGCAAAAAAGTTCACTACTAATGATGTTTGTTTAATACTGTACATGTTAGTATTTTTTCTATACAAACATATAGTCAACAACTCACAACAATTTTTATTTTTCATTGTCATTATATTATTTTGTGCTCATATATTATCATCTTGTCTGCAATACAAAAGACTTAAATGTACAACGTATTTACATAAAAACCCAAATGAACATAGAATCTTATGAAAGTAGCCCGCCCATCGGGCGGGTTAGACAACTAGTCTTTTATATGATAGGACTTTTCTAACTTTTTATTTTAACATTTTGTCCCACATTGATTGAATAAAGAACTTGCTCGTTAGTTATGTACTCTAGTCTATGTGGGTAACATGTGTTTGGGATAATATAATATATGTTTTCTTGTTGGTTACTTTCTTGAATGGTTTCAAAACGATTCGGGATTGTGCCAATAGGAAATCTTGTATAAACTTCAAACTTTTTTTCTACTATTTTTTTGTTTATAAAACATTTTTTGGTAGAAACCATTTTAATTTTCAAACTTTTTTTCTACTATTTTTTTGTTTATAAAACATTTTTTGGTAGAAACCATTTTAATTTTTAGTTTCCCATCGCTTAAGAAGTATACAATTTTTTGAAGTCAATTAAGAATGACTACCTGAGAAAGAGCGTGAGTAACAATCATATTAAAAATAGCCAATGAAAGTGATGTAAATTGACAATTTATGTAATCTCATACATGATGTCTCATATCTGTTTACGAAACTTTTCATAAATGAATTAACTGAAGTTTTTTAACATATGAAGAATTCGCTACCCTTTGATTTTTAATTTTACCAAAGATGGTTTTTTACAAAATATTTGTTTTTTTATCATCTTTTTTTCAAACTTTTAATTTTACCAAAGATGGTTTTTTACAAAATATTTGTTTTTTTATCATCTTTTTTTCAAACTTCAAATATGTTCTAAAGGATAACCGTGTTAGGGCTTAGCAAAACTTTGGTAAGTTCTTTCATTGGTTGTTCTTTTGTATATAATATAATAGGGTTTGTGTACAATGGGTGTATCTGATCTCATGTATTGATTGCTCGTTCAAGAAATAAGTTAGTTACACCCTGTTTTACAATT
>BPTQ01000009.1:351224260-351376137 GCA_019973895.1 Chrysanthemum seticuspe
AATATTATAAAGGTGAATAGAGAATTGAGATAGAAAACAATAACACTTAAACATATTTTATAGTTTTGCGAAATGAAAAACACAAACACATGTTTTGTCAAACTAAACGCGTTTTCTAAATTTTCCATTGTTTTGTGGAAATAAAACTCCTCTCCATTTTCCTACAAAACAAAAAATAAAAAATAAAAGAAGATGTTTTTCAACTAAACGTCACCTTACATTTTATGTCTTCCTAAAAGGAAAAGTCGCGTACATTTATTTTTTTTCGTAGTTGGGACTTGGACAAATAAGCGGCCATGGGCCATGTGGTTGATCATGAAAATACGTATACATGATACACCTTGGATCAATACTAATTTTGTGTATACAAATCATTATGAAATAGTATAAACTTCTCATGTTCCTTAAAAGTCTAGTAAATTCCATGAATGCATATGAAGGTCTATGTGTCCTTAAATACTATAAAAAGATGCAAATGACTGTCCATTACTTCTATCAATTTAGATTTACATGGGTGGTGTCTTGTTGATATAACTTGATTCAACTTTTCAGCATAGAGAAGGAGTTTATTGAGGAAATCGTTAAGGATATCAGTAGTAGATTGGATATACACATGAAGAGTAAAATCCAACATCTAATTGGGAGGGATGGATTTTTACGTACCATATGCTCCTGGTTAAAAGGTGGGTCCTCGGATACTACTGAAATTCTCACGATTTGGGGAATGGCGGGGATTGGGAAGACTTCTTTGGCAAAACATGTGTATTTGTTGTACCGCCATGAATTTGAAAGGAGTAGCTTTGTTGAAGACATTGAAAGACGTGGACAACAATCAAGTGCACTACTCCTGTTACAGAATAAGCTACTTGGAGACATTCTCAAGAGACGACGTAAGATTGAAGAAGATGATGTACAAAACTGCACATCTAAGACTGAGACAGCATTGTTACAAAAACGAGCATTTGTGGTTCTTGATGGAGTTGATAACTTTGAGCAAGTACATGTTTTGGTTGGAAGAGAAGGTTTTTATCCAGGGAGCAGGATCATAATAACAACCAAAGATGGGTCAATAACAGATAAAGCATTGCTTCTGATAAAACATCCTCCGAAACATACAAAGCTTGCACTTAATGGTTTAGATAGGATAGATTCACTAAGACTTTTTTGTTGGCATGCATTTGGTGGATATTCTCCCAAGGAAGGTTATGAAGAAGACGCAATACGAGCTTCAAATTATTGTGGAGGACATCCACTAGCTCTTAAAGTTTTGGGTAGTTTTCTACTTAACGAAGACGCAGACACATGGAGCCATACATTTACGATGTTAGAGTCAAGAGAATTTCAAATCAATAATGTACACAAGGTCTTGAGAATTGGCTTTGATTCTTTGCCATCAGACTGCAAGGAATTATTTAAGCATATTGCATGTTTTTTCGTTGGAAAAGAAACAGCAGTGACTGAAGCAATATTAAAGGACTGTGGCGTTCACCCATCATACGGAATCAAAAAGCTCACTGAAAGATGTCTTCTCACAATTGGAGAAAAAGAGGAGTTGAAGATGCATCAATTGCTTCAAGATATGGGGAGAGATATAGTTCGTCAAGAATCACCTGACAAGCCATGGAAGCGTAGTCGAGTATGGAATCATAGGGAGTCCCTCAATATATTGCAAGAAGATAAGGTATTACAATGAATTCTTATATTTATTCACTTGTGTGTTTGATTTATCAAATGTTATTTATGAATAAACTCTTTTTTCTTATCTTAATTAACTAGGGTACAAACAAAATTCATGGTCTTCTCTTTGACATGAAAATGTTGAAAAAGGAGTCGTCGTTGTGTGGATCAAGTACTGTGATAGACCACGAATTTGAAGATATTGATCTATTCATGAATTTTGGAGTTGATTCATCATTTAGTAGACTTCTGGAGTTCTCATCTTCTCGTTGCAGAAATGTCGAATTGAGTTCAAATGTCGAATTGAGTACAAATGCGTTAAATAAGATGGAAAACCTAAAATTACTCCAACTTAATCACGTTAAACTCAACGGACCATTCAAGAAATTTCCGAAAGGTGTAAGAGGGTTGTGTATGCATGGGTTCCAATCGGCATATATACCCTCTGACTTACCAACGGAGCACCTGGTGGCTCTTGACATGTCATTCAGTGATCTGAAACAGCTTTGGAGGAAGCCAAAGGTATTAAATTCAAGCATATTACTTGTCTTATATATAACAACGTTGAAATTGTTTATCTTGATATACTAATTAATCTCCGTGTAACAGTTTCTTGGGTCATTGAAGTATTTAAATCTGAGTTATAGCAAGCTTGTTACAATCGGTGGCTTTAAGGAGCTACCTGCACTTGAAAGGTTGATACTTGCAGGATGTGAAAATTTGACTCATGTGTGTGATTCAATTGGTGAATGTGGTAGACTTGTTGTACTAAATTTGAGCTATTGCAGTAAGCTTAAAACTCTTCCAGTCGCCTTTGGCAAGTTAAAAAATGTTACAGTTTTAACATTAGACGGCTGCGGTGCTGTCTTTAGGAAGCAGATGAAGCGTATGAAGTTGCTGAATGTGCCTAACAAAGACAGCGGTAGCAAAAAATTGCAGCCGTTTTTCTCTTCCATCACAAGATTAGTACCGAATAGTGAAAAATCGATCTCACTTTCTTGCCATCTTCACTAGTAACCTTGTCTCTATTAAACAATAACCTATCTAGTGAATCCTTTCCGGTGGACTTCAGTAGCATGTCATTGTTGAAGAACTTATATCTAGACTGTAATCCGATTGATTCCATACCTGATGGCCTAAAAAGCCTTAGGCTTGCGGAACTCAGTGTTGGAGGATGTTCTAAGTTGAAGTCAATTTTATGCCCTCTAGGTACAATCAGTTGTTTGATTGCTGACTGTTGTGATTTACTTGAGAAAATAACACTCCCTCAAGATATGTCAGAACCACCAATCATCCGTTTTGATTATTCAGAGTCCCTGACTGTTATTGAAGGCATTCTGAATATCCACGATTTAGCACAAGTTGATAACGAGATAATATGTAGCTTGGGGTGGACAGATATACAATATGTGAAAGATTATGAAGTGGATATTTTCGATTTATGGGTACGTGACGTACCAAAGAAATTGCGTGTCAAGGTATTATCTCAGTGTTTGTGTTTTTCTTTTTGTATCTCTTTATGTGTTTTCAAATATGCAAGAGCGTCATGCAAATTGGTTTCTATTCGCAGATGTTATACGAATATGGAATATTCAGTACATGTTTTCCAGGAAAAGAAGTTCCAAAGTGGTTTGCTCATAAAAGCTACGGGTCATCAATATCATTTACCATGCCATCATCTTCCGAGAACAAAAGGTTTGAAGGAATAAATATATGCTTTGTGAATACATTTTTAAATGACTCTTCGATTAGTTATATTCTAGCAAAAGTAGAGAATATAACAAAAGATCGTTCCTGGGCGTATCGTGGTTATATGCCTGCTAGAGGGTATGCTCATCTTGAAGATATAGTATGGTTAAGCCATTGGATGTTTGGGAATGAGCTGGAAGCAGGAGATGAAGTTAGCGTTACCATAGGGCGTGGATCCTTTGAGTTATTATAAGTCGTGGAAACATATCATTGGTGGAGATCTGTCTGTTTTTGAAACCACATCAGGAAATTACTCCTTAACAAGTTATAATTTTGTTTGTGGTCCCCCCCGATTCAAAAGATTAACCTAAACAAAAACAATTTCACACACAAATACAAACAATTTGAGATCTGTCTGTTTCGGTGGATTTGTGGTTTTGGTTGATGATTTAGGTGGGTTTGTCGGCTGTTAAGTTGGTTTCTTGTGACGATGTTGTATTTTTTGTTGCTTAAATATTTACTGGTTGCAAAATATTTAATTTTATTTTAGAAAGTGAAAAGTGGTTTTTTTTTGTATTGATGAAAAAATGAGTGACGATATTTGTTTATTGGATCTTTAAAAGTCTATTTCTAAAACGTATAAAATGTCAGGTGTAACATGGTTTCTCTCACAATAGACAAACTTTTTTTTTTTTTTTTTTTTTTTTTTTTTTTTTTTTATGTGAAATCTCTCACAAAGGTGTTCGTTCAGAAAGTTTTGATCTTTTGTGACTTGTAATTTGTTACTCAAGTTTTTTCTTATTCTGTAATGTAAAGACATTGACTGACTTTTCAGTCTTAATAATAAAGTGAGTGAACCATAGGGGTGGTTGGCTGGGTTCATTCGTAAAGGTTGTGTTTTTAAGAACTTTAGGTATAGTTTTCTACATTCATTTGTTTTATTTGGTTGTAAGTTTTGCTATGTAGGTGTGTTTTGTGGAAACCCCGAATTAGGAGTGCAAGAATAAGTCATGACCCAAAACTTTTTATAGATTTCATATAAGTAAACGCTTAGAAAAAAATCACTCGTTATTATGTTAATACAATGCATAAAAAATTGTAACCGTTCATTATAGTACTCTATCCTACATAGGCCGAAGATAGAAGTTGTAGATTACTTATATACCATATGTGTATGTGTGTTAAATGTGTTGAGAATAGTATTATGTTGATGAGGTTGAACAAATTTGATGGTCCAAAATAATCCGAAAACTCATATGAACTCTTAGCTTTTTTCTTTCTTTTAATTTGGTACTCTAAAACATGTATAATCTTCAATTTCACATACTTAGAAAAGAAAACAAATTTTGAAAGCTAATACAGAAACAATAGAAACATGAAATTGTATCTAAATTTTTTGGTTAAAATGCAACATGCAAAATAAATACACGATCGGTCTAACTCAACAAAAAACAACCAACATAAATCGTATTAGATAATTCATAAACATATCAAGAGTTTTTATGACATGAACAAATTTTTGGCATAGTTTAAAGTTCATAACGAGGATTTCCTTCGGGATACCTTATTTTCATCTAGGTAGTGCCATACATATTTTCGTTCTAATATGATCTTACACATATACAACAACGATAGTGAAAATTAACAAATCTCATTTCAATCATCATGTTTAGATACGTATCTACTTTGAATATTCAAGCATGCCTAATCCCGTATGTCCATTTGATACAACCACACGAGAGTTAATAATACAATTTTTATGAGGATTTTTGAAAATCCATGGTTTTTATATAAATTTGGCTTATCTTTCGAGTCAATGCTAAAAGGAGCCACACTTGATGACTTGAAGAGAAGTAATAACTTAATGAGTTTTAGCGTTGTGATGAAGTTGTCGTTCACGCAATTTAAGCCACTATTTGTCCTAAGAATATGTAGTTAAAAAGTAGAGTTGAAGACCAAAGAATGATATAGAGGTCGGTGTTCCTTTATCATATTTCACTTATTCAAACTTCGTCTTCAGTTTATGTATTTTACTCATTGTATCTTCAAATGATATACAATTTTCATTTTCAGTTATTCATGTTTAAAACTATAGGTTTTTATCTTAACACTCTATCCCACATTAGCTGAAGATTGAAGTTGTTGGCTACTTATATACCATAAGTGTATGTGTGTTAAATGTCTTAAGACTAGTATTATGTCTTTGGATATTTCAGGATTTGCCAGGTTGAAAAATTCTATCAAACCTTGGAACATATGAAAACTCTACGAAGTCTTAGCTTTTTTTTTTCATCTAGTGTGGTAATCTAAAACATGTTTAATCTTTATTTCAAACAGGTTATAAAAGAAAACAAACATTAAAAGCTAATAAAGACACACTACAAATGTAAACATGCATCTTTATTCTTTTGAATAAAATGCTACGTGCAAAATAAACCACGCTCGATCTAATTCGATAGTTAACAACAAACGTAATTTTATTAGATAATTCATACACATATCATAATCATATATAAAATGAACAAACTTTTATCATAGTTAAAAGTTCATAACTAAAATATCCTTGGGTATATCTTATTTTCATCTAGCTAGTGCCATACATATTTTCATTTTAATATGACTTACACAAATACAACATGCTTAGATACATATCCACTTTGAATATTTAAGGATTTCTAAACCCATAGGCCTATACTCCATACTAGTCGATTTTCTATATTCCCAAATCCTTTTCACAACCACGTGTGAGTTTAAAGTACATTTATTATGAGAATATCTAATAGACCGTAGATTTTTCAAATTCTATTTCCTATTTGGAATCAACTGAGCTACGCGTCATGAAAAGAATTAAAATCTCAGACCACAAATTTATGCAAATTTGGCCAAGAATTTAAAAGACCAAGGCTCACGCTTTATGCAATTTATGCAAATACTTAAAAGGTCATGTTGATTTGGGCTGAAGTGATCCGGTTATATCTTTTGTCATTGTTATATACTTACAAATAGAGGTGAACAAAAAATCAAAGACCGATCCGTTCCGAAAAAAACCAAAAACCGGTTTCTCAAAATTTGGAAAACCGGTTTCCCTTGAACCGAACCATCGGTTTTTGTAACCAGTTTAAACCTTTTGTTGTCAATCTGTTTGAGAACCAGTTTAAACTGGACCATTTCTAGTTTAAGCCGGTTTAAACCGAAACGGTTCTGGGTCACACCAACCATATTTTCTCTCTTAAAACCGGTTTTAAACCGAACAAGTTTCGGTCAAACCGGTTTTTGACTTGTTGACTCGAATCGAAACCAGTTTTGAAACCGGTTCGGTTTGAGAAAAAACCGAAATGTGCACCTCTACTTACAAATATTTTCAGCTAACTCCCTACGAAAAAAATTCGTATCTATTATTTGCAACTATATAAAAGATTGCCTAACTGAATCATTCGGCCGAATATCCATTTCTACTTGAATAACAATTCATCTTTTTAGAGCAATAACAACATATTGTATGACTTAAGTTATCAAAACTTTTTATAATAAAGGATTGCCGAAAATACTTTTCGATTTCGACTTAAGTATTAATCTGATAAGCATGCTAGCTTAGCTACTTGCGAACCAAAATTCGTACATTCAATAAGAAAATGATTGAGAAGCCTAAATGTGTAGTAATCAGCATAATAAGTTTGCTAAACAACCCATGGCCATAAGGCCCATAACATGTATCATAAAGCAAAAATACTTTTAACCTCCATTACCAAAAAATAAAATTTATTCAACGATGTATAAATTTAAGTAGTTATTCATTCTATAACTCGAGTTTATGTTTGCTGCGTAAATTGCAGTTTTAGACCAACTGTAAACCAAACGTCTTGTGCGCTGTTACCGGTGAATATCATTTTGTATCGCTTAATAGTATATCAAATGAAAACATAGATTACGATTTCTTATCTTTTTTCTCTGGTTCTATGTTTTGCTATGTATGTCTGTTTTGTTAGAACCCCAAATCACGAGTGCGATTTCTAATTCTTGCATTTCTTTTATTCCATGTACATTAGTACATAAAATTCGTTAGCAGAATACACAATATAGAGAACTATGTCAAGTTTTTATCCTTACATTTCATCCCACATATGTTGAAGAATGAAGTTGTTGGTTTGTAATATACCATAGTGTATGTTAGTTCCTTGTGATTAGACTAGTATTATGCTTTCGGCTGTACGATTCATGAGAAGTTTGCAAGCTAATAAATAATAGAGTAATACATAGCATTAGAGACTTGATACTGGGAGTTAATATGAATCCTTAATCTTTTTATCCTTATTTAGTATTTCTTTATAGGAAAAGAAGTTTACTTAAATAATGTCATACATTTTTTACACTTTTGGACTATAATATAAGATGCGCATCATAATACACATGTATGCTTCTTTTCAGGGTTTGGGTGCTATAAGTAAGAGTAACATCAGCTATATGGTAGTTTTTAATTACGGTTCGATTATCTTAGTTAATGTTGGTGATTCTGAAATTAAGGAGCATTTGGAAATTGTAAAGTGCATGCATTAGATTTTGACGTCACATCACTATATATGGCCACCTGTAATTTGTGACCACCTCCCCGAAACGCCCCCCTTAAGCTAAACGTCTATCGAGACTACATGCGCAAAAACAACACCTATAGTTGGAGTATTACACTTGAAACAAAATATGGAAGTGAGAAAATTTGTGCATGTTTAAAATGTGATGTGCGTAGGCTTTATTGCATAATCCACTGAAGTTTTATTTGAGATGGATCGCTATATGTTGATGATGATACTTGCTTTTTTTAAATATTCTTTTTTAAATTCTCTGATGTTTAGTGTGTGTTCCTTTCCGGAGATGTTTCTTTGTAGTATGCATTGATTTGGAATTTAACAATCCAATAAACTAACCATTGAACATTCATTGGTCGGCATAATGAGTTTGCTAAACAACCTTGAGCGATGTATACGATTTATTTACGAACGATTTTAAATAAGTAAAAGCTAACCCTTTGTTCTTGGTAAAAATCACAGGCTGTTTTAGATCAATGCTTAAACATTTGCAATCTTTCATTTTTAGAGCAATAAAAACATATACTTTCACGTTATCATCCAGAATGTATATGATTCGTGCTCCAAATACATAAACAATCTATCTGGAGTTCCAAGATATGTTTCTTTCTACACCTTTTATAACTCTTGCATTGTCTGTTTCTTTAGCTAACATTTTATCCCACATTGGTTTGAAGAAAGAAATGGTTTGTTACTAATATACCATATCCTATGCGAGAAACTCCTGTTCGGAGTAGTATTATGCTTTCAATATTGTTATCTTCTTACTGGCCAAAATAGTTAGTAAGGTGATAATAGGTTTGAAAGTTAGTACGATTCTAGATTAATTTTTTTTATCATCTTTCGTTGTACTCGGTATAAAACATGTTTTAGCGAAATTGGTTTAGTTGTTAAGTTCAAATGGCGTAAAAGGAAAGAATAGTTTGAAAGCCAGTTGATAGAGAATAAGAACTTAAGAATCAATAAATTTGTTGCGAAATTGAGTAATGTGATTTACCACTAATTAAATCAAAGCTAAAGGAAAAAAAATACGCAAATACGGCCAAACCATATTCTCATACTTTTAAACTTGAATATAAATGAGCATACTATTATAATTGACAAATGAAATTTACACTAAATTCAATCTTAAATCTAAGCGAATAAATCCAGTACAATTCAACAACCAATATATATGAAAGTTCATAACGAGGAGAATAGCTTATTTTCATCTTGTGTCATACATATTTTCGTCCTAACATGATCGATCTTACAGCACTACAACAACGATAGTCACGCTCAACAACTACTTATCGACTTTGAGCATTCAAGGATTTCTATACCTATATGCCATACCCGCTAGTTAAAGTACAATTATTTTGAGAATTATTGAATAACTAAGGATTATAGAAGTCCTCTCATTCGAAACCAGTTGAGCTATACTCTGATAAATGATATATAAAAGTCTTGACGACAAACTAACTGGATAGCTCAGTTGGCCACTAAGGTTTCCTTAAGGTGCTTTGGGGAGGGGATGTTTGACTAGGGAAGGTCTCAAGTTTGACTCTCAACCGGGACTTTTACCCCTTCAGGCGACAAATGAGGAGCATGTGGGTCTCAGGGTCAGCATATTGCCCAATTAGATGTCACATCGGGACTTTTACCCCTTCAGGCGATAAAGGAGGAGCATACGGGTCTCAGGGCGAGCATGCTGCCCAATTAAATGTCACTGCTGAACCACTAACAACATACAAGCCGTTTAAAAAAAAAAAAAAAGGTATTGACGACAACATTATGTAAGTCTGGCATATCTTTCAAGCTAATCTTAAGAGGAGCGATACTTGCTGGCCAGAAAAGAAATAATGAACTAATTTTAACTAGGGAATCAATTGAGAGCAAAAGCAAACTTTGTGTTACGATGACATTGTTTTTTTCATTCACGCAATTTAAAGCTAATATTTATACCTTATTAAGCATTCAAAAATTGTCGCCTCGTGCGTTGTGGCGGGTGTAGATCAATAAGTTGATGTATTTTGATGAAATTTTCATTTTGAATCGATTTTAATCTATCTCATTTGTTTTTATAGCGGTAATGTTTTTGTAGATGTGTACTAATTAAGATGTAGAAGTGTGTATGACCTTGTTTGTGGTTTTCACATTGTGACTTATAGGTGTCCAATCAACGCATGCTTACCAGTTACCACCAACAATGCCTTCTTTTCCAATATAAAATTCTATTCAAACACAAAAGTTCTTTTATCCAAACATTTTATCCCACATAGATCGAAGAAACAAGTTGTTGGTTAATAATATACCATAGTGTATTTGAGCTTCTTGTGACTAGATTAGTATTACATTAGCATGATTATGATCCTCTTTATGGTTGAAACGTTTGCAAGCTAACAATACATAACATAAAGAATGCCATAATTGTGATAATTAATACGAATTCTTGATCTTTTTAACTTTTTTTGGTATCGTTCTTTATTCTTTTTAGGGTTAATGGCATATAATAGCAACGTACTTTCTCATTTGTTCCATTATCAGATACGAACCTAAAATAATACAACAATACCCTACAAACTTTCATATTTTTGTGTCGATATCATCATTTGACCTACAAAATAGGGTAATCATTTTCCGGTCATCTTCTCCACTTCTTCCAGCCACTTTCTGGTAATATTTTTCCGGCCATCTTTCTAAATTTTCCAACAGTTATATTTTATTGAGTCTTCTTTGCCAAAACAAGATTGTTTAATTAGTAAAGAATTGACACATGTGCATGCCACATAGATGCCATATCATTCCCGATCATCTTCCCCAATTTTTCCGACCAATTTTCTTCGGTGGCCATCTCTAATTTCCGGCCATTTTTAAAACCACGCAAAAAACTTAAATTTAAATCTACACTACAAACATAACATAACAATTTATACTAATTGAGCGCAATTAAAAACAACCACCAAGACCTTACTAAAACCCGTTTGTTAAAAGCTAATAGCAGATCCAAATTTCATTCCAAATTTTTCATTCCAAAATCATTTAACTGACATCAGTTGCTAAAACCCATTCGTATGTCAGTTGCTATTTCTTAAAGGAAATAAAGACAATGGCAAGCCTGAGATTCAGGTGGCCGGATATCATGTGTTGGAAGTTGGATTGGACTGATTTGGGGTTAAATGAGCTTTTAAGAGTTTGTGTGTGGGTTTTTCCAAGGAAGAAGATGAAAAAAAAATTAAAAAATAAAATAATATTTAATTTTAACTTGTGTAGCCGGTTGCCAGTCATGCCACGTAAGCAAAAGTATGATAATGAAACAAATTTTAAAAGTTGGATGGGTATTGTTGTATTTTTTTGAGTTCGTATCTGATAATGGAACAAATGAGAAAGTACGTTGCTATTACATGCCATTAACCCTTCTTTTTATCGGAGGTCGCTCAGTTTTGCTAGTGTGATAACATTAAGCAACTTGATTGACAAATAATTACGCCAGGAGTAGAAAGGAAACATAAATTACGCAAATAATGTCATACGGTTTTCAAATTGTTAAACGTTGGTATAAAACAACATTATAGTGTAATTACAAAATAAATTCGCAATTGTGTATATACTTGAAAATTGAGCAAATAAATTCACGTACAATTAAACTCAATAAGCAACATATGTAAGTATGTATCGTTAGATAATACATACCCATATAAAAACATCTAAGAAACGAACATATGTTAATCATAGTCTTAAGAAGAGATGTTAACATAAGTAATAAGATACTTGAGATATTAACGTAGGGCCAAAACTAACCAAACAAGCCCCAAAAAGCTAAATACTATATATGATAAAGGATTGCTTGGCTGCTTATATTTTGATTTAGACATAAGTGCTCATCTAATAAACATGTTTGTCAAAAACTTTGCTTAGCTACTTGCGAACTAAATTTGTAAATTCATATCAAAAAATTCGTTGTGATCGGCATATAAGTTTCCTAAACAACCCATGGCCATAACAGGTATCATAATGCAAAAATATTTTAACCTTCATGACAAAAAACATAATTCATTCAGCGATGTATTAGATTTCTTCGCGATGATTTTAGATAAGTAAAAGCTAACCCATTGATCTTAAAAAAAATCACAGGTTGTTTTAGTTACCCGCTCAAACATTTGCAATCTTTCGTTTTTAGAGCACTAACAACTGGAGATGAGCAAAATAAACCGAAAAAACCAAAACCGAACCGAAAACCGAAAAAACCGAACCGAAAATACCGACCGAAACTAAAAACCGATGGTTCGGTTTTTACTTTTTCAAAAACCGAAAAATGCGGTTCGGCTTCGGTTTTCGTCCAAAAACCAAACCGCAAAAACCCAACCGAACTGAATTGGTTTATTTTATAATAATATTTAATTAATATAATATGATTAAATAACTAAATAAATCAAAAGTTTAAATTCATATTCATTTTGCGAGTGGATTTATTATATATTTATCTTAACGTTTATATTTATATGTGTGTTTGTCATGTTTCATGTTTTGTGTGAATATATCAATAAGTATTCGATAATGATTATACTATGTGTATGTTTACTTGTATGTGCATATCTCATTTTATATGTTTGTAATTGTAAAATTATGCAATAAACGTTATTATGTTTAGATTGAAAAAAAAGTAAAAGAAGAATAACTAATTGTGTACGTAAAACAAGTTTGTTGGTATAATTTGGCCATACCCAAATATTAACGATTACAAAACCGAAAAAACAGAAAAACCGAACCGAAACCGATAACAAACCGAAAAAACCGAACCACCAAAAACCGAACAGGGACGGTTTTGAGTTCTACAAAAACCGAACATTATGATTCGATTTCGGTTTTAGCCAAAAACCGACCCAAACCGTACACACCCCTACTAACAACCTATACTTTCATGTTATCCAAGATGTTCCCTTCATAATCCGTGCTCCGAAAACACAAAATTAGTTTACTTCTAAACTTCAATTTGGAGTTCCATGTAACGCATAGTTCACTTCTAAACTTCATACACATGATATCCGTTGATGAAACTTTTCATATATGAAACGTTATTCTCTATTTTGCATCTATACAAACGATTAGAGCTCCATCTAACACAAATGGTTACTTAAAAGTTTACCACAATATATGTTACGTCGTTACATATAGCAATCACTTTCTATTGTGAATTTGTAAGTAGATACTTACCCTTTTTCTCTTACTAGATTAGTGCATAGCAACGGTATTATATTGATGTAGATAGTTATAGTGATAAAAAAAATTGAGTTATAAACGAAAATAATAAAAGTTTGAGGATTTGGGGAATAAACACATTTATTTGAAACTCGGTTCGACCCGGCCAGTTCCACCAGTTGAACCGGTTCCGGTCGAAAAAACAGGTCAAATTAGACCGGTTTTTATATCTTCGAAACCAGATTAGACCCTCCGAGTTTGGGTGACCCGGATCAACCCGGTTTTCGAGAGATATATATATATATATACTTTTTTTTGTATCATTTCAAATATATATAAATTTAATTTTTGTGGAAGACCGGATTGATCTGGTAATCGAACCGGTAACCCGTTGACTGGTGACTCGACTGGGTCGATTAGAGACATGGTTTTCAGAACATTGATTAAACACTATTTTAACTGAATAAAAATAATATTGATGGGTTATAAATGAAAATAATAATAGAAGTTTATGGTTTTCATATATAGTTTACTTAATTTTTCACTTTCAAGATTTTCTTAAATTGATTAAGTTTTTACTTTTTACTTTTGAAGGTTTTTCTTTTACAACACTAAAATATTTGCAATCTATCATTTCTAGAGAATAAACAACATATAGTTTCACATTATCGAAGTTGTCGCCTTCGTTATTCTTGCTCCAAACACAAAAACTTCTTGCTTCTAAACTTCAATTTGGTGTTCCAGGTATCATATCTTTCTTTCACCAATGGTTAATAATTGTATCTTACTATTTTCGAGGTCTTTTCTAACATTTTATCCTACCATTCTATCCCACATAGCTTGAAGATACAATTTTTTGGTTACTAATATACCCATATTGTATGTTGGCTAAATATTTGAGAAAAGTATTATGTTTCCAATAATTTCACCATCAAGTCAGACAAAATCTGGCCTGGTTGGGAAATATTTGGAAACTCATATAAACTCTTAACTTTTTTTATTTAACTTGGTACTATGGAACATGTTTTGGTGTAGACCATGCTAATCTTTAATTTCACAAAGGTTTGATAGAAAAACGAACCAGAAACAATAAAAGGTAAAAATGTATCTCAAATCTTTTGATTAAATTGAAAAATGCAAAATAAATACATGTACAATTTAACTCAATGCTCAGCAACCAACATAAATCTTACTAGACAATTTATATAGTTATCATAAACGTATATGAAATGAACATATTTATATCATAGTTGAAAGTTCACAAGATGGAAAAAAAAGTTCACAAGATGGATTTCCTTTGAAAAATCTTATTTTCATCTAGCCAGTGCCACATATACATATTTTCATTCTAATGTGATCTTACACATACACAACAACCATAGTGACAATCACCAACTACTATTTCAATTCACGTTTCGACTTCGAATATTCAAGAATGTCTAAATGCATAGGTCCATACTAAACGATGTTGTCTCCCTAAATCTTTGAGAAAATCACATGTGAGTTTAAAGTTTATATATTATGGCACCAACTGATCGGCGCATGCCGCACATCACTAAAGTCTTGGACCACATCTTTTAGCAACTTTGACGTATCTGTCGAGCAGCTTTTAAGATGAGATACACTAGATGACTAGCAAAGAAGTAATGAACAGATTCAAACTAGGGAAGGAATAAAAAGTAAAAGAAAACTTTGTGTTAAGATGATATTGTGGTTGTCGTTCATGCAATTTAAGCCGCTAGGTCCGAAGAACATGTGTTGGAAAGTAGAGTTGAAGATGAAAAAGGTAGACAAAGCTTCATGATCTAACGTCTGCTAATAAAATGGGAACGGAGACGCATTCATAATGGTGAATTATAACAAACAATATGTTGACAGTGAGTATACCCTAAATCTTTTTGTGTGTGAGATGATTAATAAGCACAATAATGAGGTGCAAAGTGTGTCTCATCCATTAACTCATACACATATCGAAACAATTTATAAAGTAACACATTTTACTCTCTTTGACTATAAGCACAAAGGACAAAGCTTAACAATCTTCTATTTTCAGACAACATAAACTTCAAGTTGTGTTCCAAGTAACACATCTTTCTTTCATGAACTCTTTCCTGCAATAAAAGATTTTGTAGTATACTGCAATAATTTACCATTTTTCATTTATGGAATTATGGAGACTTTTTATTACCTCCTATAATGATCTATCCTAACAATCTATCCCACATAGTTTGAAGATACAAGTTCTTTGTTACTAATATATCATAGTGTAAGTGATTTGTATGTTTCTAGAATAGTATTATGTTTTCAGGCTTACCCAATTCTCCCAGGTTTATAGAATTATACAAACTTGGTAGGATTTTCTTTGTCTGCAAACTCGTACGAACTCTAAAGTCTTTTTTAGTTTTGTTTTTTGTATCTTTTATTGCAAACATGTTCTTGTGGTGATCATTTTAATCTTTAATTTCCCACAGGTTAGAAAAGAAAACATGTTTTAAAAACCGGTTGAAAAGCAATATATAGAACTATATAAGGCGATTAGATTGCTCAATTTCTTTATGTTATAAAATGAAACATGTTGATTGGCTAACTGTATTATACGAGTTTAAAAGAATTGATAACTTTCTTACAAGCTAAAATAAGTCTCTAAAAGGTGATATATGTTATAGCTCATATAAACTTATATTAACTTTATTATTATTATTATTATTATTATTATTATTATTATTATTATTATTATTATTATTATTATTATTATTTTTATTTTTTTAGAAAATTTTATTATTATTATTATTATTATTATTATTATTATTATTATTATTATTATTATTATAAAAATAACAATTCATTAGAAAATCATAGGAGTTACAAGAAGTTAGACGGGAGCCGGGATAGTAACTGGGCTCCACTCCTCTAGCTATAGCAAAGCTAATCATACTAAAAATATAATCAGCAGCACGCGTTCCAATGTCTTGAGTCAACGAGAATTTACGGATATGCTTAAGTAAAGTCACTGCATCATTCTCAAGTTCTCCAAAAGAAGAGAATGAGAAGGGGAGAAACACATATCCAATATCTGCATATTTAGCGTCGTACTTGACACGCTTACGTTGTGCAGCGTCAATCACCGTACGACCCGGTACAAAATCAACCATGTTAGTTTGCGTCAAGAGGGACGACCCTGTCAAATCAACACATGCATCCTGACCCCCGTCTCAGGAATAGAGCAACATATCATCTGGACGTAAGGGTTGGTCCCTTGCACCACAAAGCCCAATGTCAACCTCTTTACCGGATCTGAACACCATTTGAACTATCAAATTATGGATCCTTTAGCTCTAATAAATATCCAATAATACGAGAGAGCTTGTAGTTCATCACAAATTATCGTAAGATTAGATATTTCATTTGTATCAAAACGTGTTTCGTCGTTACAAATAGAAAAAGTAAGTTGATTACAAAACATGCTTCTTTAAGATCATGCATGAGTTTGCTCTTAAAACTTCTTAGAAAACGGTAACAATTACTTTGTATATTGCTTAATGCATGCATAACCTATTTTTGGGTGAATTGGGAATGTTATATATAGAAATGCAAAAGCAAATATATGTCGACAGTGTGTGTATCCTAATTGTAAGATTGATAAGAACAACAACACATAACAAGACAATATAAAGGATTGATCGCCTAGCAACTTAATTATTTTAAGTTTTTTACATAAGCATGTGTCCTAAACTTTGCCTAGCTACTTGCAACTTGTAAGCCTAAATATATGTACATTCATAATTCACACATTGAGCATAAATAAATTAGGAAAGTTGTGTTTCTTCTTATTATTTGTGCATGACACATGTATTATGATTGCATGACACATGTATTATGATTGTGAGATTGATCGGCATAATAAGTTTTACAAACAACCTAAGTTTTACAAACAACCTAAGTCCATAACAAGTAGCATGTTAGAGTCATACATAAATACCTAATCGTTCATGACCCAAAAACATACTTCAATCAACTATATACAGATTCTAGATAAACGATTTTAGATAAGAAAACGTTAAATTTATTCTTGTTTCTTTTTTTTTTTAAATCGCGAGTCGTACGATACAAAGCTGAAACATTGGCACTCTTTCATTTTCAGAGCAATTATAACATATACTTACATGTTATTCACGCTATTAACTTTATGTGTCATGTTCTAAACACATAAACTTCAATTTGAATTCCGAGGCAACATATCTTTCTTCACTAACTCTTAATAACTTTTGCATTATGTCTTACTTTCTAACCTTCTATCATAACAATCTATCCCACATTGGTTGAAAAAAGAAATACTCCGTAGTAGTTTGTTACTACTTACTAATATCATGTGTTCTAAGTAGGTTACATGTGTCTATAATCGAATATTATTTTCAGCCAATGCACTCTCTTGCAAGTTAAAAAAAGTTGTTAGATGGTACATTGCTAAAAATTCATATCATCTCTTGAAATTGTCTTTTTTTTTTTTTTTTTTTTTTGGTTGGTAAAATGGCTTCTTACCTCGGTAAATATATTACTAAAAAAACTGATAATTACATGAATGCGGCTGAGTACCGCATTGGTTTACAAAGACAGCACACTCATATGTGTAAAGAAACAACATGAAACGGCATACCGGAATCATAAAACTAAACAAGGCGAAGACACGAAATAAATAGAAA
Source organism: Chrysanthemum seticuspe (assembly GCA_019973895.1). Lineage (NCBI taxonomy): Eukaryota > Viridiplantae > Streptophyta > Magnoliopsida > Asterales > Asteraceae > Chrysanthemum > Chrysanthemum seticuspe. The sequence continues at coordinate 351,242,085 of BPTQ01000009.1, forward strand.
CAAAAAACCCGACCTACGCCTAAAAGAACCATTCTACGTTGTGATGTTAACTTCCGCAAACGCACCACTAACGTTCCAAGTGTCCAAGAGTAGAACCACTGAATACGTCTTCTTAAATCGAAAAGTAAGCAACTTTAATCTTACATTGTGAACAATGATGTCTCGAACTTGTGCCAGAGTCCGACTTTGATTCTGGAATAAGCGAAGGTTTCTCTCTTGCCAAATGAAATAAGCCGTCGCAGCAAGCACCAAACGAGCAACAACACTAACAACGGATTTTTAAGTTGATAAAGGCTTGATCCAATCAACAATATTATTCAACTGGGACCTATTCTATCCATACCAGCTCTAGATCGCACAAAAGACCATACCTGTGAAGGAAATGAGCACTCAGAAAATAGATGGTTATGTGAGTCCGAGAGCAGCTTGCAGAAAGGACACAAGAACAAGTTTGGATTGTTGCCTCAACATGTCGTGCGTTTTTAACCTCTTCCTCATAATAAGCCACATTAGGAAAGCATGCCGAGGAATACAATTAGGAAACCAAATGATAGCAGCCCAATCTACTTCATTACCTCTAGGCCGAATGACGTTCCAAACAGCATGAACAGAAAACAACTTCTCATTTCCATGCAAATCTTTCCATACGAACCGGTCTTCACGATCATGACTAAGAGCAGGAACCATGCAATTATACAAAACCGGAGCCCTAGTATACCAAGATAAAAGCCACGCCCAGCCTCCACCAACAATAATATCAGAAACTACATTAGATAACAAGGCCTTAGCTTGCAATAAGACGTGGGGTAATTTGCGAAATCCGAGGACATGTTTCACACCAATTACCAACCAAGCTTAGGTTCTCATACCATTACCCAAAACAGACCATATGAAAGGCCACTAGATCACGTAAATGAAGGGTTTTCCTCCATCCTCAAGTCATTCCTGATCGGTGGAACCTTTACTCTAATATTCGTAAATGCAGGATTTGTTTCTTTACTCTAAAACATGTTATGGTGGAACCTTTACTTTAAAGCATGAGTCTAGAATAGAATATTGTTTTCGGCTATAGCAAACGATGCTCTATATTCCGAAATATTTTCAACAACTACGGTGAATTTAAATAACATTCTATTCTTTCATTTTATCCCACATTGGTTGGAGAAAGAAACTGTTTGTGACTAATATATCAAAAACTATGCGAATGTCATGTGTCTAGAATAATATGATGTATTCATCGTGATCATTATGAGGCAAGTTAAAAAAAAACTTAATTTGCCTCATTGTTAGAGCGTGAAAACTCATATGAACTCTTAATATTTTTTAAAATCTATTTTAATGTGAAACATGTTATGGTAATAAGTATTTTAATCTTTAATCTCACAAAGTTGGAGAGGAAAACATGTATTAGAAGTGAATAAGGAAATAATATAAATGAAAAAATGAATTGAATTATGTGTATCATAATTCTTTTGATTAAAATGCAAAAAGGATTACTGTAAGATGCTTATTACTAAGAGAAGCGAATTTGAAGTGCAAAATAAACACATGTACTATCTAACACAAGAGTCAACAACTAATGTACTAACGAATGCAGGTGGCAAAACAGGCGGGTCAGGCGAGCAAGGGTAACAGGCACTAACCCAATGGGCGCGGGCTTAAACGGGCACGAGCTTAAACGGGCATGGGCCAAACGGGCTCATGTTATATGAATCGGTTTTGAAAAGACCAAGGATTTTTTGCATTCATAAAAGACCAAGTTTTTTTTACGAATTATTTCTCGTCTGAAACTAATTAAGCCACGCACCATTAAAAGTCTTGGACCACAACTTCTAACATATTTCGAATATCTTTTGAGTTAATCTTAAGAAACGCTACACTTTGATGACTTGAAGAACAGTAGTTACCGATGTTACAATATGTAAGCAATTTAAATTTAGAGTAAACTAGTCTCGTAAAGACATTGTGGTTATCATGCACGCAATTTGAGCCACTATAAGAGCATGCGGTATGGTGACATTGCACTTGAGTTATGCCTTAACTTTGGCTGCGTTAAGGGAGAGTTACTGTTGGGTTTTACTAATCATAACAATTACAAAAGCAAGTAACATCATCAAAGCATGCAGCGGAAGTATAGGAATAATATATGTACGTATATTAATTAACCGAATAAGAAAATGCGTACCTTTTAGCAAAATAATAACCAAAAGATGATGTGAACAAGTAACAAAACCAAAACCCTAACTTAGGGTTTCACCTAATTCGTCCCACCAAAAAATCGCCCACCAAGAATTCACAAACACAAATGCGTTTGTTCTTCGTTGTTGTACACACGTACTATTAGCGAATTGAAGTGAAAAGCTAGGTTCTTGATCACAAAACAAACCAAATACTTATTCTTGAATAAAGCAAATCGAAACCCTATGGGGTTGGGTGTTCGACCGGCCACACACCAGAAAGAGGAAGAAGGAGAGAAATTAGGTTTGCAAGTCACCAAGGTTAGGTTTAGAATGAATACAATGGGATTGTATTTATAGGTAACCAAACTTGGAGGACCAGTTAATGTGTGGGTTGGGTTAGGAACCCCCAACCGATCGGCCAAAGCCCCCAAAGGGGATTCTAGAACTTTCCCGACTTATAATTTCATCTCTAGTCCTTTAAGTTTATATTTAATGACTGTTAGCTAAACCTCGTTAAATATTAACTACCGTTAAGTATTTATTTCGTGACTAATAATTAATAATAATAACATTTTATATATATTAATTATTTACATCAATTCTCATACGTAATGTGTGCAATCCCGAAGTCTCGAGTTCGAATCCGGACATACGTACTATTTAAATATCCATAAAACCTTTCAGCTACCACTTGGATATTACTAAATATAGTAATGACATTGGTTTAGTCTAGCCTAACACGCCAATGCCCCCAAATCGAATCAAGTTTGGTTTCCTAAAAAAACCATTCAATGATTCATCATTTTTACTTATCATTTTGTTACTAATACTACATTAACTATGAATATGGATCAAGTCATTTCATAAGTTAACATTCTATTTCTCGTTGCAATTGATTGAACAAGATTACCAAATCATCTGAACGTATTCCAGATTGATCTTGGGTATGGCCATACAAACATCTTGTCAACTCTAAGAGAGGGCCCACATATAGTATTATGCTTTGAAACAAATTCAAATGAACAAATTCTCTTGACTACAAACATAACTCATGAACTTTGTAACACTTCTGAAAATAGCCTTTATAACTCCAAATTACGGATAGCGTTAGATTATCTTACACAAATGCACTACATTCATATCAGTTATCTGGCATCTCAAGTCTGAGGATAAACACTTCATGATATACTTAATGACAAAGATCCATAAATTATCATCATGTAAAGTTGGGATGAGTCGTATATTCAATTCATTGAATATCATGTGAATCTGCTATGGCCCACGCATCAATATACTTTAAAAGTATATTCTACCAAAACTCAGATTTGTCTTAATTGAAATGACATTCCCACATCATTGATCGACAACGGACTATTTAGAATTACTTAAGTTATTCACGGATTAAACATGCAAATATAGGATATAATATTAAGAGATTAAAAAATAAACATAAACAACTATTTTATTTCATTAAAGTAATATTTGTTCATAACATCCTTTATCCAAATGCTAATCACAGATCTGCATGAAACTACTAGCTAAACGAAGTCCTATCCCATCAGCATGGTCAGTAAGTTTTTCCTTTAGCAAAGGCTTCGTAAAGGGATCAGCTAGATTATCATCTGTATGAACTTTGAGTAGATTGATTTCACCTATTTCGACTTGTTCTCGAACATAATGATATCGTCGAGGAAAATGTCTGGCGCCCTTCATGACTCCAGGCTCATTGGCAAATGTTAGTGCAACAGAGTTTTCACAATACACATTTAAAGGTAATTCTATTGAGGGCATTACTCCGAGTCCCGAAATGAATTTCCTAATCCAAACAGCTTCCATCGCAACTTCCGAAGCAGCTATGTACTCAGCTTCTGTAATAGACATCGCAACCGTTGTCTGCTTCTTGCTCTTCCAGTCAACTGCTCCTCCATTAATGACAAAGACATAACCCATCTGAGACTTCGTATCATCCTTATCAGTTTGGAACGACGCATCGCAAAAACCTGTAACATCAAGTTCTGCATCTGGATTTCCTCCATACACTAGAAACATATCTTTAGTAGCCCTTAGATACTTAAGAATGTTCTTAACAGCTTGCCAGTGTTTCACACCTGAGTTCTGTTGATATCGACTGGTGATATTCTGTGCAAACGCCACATCTGGCCTTGTACATCTCACAACATACATGATAGATCCTACAGCCGAAGCATAAGGAACCTTTTTCATGTGTGCCACCTCTTCAGGTGTTGACGCGCATAGTTTATTAATTAAGCCATGTTCAACTTGCATTGGCAAATATCCCTTCTTGGAATCTTGCATATTGAATCTCTTCAATATCTTATCAATGTAAGTACTTTGGCTTAGTCCAATTAACCGCCTTGATCTATCTCTGTAGATCTTGATTCCCAGAATGAATGTTGCTTCCCCTAAATCCTTCATAGAAAAGCACTTTCCAAGATAATACTATACATCTTGCAAACTTGGAATGTCTTTTCCCATGATCAATATGTCATCGACATATAAGATAAGGAAAATAACATTACTCCCACTAGCTTTATGATACACACATGGCTCATCAAGATTTTGAGTGAAATCAAATTTCTTGATTTCTTCATCAAACTTCTTGTTCCATTGCCTTGACGCTTGCTTCAACCCATAAATGGATCTTTGAAGTTTGCATACGCGATTTGGAAATTTTGGATTCACAAACCCTTCAGGTTGCGCCATATAGATGTCCTCATCTAGGAGACCGTTTCAGAAGGCATTTTTGACATCCATTTGCCATATCTCATAGTCATAGTACGCAACTATGGCTATAAGAATCCTAATAGCTCTAATGTCTGCTACAGGAGAGAATGTCTCCTCGTAGTCTATCTCAAAGGTTTGAGTATATCCTTGAGCTACAAGACGAGCTTTATAGGTGTGTGCATTGCCATCCATGTCAGTCTTTATCTTAAAGAGCCACTTACTTCCAACTACCTTAGCATTTGGAGGTAAGTCAACCTCTATCCATACTTCGTTATCTCTCATGGATTGCATTTCCCCATTCATTGCGACTTTCCATTTTTCCTTTTCAGGACTCATCATGGCAGCCTTATAGTTAGCAGGTTCACCAAGATCCCCTAACATATATTCCTCAGCTTCTACGTTAAGACATAGATGCTCAGGTGCACGCGTAGTCCTTGCAGATCTACGAATGGGAACCACTTCAACTTCAGGTGGAACACTCAGACTTTCAGGTTCTACTTGAGGTTGGCTAGTGTTTTCAGAAGGTGTTGCATCTTCTTGATCATATTCCAGATCATACACTCTCCCACTGAATTCATGAGATATGAGATCCTTTTCAAGAAAGTCTCCGTACCTAGCAACAATTACTTTGTTTTCAGGTGGAAAGTAAAAGTAGTAACCCATAGTTTCCTTTGGGTATCCTACGAAGATATACTTAATAGATCTTTGTTGCAGCTTATCAGCAGAGTCACGTTTAACAAACGCCTCACAACCCCAGACCTTTAAGTAAGACAAGTTGGGAGCTTTCCCATACCACACTTCATAAGGAGTCTTATCAACCATCTTAGTTGGAACCATATTCAATATGCGAACATCAGTTTATAAAGCATAATCCCAAAAGGATAAGGGAAGAGTTGTAAGATTAAACATTGATCGCACCATGTCTAGCAATGTACGATTTCTTCTCTCAGATACACCATTTTGTTGTGGAGTATATGGAGATGTGAGTTGCTGGACAATACCACACTCAGCTAGATAATCTTTAAACTCTTGACTTAAATATTCACCACCTCTATCGGATCGAAGAGCTTTAATCTTCTATCCTAGTTGCAGTTCTACTTCACTTTTGAAAACCTTAAATGTTTCAAAGACTTCGTGTTTATGTTTAAGTAAATAAACATAACCATAACAACTGAAATCATCAGTAAAGGTTAAGAAGTAGCTAGCACCCTTCCTTGACACATGTCTTAGTGGTCCACACACGTCAGTATGTATCACACCAAGAAGATCAGAAGCCCTTTCTAAACTATTTGTAAAAGGTTTCTTGGTCATCTTTCCAGATATGCAAGATTCGCATTTATCAAATGATTCATCATTGATGTCTTGCAAAAGCCCATCGTGTTGCAGCTTTTGCATGCGTTTCTTGCCTATGTGAGCAAGTCTACAATGCCAAAGAAAAGAAGAATCCAAATCACCTTTGATTCTTTTATTATTGATGCTAAAGACATAATTATTTTTATCAATAACATTATAATGCAAATCAATTTAAAACATACAATTTACTGGAATAACATTAAAGTAAAAAACACCATTTAAAGAAACCGAAATTCCAGAATCAGTAAATGTATGAATAAAACCAATATCTTTTAACAAGGAAACTGAAACGACACCCCTAAGAATTGAAGGCGCGTAATGACAATCGTTTAAAGACAGTACTAAACCCGAAGGTAAAACTAAATCAAACATGCCTATAGCTTCAAACATCCTTGCTCCTCTAAGTCCCTGCAGTGTATTACAAATGTGAATACCACATCCAGTATCATATACCCAGGAATTTATTTTATGAGGAAAAGCAAATAATTCTATCATCAAAAGAGTACCTGAAGTACTAGCCACAGTGCCAGTATTTTTATACCTCTTGTTTCGCAACTCATCAAGGTAGAGCGGACAATTCCTCTTCCAGTGTCCTACCTCGGTGCAGTGATGACAAGTCTGATCCTTCTTAGGATTCTCACGCTTTTTAGGAGGGTACTTCTTGGGTTCTGGTTGATAAGCCATAACTTGCTTTCCCTTATCAACTTTTCCCTTTCTTGTTCGCTAGCGGCTTATTAGGCTTAGAAATCCTACCCCTTTGGATGGTTATAACCGTAGGTGTAGGGGTCTTCTTGGGCAAACCTTTCTCGTAATCAATGAGCATTGCATGTACCTCAACGACTGTCTTCCCCGTGCAATGCATATTGTAATTGCGCACGAAACCATCAAACTCCTTGTTAAGGGATCTGTTGATAAGGCCAATTTGTATGTCATTGGGGTAGACATAGTTGAGTCTCCCTAGCTAGTCCATGTAACTCATCATTTCCAGGCAGTGGGCGCTCACAGGTTTCCGTTCTCCTTGCTTGCAACTGTGTAGAGCATCTATCAGATCATACAGCTCTATAGTCACAGGCTTTTCAAGAAAACCTTTGCAATTCAGCGAGCATGAGGTTAGGGAAGTAATTCTCAAACTGCTTTGGCAAGTTTGGAGCCATACTCCCAAGATGCAGGCGACCTCATTATACCGATCATACTCCGTTTGCCATGCAGCTCGTGCTTCAGCAGTAGCATCAGCTACAGGTTCTTGAGGACAAGGCGTAGTCAAATAATCTAGTCTTTTGGCAACCCTCAAGACAATTTTGATTTGCCGATACCAATTATTGAAATTTGCGCTACCAATCAATTTCTCTCGATCAAACATAGATTTTAACGACGAGGCTAGTGCAGTAGATTCAGGTTGAGCCATTTCTACAGAAAATAAAAGTTCAAAAGTTAGTACTTTCGATAAGTAATCATTCAAGAAAATAAAATACCCTTTGGTCAGTATTCATATTAACCATAGAATTTTCCTTGAATTTTAGTTCCTCATTATCATAGTTCCACCACATCAGTTGATCTGCTAGTGGTGAAAGTATATAATAGGTAATTGTTGAAAAACAATAATTGACAAACAAGTTTTCAATTTAAAAGTTATGGGATTTACAATTTTGCCAAAACAATTAATACAAAACGTAAGCATGTTTTATCCAATCTTATGCCTTAAGTCACAGGTCTCACTAACTAACTTAACTAAGTTGTCTAATTTAGAAACTGCAAATTATTAAGCTGAGGTCTCACAGAACATAAATATTCACCTTGTTATTTTAATCTAGCTCAAGGTCTCACATAACCAAATTACAACTTCAAGTGTTTCATATCATTAGATGGCATAAACTTAAATTTTAAATGGTACAATTTTGACGTGTAATCAAAACTTATGTATAAAGATGCATGCATACAACTTTATAGCATAAAATTTTCGGAAAAACCTTACATAATATTTTTAATTGCTAAGATTAAATTCTACAAAGTTTTAATCGATGCGTTGAGAAACTTACAACTTTGCACTAAGATGCTTCGTACATAGAATGGTTATACTAGGTAGCCCCAATGAACTCACAGGGGGCAGAGGACCAGGTAAGCGCAAAAGCATAACCTTAGACATCCTTTCATTGTGACTGTGCGCACTTCTTAATTAACCCCTTTATAGTTTGTTCTAGTGGGTGAGCCGTTCAAACCATTTAGTACAGTCGCATCAATCGATTAAAAGTTCAAGAATAATACTTAGATAACAAATCGGTTTTGCCATTATTTAGTCCATTTAATTTTTTATTTAAAAAACCCTTTTTGCTTACTAACATGTCAAACAATATATAAACAAAAAAGCAATTTAATAAAAATTAAACACACTCAAATAATATAAACATATAACAAACAATTTAACATATGTAAAACAATTAGCCACATGCATAATTATTTCGATAAACTCTAATAAACAATTCTAGGCGTAAATAAATGCATACATTAACTAGGGCTTTCAACTACAAGGTAGATGAGCCACATACATCGACAAGTCGATTGCGTAAGCCAAAGTTAATAATATACCAAATAGCACATAACGAATTTTTATTAGTATTATTGAGGTCTTCCTCAATTCAATAACTATCAAATAAATAAACATGTGTGTAGCACTAAATAATTTATCAAAAAAAAAATACTCCATGGCAAAACATGCATGTTCCACCATGGATTCTGCATAACAATTATCACCCAAGATACGCAATAATACATGGCACATAACAATTATTCATAATAACCACATAAAATTTGCATGCATCCTAGGGTTTCTACATGTTTTACAAACTTAAAACCTAATTAAATAAAAGGAGGGTAATCGACCCATTAATTAAAAAATTAGGGTTTCTAATTCAAAACCCTAGAAACCATAAAAAGCATGCATATAATCATAAGGATTCAATTTTTACGTGTTTCGGTAATTAATTACATCATATTAACGGCTCGTGATGCCACTGTTGGGTTTTACTAATCATAACAATTACATAAGCAAGTAACATCATCAAAGCATGCAGCGGAAGTATAGGAATAATATATGTATATTAACTAACCGAATAAGAAAGTGCGTACCTTTTAGCAAAACAATAACCAAACGATGATGTGAACAAGTAACAAAACCAAAACCCTAACTTAGGGTTTCACCTAATTCGTCCCACCAAAAAATCGCCCACCAAGAATTCACAAACACAAATGCGTTTGTTCTTCGTTCTTGTACACACGTACTATTAGCGAATTGAAGTGAAAAGCTAGGTTCTTGATCACAAAACAAACCAAATACTTATTCTTGAATAAAGCAAATCGAAACCCTATGGGGTTGGGTGTTCGACCGGCCACATACAAGAAAGAGGAAAAAGGAGAGAAATTAGGTTTGCAAGTCACTAAGGTTAGGTTTAGAATGAATACAATGAGATTGTATTTATAGGTAACCAAACTTGGAGGACCAGTTAATGTGTGGGTTGGGTTAGGAACCCCCAACCGATCGGCCAAAGCCCCCAAAGGGGATTCTAGAACTCTCCCGACTTATAATTTCATCTCTAGTCCTTTAAGTTTATATTTAACGACCGTTAGCTAAACCTCGTTAAATATTAACTACCGTTAAGAATTTATTTCGTGACTAATAATTAATAATAATAACATTTTATATATATTAATTATTTACATCAATTCTCATACGTAATGTGTGCAATCCCGAAGTCTCGAGTTCGAATTCGGACATACGTACTATTTAAATATCCATAAAACCTTTCAGTTACCACACTGTCCAACTGAGTAAAGGGGTTGTGTTAAGGTGCAAGTTATGGTGTTAACGCTGCATTAGCAGCTATGAATAAAAAAATTACATCTTAGCCCCTAAATTTATGGTTGAGTTATGATAAGGGGTGTTTTTTTAGTTAAGCTTGAAAAGTTAAAGCTGATGTGGCGATAACGTGACGCAGAGTTATAGCTTAGCTTAACTCTATGTCATTACACCTTGTGCTCTAAGGGTCCAACTATCGCGCTTATAGACTTTGGGAAAATAGACATGCACTCAATAAAAACAGGTCACATGAGAGCAATCAAAGCATATGAATTACATTATCAAATTCGTATAGATAAGCATGTTTGTCAAAAACTTTGCTTAGCTACATGCGAATCAAATTTTGCAAAATTTTAATATACAGAATGAGCATTCAATAACGTGTACTGATGGGCCATATTAAGTTTGCTCAACAACCCATGGCCATAGAAGGTATCACAATGCAAAAATACTTTAACATTCATGACCTGAAAACGTACTTGATTCCGCGATGCATAAGATTTCTTCGCGAATGATTTTGATAAGTAAAAGCTAACCCATTGTTCCTTGAAAATATCCAGGTTGTTTTAGTTCAGTACTTCAGTGCTTAAATATTTACAATCTTTCTTTCATAGAGCACTAAAAACATATTTTATGTTATCCAAGATGTTCCCTTCATAATTCGTGCTCCGAAAACACAAAATTAGTTCGCTACTAATTAGCTTCATTTTGGAGTTCAATGTACAAATAGTTATATCCCACATAGGTTAAAGAAAGAAGTTGTTGGTTACTAGTATACCATAGTGTATGTGAGTTTCTTGTGACTAGATTAGTGCTTCATGCTTAAAAGGCTTGCAATTAGCTAACCATACATAGCAAGAAGTAAATCACTTACTCGATAATTAATATGAATTCTTGATCTTTTTAACTTTTCTTGGTTATCGTTCTTTATTCTTCTTTATAGGAGGTCGCTTAGTTTTGTTAATGTGATAAATTGAGTTACCTGATTGACAAATAGTTAAGCCAAAATTAGAAAAGAAAAATAAATTACGCAAATATTGTCATACGTGTTTTACATTGTTAAACGTAAGTCTAAAGTAACAATATATTGATTTACCAATAAAATTTACATAAGTTCAAACTTATAAAGTGAACTAATAAATCCACGTACAATGTGACTAGATTAGTGCTTCATGCTTAAAAGGCTTGCAATTAGCTAACCATACATAGCAAGAAGTAAATCACTTACTCGATAATTAATATGAATTCTTGATCTTTTTAACTTTTCTTGGTTATCGTTCTTTATTGTTCTTTATAGGAGGTCGCTTAGTTTTGTTAATGTGATAAATTGAGTTACCTGATTGACAAATAGTTAAGCCAAAATTAGAAAAGAAAAATAAATTACGCAAATATTGTCATACGTGTTTTACATTGTTAAACGTAAGTCTAAAGTAACAATATATGTATTTACCAATAAAATTTACATAAGTTCAAACTTATAAAGTGAACTAATAAATCCACGTACAATGTAACTCAACAAGCAACATATATCTCGTTAGATAATTCATACACATATAAAAACCATCTAAGAAATGAACAAATTTTAAATACTTGTAAGTTTATAACGAGTTATCCTTTGGAATATATAAGCACAATAGCCTCATTCAACAAACAAATCTTGTCTCATTCAATATACACATCTGCAATCTTTCATTTTCAGTCTTCAATTCAGTTACAACGTATAATTTTCATGTTGTTACCTTCATGTCTCAGAAATGTGGAAGTTTGAAGTAGAAGATGTAACTGGGCATGTACTATATATTCCAAAAACTATATACTTTACTGTATAACTATAATATTCTACATCTTTTACCCGTCTGACCTTTTTTCGACATCTTGGGAATGTCTTACTTATTCTCGAAAACTCGATTTCAGGATGCCAGTCTTGTAACGAAGCAGGCCCAAGTATGGAATGGTCCTCAAAGTGCATTTAAACTGAATAAGCATGTTGGCTTTCCAAAGATTCAAGCACGGGTTATGTTGGTGTTTCGTTCATTTGTTATGCATGTAGAAAGTAATTTTCTACTATTATGAGTACCATTTTTTCTGTGGACACCTCACATAAAATCATTTTTTAAAACATATTTTAACTGGAAAATTAGAAAATGAAGTGATGTAAACTAACCATTTAAGCAATCTCATGGATGAATTTTTGTTTGTGAGACTTTTTATAAGTGAAAAAATCACTTTCTATCACCTCTATGGAAATGTTTGACTTCGGTTTAAACTAAAATGGTTACTGGTAATGTTTCCCCAATGTTTTGTGTCGATACAGATAGCAAACGTATGTTGTTTCAATCATTCATCTTGAAACTCTATCCCACATAGACTGAGGATAGAAGTTTTTAGTTACTTATATACCATAAGTGTTTGTTTTAAATGTGTTGAGACTGCTATATGTCTTCGAATGTTTCTTTACACTCCTAGATTGAAAAAATTGAGTGTGTTAGGAATATTTGAAAACTCTTATAAACTCTTAACTTTTTGTCTTATTTTAATACTCTAAAACATGTTTCTTTGTTGACCATGTTAATTTTGATTTCAAACAGATTAAGGGAAAACGAATTGTGAAAGCTAATAAAAAAACAATAGAAGTGTAAAATTGCATGACGTTCGATCTAACTCGATCAACAGTCAATAACCAACATAAATTTTATTAGATAATTCATACACGTATCAAAACTTTTTATGACATGAACATATTATAATAGATGAATGTTCATAGGGAGGATATCCTTTCCGAATATCTTATATTCATCGAATACCAAAAATATTTTCGTTCTAACGTGGTCATACACATACACACTAACGATAGTGACAATCAAAAACTACTATTTCAATCATGATTTTAGACACTTATCGACTTTGAATATTCAAAGATTTCTAACTCATAGGTCCATACTTCGTACTAAGCAATTTTCTATATTCTCAAATCTTTTTGACTACCACGTGCGAGTTCAAATTTCATTTATCACGAGAATATCAAAAAGACCAAGGATCTTCCAAGTCTTATTTCTCATTTGGAACGAACTCATATACGCTTCACGAAATAGGTACACAAAGTTTCATGGTCAGAGGGTCCAACTATTGGGCTCGAGTTTTAGAAAAAAAGAATAAGACAGCTTCTAGAAAAAAGGCCCAATAGATTTGTGCTGAAGTGATGCATGTTCTTTATATTCAAGCCCAATTATAGCTTATGTCGTTGTTATATACTTACAAATATTTTCAGTTAACTCCCTACGAATAAAACTCGTATATATTACCTCCAAGCATATTAAGGATTGCCTAGCCGCTTTATAAAAAGATGTTCACATAAGTTCTCTTTTCAACACAATAAGATTCTAACCTATAGTCAAAACAAACAAAGCAAGCAATGAAATACATAAATACTTTAACATTTCTGAACCAAAAACGCATTGCATTCACCAAAGGCTCCAGCTTAGTAATTGGATTACATTTGACTTTTCCCTTGTTGTATAGTAGCATATATATAAGCCTTTTCCCACCGGACTAAATAATGTTATTTTAAAACGTTGATAGAAATTTGCATGTTAGCTTTTCATAGTTTGTTTTTACATTTTTATTGTTTCTTTGTTAACTTTCATAGTTCGTTTTCTTTTCTAACCTGTATGAAATCAAAGATTAACATAGTCTCCACTAAAAACAAGATTTAGAGTACCAAAATGAAAGTAAAAAGTTAAGAGTTCATATGATTTTCCAGAGACTTCACAATTTGCAGATTATTTTCTAACCTAAACGATAGTGAAATCTCCGAAAACATAATACTATTCTCAACATATATGATCCACATACACTATGGTATATTAGTAAACACCAACTTCTATCTTCAAGCTATGTGGGAAAGAATGTTAGGATAAAATGTTAGAAAAGACCTAAAAAGAATAGTAAGATATAGTTATTAACATTTGGTTTAAGAAAGTTAGAAGCAACTGGCTTGTGTGTTTGGAGCACAAGTCATGAAGGGGACAATCTCAATAACGTAAATTTTATATGTTGAGATTAAGATGGCCAGGGTGTTGATCGGTTTTCATTACACTCATGTGAACAAAAAGATCCCTATTGAGTGGAATCACATTCGTGAGCCTTGACCTTTTTGTGAGAAATTTGGCTGAAATACTATGAACCAAACACGCAAACGTTGGACGATATCAATCAAGCCAAAGTACTTTATTATTACTTCTCCAAGCCAAATTCATAATAAAGTGATTATGTTTTAGCGAAATTGTTTTAGTCATTAAGTTCACATGGTGTAAAAGGATAGCATATTTTGAAAGCCAAATGATAAAGAATAAGAGTTTGAGAACCAATTCAATTTCAGTTTGTTTGCATTGTACATGTAGTGACTTAATGGTTTCATTATTTTATCATTTCTTCTCTAATTGTAAATGATTTTCTTTTTTTTTTTATCTTCTTTTTATTTGTTTGAACTGATGTTCCAATCCAAGGAGTGCCATCTTCTGTATGAAGGAAATTCAAGAATCGGAATAAATTTAGATACTCGAACATCTCATGTTCTTAATAATTTAGATTACAAATACTAGCTATTCATTCTATAACTTGAATATTTATTTTTACTGCAGACATTGCACCTACAGACGAGCTGTAAACCAAATGTCTTGTGCACTATTACCGGTTAATATCTTTGAAAGTATATAAAATGAAAATATAGACTACGATTTCTTATTTCTTTTCTCTAGCTGTAAGTTTCGCTATGCAGGTGTGTTTTGTGAGAACCCTGAATCATGAGTGCAAGAATTAGTTACGACCCAAACCTATATAGACTTCAAATAAGTAAATGCATAGGAAAAGTCACAGGTTCTTTTAATAAAATGCATAAAAAATGTAATCTTTCATTATTAGAACTATAACAACATATAATTCTATGTTATCCAAATTGTTACCTTCATGTTTCATGCTCTAACTCTTGCATTATTTATTTCTTTCTTTTCGTGTACATACAATTAATTGCTTCTAATTTAGTTTGATGTTCTATGTAACAAATTTTTCTTTCACTAAATGTTAAGACTCTATCCCAAATAGGCTGAAGATAGAAGTTGTTGGTTATTTATATCCAATGAGTGTATTTGTGTTAAATGAGTTCAGAGTAGTATTATGTATTCAATATTCCACAAACGTTGGGATGAAAAGCATCCGGCGCTTTGTTGAATGTTAGAATACTTATACGAACTCTTTACTTTTTTCTTTTAGCTAAGAAACAATTAAATATGTAAAAATGTATTTTAATTCTTTTGATTCAAATGGATCGTGCAAAACAATCTAATTCAAGAGTCAACAACCAACACAAAACTCAATAGACAATTCATACACATATCATAACCATACATGAAGTACGTTAGGAATTGAAAATTAGAGGAATCATTCAAATGATTCTAGATATCAACATCTTAGACAAATCTATGACTATGGTTCCATATTTTTGCAGTCAATTCGCTCAAGTAAAGTTTTAGGTCGAGCTAGTGGTTTGAATCCTTTTTCATGTACTTTCCACATAAAAAGCAGGTAAACAAAAAGAAATGAGTAACATATACGTATCACCTGAGGGCGGCTCGAGAACATGTTTCATTCACCTTTTGTTCTTGGTTAATAATAATTTTTGACATTTTTCTGACTAATTTACGTGGTTATCTCAGTTTGGAGTTCCAACTTTCAGTGACATATCCTTTTTTCACCAATTCTTGATAACTCTAGCATTGCATTTTCTAACTTTCTATCCTAACATTACATCTTACTTTGGTTGAATGAAGAAATTGTTTGTTACTAATATAATTTAGTCTAAGTGGAGGCAGATGTGTCTAACATAGAATACTGTTTTCAAATCATCCAGGATCTTGCAAGTTAAAAAAAAAAAAAAAAAAAAAAAAAAAAGAATTGTGAGATACCAACCGAGCTACACATCATTAAAGGATATCATGAGTACCATTGCTCGTTTAAAACCAACTGAGCTATGCCTCATTAAAAGTATTGGACCACTACTTCCAACGTATGCTGCATATATTTCGAGCTAATCTTAAGAGGAACTACACTATGATGACTTGAAGATGAGTAGTCAACGATGTTAAAGTAGGTAAGCAGTTTAAAGTTTAAATTTAGAGAAAACTTGTATTATAATAACGCAATTTGAGCCACTATAAGGGTCCAACTATTGGGCTTGAAGCTTTTTGGGTAAAAAAGAAAAAGAAGATGAAGATGGCTATTAGACATAGGCCCAATAGTTATATCCAGGACCATTTATCTTCTATGTCTTGTACTCTTGTTATATGCTTATGAATATTTTAGTCAACTTCCTATGAAAAAATCTCTTACATATTATCTGCATCTCTGCAAGTATATAAAGGATTGTCTAGCTGCTTAAGAAGAAATGACCTTGCTAATGGTTTTCATGTTGTGACTTATATACTTAGATTTTGTAATAGGTGCTCCATTAACGTGTGCTTACCACCAACAACACGTCCTTCGTTATTACACCAACCAACGACATGTTCTTTTCCAATATAAAATTATATTCAACAACACGTCCTTCGTTATGATAATAGTTTGCTTCTAAAATTCAATATGGAGTTCCAAAATATGTTTCTTTCAACAACTTTTTAACTCTTACATTATCTTTCTTTCCATAAAAATATTTTATATACGATGATGGAGACCATTTTCAACCTTCAAAATCCTAACATTTTATCCCACATAGGTTAAAGAAAGAAATTGTTTGTTACTAATATATCATAGCGTGCATAGGAAACTTGTTTCCTGGATAGTATTATGTTTTCATTCCTATCTTGATCTCATTAGTTAAACTAGCTAAAATACCTAGTGAGGTGATGACCGGTTTGAAAGTTAATACGATTCTCAGTTTTTTATCTTTCTTTGTACTCACTATAGAGCATTTTTTTTTATCTTTCTTTGTACTCACTATAAAACATGTTTCAGCGAAATCGTTTTAGTCATTAAGCTCACATGGTGTAAAAGGATGGAATATTTTGAAAGCCAAATGATAAAAGAATAAGAGTTTGAGAACCAATTCAATTTCAATTGGTTTGCAGTGTACATGTAGTGACTAAATGGTTTTAGAATTTGATAACTTCTTCTCTAACTGTAAATGATTTTCCATTTTTTTTATCTTCTTTTTCTTTGTTTTAAATGATATTCCAATACAAGGAGTGCCATCTTCTGTATGAAGAAAATACAAGGATCATTTTTTTTATCTTTCTTTGTACTCACTATTAAACATGTTTCAGCGAAATCGTTTTAGTCATTAAGCTCACATGGTGTAAAAGGATAAAATATTTTGAAAGCCAAATGATAAAAGAATGAGAGTTTGAGAACCAATTCAATTTCAATTGGTTTGCAATGTACATGTAGTGACTAAATGGTTTTAGAATTTGATAACTTCTTCTCTAACTGTAAATGATTTTCCATTTTTTTTTTTATCTTCTTTTTCTTTGTTTTAAATGATATTCCAATACAAGGAGTGCCATCTTCTGTATGAAGAAAATACAAGGATCATTTTTTTTATCTTTCTTTGTACTCACTATTAAACATGTTTCAGCGAAATCGTTTTAGTCATTAAGCTCACATGGTGTAAAAGGATAAAATATTTTGAAAGCCAAATGATAAAAGAATGAGAGTTTGAGAACCAATTCAATTTCAATTGGTTTGCAATGTACATGTAGTGACTAAATGGTTTTAGAATTTGATAACTTCTTCTCTAACTGTAAATGATTTTCCATTTTTTTTTTTATCTTCTTTTTCTTTGTTTTAAATGATATTCCAATACAAGGAGTGCCATCTTCTGTATGAAGAAAATACAAGGATCATTTTTTTTATCTTTCTTTGTACTCACTATTAAACATGTTTCAGCGAAATCGTTTTAGTCATTAAGCTCACATGGTGTAAAAGGATAAAATATTTTGAAAGCCAAATGATAAAAGAATGAGAGTTTGAGAACCAATTCAATTTCAATTGGTTTGCAATGTACATGTAGTGACTAAATGGTTTTAGAATTTGATAACTTCTTCTCTAACTGTAAATGATTTTCCATTTTTTTTTATCTTCTTTTTCTTTGTTTTAAATGATCTTCCAATACAAGGAGTGCCATCTTCTGTATGAAGAAAATTCAAGAACCGGTATAAATTTAAATACTCAAACATCTCATGTTCTTAATAATTTAGATTACAAATACTACATATTCATTCTATAGCTTGAGAGTTTATTTTTACTGCATACATTGCAGCTATAGACAAGCTGTAAACCAAATGTCGTGTGCACTATTACCAGCTAATATCTTTGAAAGTATATAAAATGAAAATTTATATTACAATTTCTTATTTCTTTTCTCTACTTGTAAGTTTCGCTATGCGGGTGTGTTTCGTGAGAACCCAGATTCATGAGTGCAAGAATAAGTTACGTCCCAAAACTTTTATAGACTTCATATAAGTAAACGCTTAGGAAAAATCACAGGTTCTTTTAGTACAATGCATAAAAGATGTAATCTTTAGTTATTAGAGCTTTAACAACATATAATTCAATGTTATCCAAATTGTTACCTTCATGTTTCATGCTCTAACACTTGCATCATTTCTTTCTTTTCATGTACATAAAATTAGTAGCTTCTAAACATCAGTTTGATGTTCCATGTAGCAAATCTTTCTTTCACCAAATGCTAAGAACTCTTGAATTATCTCTTTGAGAAAACCACATGCGAGTTTAAAGTTTATATATTATGGTACCAACTGACCTGCGTGTCACTAAAAGTCTTGGACCACAACTTTCAGCAAGTTTGACATATCTGTCGAGCTGCTTTTAAGATGAGCTACATTGGATGACTAGAAAAGAAGTAATGAACAGATTCAAATTAGGAAAGGAATAAAAAAGTAAGAGAAAACTTTGTGTTAAGATGATATTGTGGTTGTCGTTCCGCAATTTAAGCCACTAGGTCCGAAGATCATGTGTTGGAAAGTAGAGTTGAAGATGAAAAAGGTGGACAAAGCTTCCTGGTCTAACGTCGATCTACTTATGAAATGGGAACTTAACGGAGATGCATTCATAATGGCGCAAAACAATCTATGTATATCTAGATTGAAAAGGACATCTGAACCAAATTGATGAGACTATACCTTGTGTGCTTTCACACAATATTCGAATTTTAGAATAGAATAGAACAGATAGCATGACTCATATTATGCTTTATTTAATTCCGATTCTGTTAATATGATCAGCTTCTAACACATAATAGACTTACACATGTATATATTACCATGAATCACATTATTAAAATAGTTACATTTACGCAATTTTTTTGCTTGTATTGATTTGCTAAATAGGTTGTGATGATGCAAGAGCCATGTACACTTTGAGAGTGATACGGTAAGTGGTTTGCTCATGGTGGCCTTCATCAGCTTGTGCTATGAACCGCAAGCAAACTTAACATTTTTTTGTGTGTGTGTGTGTGATTGTAGTGATTATGGTGAAGTAAAATGCCAGGTGATATGTACTCGGCAGAACACGTTTTCAAAAAAACCAAAACAAGTGTCACTATACAACTAGACAACTTATACAATAGCATATAGATTTCTATATAAACAAATTCAGATAAATAAACGCTAATACTTTTTGCTTAGTAAAAATCATCATAGATTATTTATCCTAGTTGTTGCCTTTATGTTCCGTGTTATAAACAGATTAGGTAGTTGCTAATCAACTTTAATTTGATGTTCCATGTAACAAATCTTTCTTTCACTAACTGTTGAATACTCTTGCATTATCTCTTTAAATTCTTACCATATTCTATGAAGATATTTTGTAACATTTTATTCTAACACTCTATCCCACATAGGCTCAATATAGAAGTTGTTGGTTACTTATATACCATAAGTTTGTGTATGATAAATGGGTTGATATTAGTTTATGTCCTTGATTATTTCATAATCTGTCAGGTTGAATGAATCTGAAACTTCAAAAAGTCATGAAATAATATTTTCCTTTTTTCTTTTAATTTGGTACTCTAAAACACGTTTTCGTGGAGACCGTATATACAATGCATCTTATTAAAATGCAACATAACAAATATATACACGTACGATCTAACTCACGAGTCAACAACCAATATAATGAAATGAACAAATTTTTATCATAGCTGAAAGTTCATAACAAAAGATATCCTTTGGTATATCTTATTTTCATCTAGCTAATGCCATACATATATTTGTTCTAATGTCATCTTACAAAATACAGCAATGATAGTGACAATTAACAACTACTATTTATATATTCAAGGTTCGATACAACCATGCATGAGAAAAGAATACAATTTTATGAGGATTTTTTAAAAGCGATGGATTTTAGATGTCTTCTCATTTGAAACTAACTGAGCTATACACCGGCAAAAAAATTTAAAAGTATTGACCACAACTTTCTATTGGATTTAAATGGGTTGATATTAGTTTATGTCCTTGATTATTTCAGAATCTGTCAGGTTGAATGAATCTGAAACTTCAAAAAGTCATGAATTAATATTTTCCTTTTTTCTTTTGATTTGGTACTCTAAAACACGTTTTCGTGGAGACCGTATATACAATGCATCTTATTAAAATGCAACATAACAAATATATACACGTACGATCTAACTCATGAGTCAACAACCAATATAATGAAATGAACAAATTTTTATCATAGCTGAAAGTTCATAACAAAAGATATCCTTTGGTATATCTTATTTTCATCTAGCTAATGCCATACATATATTTGTTCTAATGTCATCTTACAAAATACAGCAATGATAGTGACAATCAACAACTACTATTTATATATTCAAGGTTCGATACAACCATGCATGAGAAAAGAATACAATTTTATGAGGATTTTTTAAAAGCCATGGATTTTAGATGTCTTCTCATTCGAAACTAACTGAGCTATACACCGGCAAAAAAAATTTAAAAGTATTGACCACAACTTTCTATTGGATTTAAATGCTATGAACCATACGCTAAGACGTTGGACGATATCTTTTTTTTTGGGTAAAAGGGTTAATTCACCCCGGTAAAATATATTACGCCAAAAAACATTGAAGTACAAAGGATGAGGGTGAATCCCTCATCTCAGTCCCGAAGGACACTTACAGACTCTCCTATAGGAATGCAACATCATTCCTATAACTTACAATATAAGCGTGACAGACCACACTTATAACTAAACATCAGACTACAACGTTAAAAAGAGTAAAAAATAAATGCACTTTAAGTAGAAATACTTGAATCTTCAATTCACCATAGTAGTCCAAACTTCCAGCGTCGTCCAAAAATACAATACCATGATCCTCAAATTGAAGTACAGTTCACAAGTTTCACACAACGGTTGGTGAGGGACTCTAAAACCACAGATAGAGCAGCAAGCACAAAACTCGCTCCAAGGGTGTATGTTGAGATGCAAAACTGAACACCAATAAGAATAACCAACCAATACGTATAAGACCAACGCACATCCACAATAGCAGCATCTAACCATCAGTGACCACTCGTAAAAGTGTCTCAACATGAGACCAAGTTAGAATCTGCCAAAGAAAGTAGAGATGGTGACAATAGGGTGAACCCCTAACTTCCAGAGATAACGAACCAGCCATCAGAATGAACAGCAGCATACGCCATATAGAGCATCAATACAGCCACCGTAACAAACCAATTAGCAACTGACCTAGGGTTATCGACAAACCCTAACCACGTAAAAGCATGAATGCATCAATCACGCTGATCCAGATGGGAAGCAACTCGATGCAACATACAATTAGGGTTTAACAAACCCTAACTTCCATAGCCAACCATAATCGATCCACAAAAAAATTCAGTAGCCGCAGGATCAAAGACTAACAAATAATAGGGTATACGAACCCTAACTTACCATAACCACAAGCAGCGAACCATAACAGATCACATAACATGATAAACAACTCTCAAAAACCCACTTACATAATCTTGAATCAGATAAAGAACTCACGTACAGATATGCATATACCAGCGCAGAAAAAAACGAAACCCTAATTAGGGTTCCATTCGAATAAACCTCAGCCGCATATATGTATATCACCATCAAGAATCAAAGGATAATAAAGAACCCTAGAAAGGGTTACACATTAAGCACATCACCAGCACACATACGAACCACAACGATCAAGGAGAAAAGTAATAGCGATTTAGGGTTTTCTTGATCGAAACAAAGTGTAACCGATTTATATAAAAGAAAATAAAATCTCCCAGCCGCCACCAGTAATGAAAACACAACCTAACTCGATTGCATACCACTTTGCTGTTGCATACCAGGTGTCGGTTGGCTATTCCTTTATGGATTTGCTGCCGATCTGTAAGTGGGTTTGAGAGAGGTGCTTTTATTTGCTGGATGTATACCCACGTTTGGGTATTGATTATCTGCTGGTAAGATTGATTTGGGTCGTGTTATGAGTGTTTTTGTAAGTGGGTTATGGGAGAGAAGGAAATTGGTTATGATTGGGTCATCAATCGGATCATTTGGTGGCTGTATTATTTTGGTCTTGGGTTCGCATATGCTGGAAGTTAGGGTTGAATCACCCTATGTTTATGTTTTATGCTTGTTACCACAGTTAGTTTATTCTATTGTTGGTTCAGGTTTGAAGCTGCAAGTCATGTTGTGTTCAGCGTGGTTTTCCATGATTGTTCAAGCACGTTGTGTTTATTTCTGTCAAAGATGATGTTCACTCCGGTTTTCTACATGGTATTTTGAGGCGTTACTGCTCGGACTAGGGAGTTGATTTCATTTGTTGATTGAATATGGTCTGTGTTTCTTGGGTCGTCTTACTTGGAAGTTAGCCGTTTAGGCTATTTGGAAGTCGCTGCTGAAAGAATAGCATGTATCATGCTCATTATACGCCTCTTAATTTTTTCAGAATGAACACATTTCTGTGTTAACCATTGATGAGACGTTTTTTCAGGAGCTTTTGTTGCCATCTCGGTGGTTTGATTTAGAAAGTTGTTTTTTGCTTCTTTCTTTGTTAGTGATAAGAATGGTTATGTCATTCTAATTTAGTGTTTTGGTTAGTAGCTTGTTGAAGCTTGTTCATGAGTTTGGCTTGTCATTCTCATGATGGTGTGGTTTGTTGCACTACGGTGCGTTCTTATTCGCCCATGTAACGGGCCGGGTTGTAGGACTTCACCTACACCGTTTGTACTTAAATGTTTTTTGGTGAAATACAATTTACCGGGGAAACCCTTTACCAAAAAACTATATATACGGGAGAGAGAGGACGAAGACTCTAAAATGTGGAAGTTTGAAGTATAGTAGAAGATGTAAATTGGGCAGGTAGGATACATTCCAAAAACTATATATGTTACTGTATAAAAATAATGTTCTACATCTTTCATCCGTTGTGACCATTTTTCTACATCTTGGGAATGTCTTACTTATTCTCGAAAACTCGATTTCAGGATGTCCTTGTAATGAAGCAGCCCAAGTATGGAATGGTCCCCAAAGTGCAGTTAAATTGAAATACTGAATAAGCATGGAATGGGTTTCCAAAGATTCAAGCATGGTATCTATTGGTGTTTCGTTTATATGTTCTACATGTAGAAAGTAATTTTCTACTATTAAGAGTACCATTTTACTATGGACATCTTAAATTAAATCATATTTTAAATTAAATAAAATTATTTTGGAAAATCAGCAAATGGAATTGCAGTAAACTAACCTTTTAAGTTTTAAGCAATCTCATGCATGATTACTGTTTGTGAGGCTTTTCTTAAATGAAAATTCACTTTTTATTTTGCCTCTATGGAAACGTTAGAGTCGGTTTAAACTACAATGGTTAGTTGTAATATTACCACAATGTTTTACGTTGCTACAGATTAATAGCAAACATAAGTTGATTACAAAATGTATTTATTTAAGCTCATAAATGTTTCAATCTTTTATCTTGAAATTCTATCCCACATAGGTTGAACATAGAAGTTTTTAGTTAGTTATATACCTAGGTTTATGTATTTTGATTGTGTTGAGACTACTACATGTCCTTGAAAATTTCACCTCTCTCTTAGCTGAAAAAAATCTGAGAGGGTGTTGGAATATTCGAAAACTCTTATAAACTCTTAACTTTTTCTCATATTATGTTTCGTTGGAGAGGAGACCATGTTAATATGTTACTATTTGATTTCACACATATTAAAAAGGAAAACGAATTGTGAAAGCTGATAGAAAAAACAGAAGAAATGTAAAATTGCATCACGTACGATTTAACTCAACAGTCAATAACCAACATAAATCTTATTAGGTAACTCATAGACATATCAAAACCTTTTATGACATGAACACAATTTAATAGCTGAATGTTCATAGTGAGGATATCTTTTAGAATATCTTATATAGTTACATCCAGTTCCCATATATATTTTCGTTCTAATGTGGTCATACACATACATAACAACGATAGTGACAGTCAACAACTACTATGTCAATCATCATGTTTATACTTATCGACTTTGAATATTTAAGGATTTCCAAATATATAAGTCCATACTCCATGCTAAACGATTCTCTATATTCCTAAATCATTTTCACAACCACGTGCGAGTTTAAAGTACATTTATTATGAGTATATCTAAAAGGCCAAGGATTTTGCAAATCTTATTTCTCATTTGGAACCAAACTGAGCTACGCGTCACGAAATGAATTAAAGTCTTGGACCACAACTTTATGCAAATTTGTCATATCTTTCGAGCTAATCTTAAAAGGAGCCGCACTTGATGACTAGAAAAGAAGTAATGAACATATTTAAACTAGGAAATCAATCGAAAATAAATTAAAATATTGTCGTATGATGATATTGTGGTTGTCGTTTATGCTATTTAAGCCATTTCATGTCCTAAGAAAGTAGAGTTGAAGACGATATAGGTACACAAAATTTCATTGTCAGAGGGTCCAACTAATGAGCTCAAGCTTAAAGTAGAAGATATCTTTTAGACAAAGGCTTAGTAGATTTGGGCTGAAGTGATGCATGTTCTTTATATTCAAGCCCAATTATATCTTATACACAACTATATAATGAGATTGTAACATAAGTACTCTTTTTAGCGTAATAAGATTTTCATCTAAGGCCAAAATAAACCAAACAAGCATCATAATCTAGAAAATACTTTACCCAAACAACTGAAACGTAATTCATTCAGTCAAATAGATTAAGAGGAATTCACGTTTTAGAAGTCATTTCTCTATTTGGTTCAAGATAAATATTACCAGATGCTACAAATTTTTCTTTCACCAAATGTTAAGAACTAAATTAAATTATCACTTTCTTAACATTTTTTTAATGCAAATATTTTCTAACCTTTTATCCTAACACTTTATCCCACATGGGCTTAAGATAGAAATTGTTGATTAGTTAAATGTGATAAGTGTATGTCTTTTAAATGTGTTGAGACAAATATATGTCTTCAATCTATGTAATAATGTTTTCAATCGTTACATATAGAAAATGGAAGTGAAGTGAATTAACAATCTATGTAAACTGAATTACACCATTCAAAGGCTATCAACAACCAAAATGTGTCTCATTCAATCAGTCATACACATATTGAAACAATTTATAAAGTAAACATTTCACTCTCTATGACATACACCATTCAAAGAAAATGGAATGGAAGTGAAGTGAAGTGAATGGAAGTGAAGTCATACACATATTGAAACAATTTATAAAGTAAACATTTCACTCTCTATGACTATAAGCACAAAGATCAACTCTTAAACTTAACGTTTACAATTTTCATTTTCATTTTTACAGCAATAACAACATATAACTTCATGTTGTTACCTTCATGTTTCATGTTCTTCAACATATTTTTCTTACACCAACTCATAAAAATCTTATCTTTTACCCATTTGACCAATTTTCTACATCTTGAGAATATCTTACTTATTCTCGAAAACTCGATTTCAGGATGCCAGTCTTGTAACGAAGGGAGGCCGAGTATGGAATGATCCTGAAAGTGCAATTAACCTGAATAAGTAGGATGGCTTTTCAAAGTAATTTTCTACTATTATGAGTACCATATTTCTGTGGACACCTTAAATTAAATCATATCATAAATTAAATTAAATCATATTTTAGAACATCTTTTAACTGGAAAACATCACTTTATGTGCACGTATATATGGGAAAATTAGCAAATGGAAGTGAAGTAAACTAACCATTTAAGCAATCTCATACATAATTTTTTGTTCGTGAGACTTTTCATAAGTAAAAAAAATCACTTTCTATCGCCTTTATAGAAATGTTAGAGCTCGGTTTAAAACTAATATGGTTACTTGTAATGTTACCACAATGTTTTGCGTTGCTACATATATGAAAACTAAGCTGATCACTAAACGTATTTCTTTAAGTTCATACATTTTCAACCTTTTATTTTAGAAGTTGTTTGTTACTTATATACCATAAGTTCATGTGCATTGGATGTGTTGAGACTAGTATTATGTCTTCATTACTTTAGCTTGTTTTCAGATTTACAAACAAATCTGAGAGTGTGTTTAAGTAACTGAAATTCTTATAAACTCTTAACTTTTTATTTTATTTTAGTACTTTAAATATGTTTCAGTGGACACCATGTTAATTTTTGATTTCGCACATATTAAAAAGGAAAAAAGAATTGTGAAAACTAATGAAAATAAACAACAAAAATGTAGATTTGCTTCACGTTCGATCTAACTCAATAGTCACTAAATCTTATTAGATAATTCATACACATATCAAAAACTTTTATGACATGAACATATCTTAATAGATGAATGTTCATAGCGAGGATATCCTTTGGAATATCTTATATTCATCAAGTACCATATATATTTTCGTTCTAACATGGTGTTACACATACGCAACAACGATAGTGACAATCAAAAACTACTATTTCAATCATCATGTTTATATACATATCGAATTTGAATATTCAAGGATTTCTTAACCCATAGGTCCATACTCCGTACTAAACAATTTTATATATTCCCAAATATTTTTCACAATAATGTGTGAGTTTAAGGTACATTTATTATGAGAATATCTAAATGACCAAGGATTTTGCAAATCTTATTTCTCATTTGAAACCAAACTGAGCTAAGCGTCACGAAATGAATTAAAGTCTTGGACCACAAATTTATGCAAATTTGTAATATCTTTCGAGCTGATCTTAAAAGGAGCCGCACTTGATGACTAGAAAAGAAAGTAATGAACATAATTAAACTAGGAAAGCAATCGAAAATAAATTAAAAGATTGTCGTATGATGATATTGTGGTTGTTGTTTATGCTATTTAAGCCATTGCATGTCCTAAGAAAGTAGAGTTGAAGACGATATAGGTACACAAAGTTTCATGGTCAAAGGGTCCAACTAATTAATGAGCTCAAGCTTAAAGTAGAAGATATCTTTTAGACAAGGGCTTAGTAGATTTGGGCTGAAGTGATGCATGTTCTTTATATTAAGCCCAATTATATCTTATATGCAACTATTATAAAGTATTGCCTAACAGCGTATAATGAGATTATAACATAAGTACTCTTTTTAGCGTAATAAGATTTTCACCTAAGACCAAAATAAACCAAACAAGCATCATAATCTTGAAAATACTTTACCCAAACAACTGAAACGTAATTCATTCAGTCAAATATACATTTTTTACTTGAAAACAATTTATCTTTTTATAGCAATAGCAACATATTGTATAACTTAAGTTATCAAAACTGTATATGATAAAGGATTGCCTATTTGCCTAGCTACTTACTTTTCGATTTAGAATTTAGATAGGTAAAGGATAATACTTTTATCTTTGAAAAACTCATCATAGTTTCTTTTATCCAAGTTGTTGCCTTTATGTTTCCTCTTATAAACACATAAATTATCTTTTTCACCAAATGTTAAGAACTCTTGAGTTATCTTTTTCTTACCATTTTTCTAGTGAAGATAGGAGTATTTTCTAACATTTTATCCTAACACTCGATCCCACATTTGTTGAAGATAGAAGTTGTTGGTTACTTACATACCATAAGTGTATGTGTGTTCAATGTGTTGAGATTGGTATTATGTTTTCGGGTATTTCAACATCTTTCAGGTTGAAAAAATCTGAAAGCTCTTGAGATTGTCCAAAACTCATATAAACTCTTGGCTTTTTAATTATAAGAGTTAAATGCAGAAATCGTCCCTGTGGTTTGCCCAGATTGCAGATTTCGTCCCTACATTTTCGAAAGTGCAGCGGCCTCCCTGGGTTTACTGTTGGAGTTCATTTTCGTCCCTGACCAAATTGAAATGACTAAAATACCCTCGTCTTCATCCCCTTTAAATTTAAAGGGGCAAAATCTGCAATTTGAACAAACCACAAGGACCATTTATTTTTACCGAAAATAATTTTTTTTCGAAAATAATTTTTTTCCGAAAATAATTTTATCGGTTTTCATCATTTTTTGTCCATTTTTCATACCTTTTTTAGATTATTGTCCATTTTTATCCATTTTTCTTACGTTTTGTCTATTTTTATTCGTTTTCGCCCGTTTTTGTCAGGTTTTTTTCCATTTTTGTCCGTGTTTTTTATATTTTGTCTATTTTTTCTTACGTTTTTGTTTGTTTTTGTAATATTTTATCATTTTGAAATTTCTTTTGAAAAAATTTGAAAAAAAAAATTCCAAAAAATAATTAGAATTTTTTCGCAAATTTGGAATTTCTTTTTCCAAATTTGCGAAAAAATTATAATTTTTTTTTTGGAAATTTTTTTCAAATTTTTTCTTTTTGAATTTTTTTTTCAAACTGATGAAATATTACAAAAACAAACAAAAAAGTAAGAAAAATAGACAAAATGTAAGAAACACGGACAAAAATGGAAAAAAACAGACAAAAAGGGGCAAAAACGAATAAAAATAGACAAAACTTAAGAAAAACGGATAAAAAACGGACAATAATCTAAAAAAATGTACGAAAAACGGAAAAAAACGGATGAAAACCGATAAAATTATTTTCGGAAAAAAATTATTTTCGAAAAAAAATTATTTTCGGTAAAAATAAATGGTCCTTGTGGTTTGTTCAAATTGCAGATTTCGTCCCTGTAAATTTAAAGGGGATGAAGACGAGGGTATTTTAGTCATTTCAATTTGGTCAGGGACGAAAATATGTTTTGGTGGAGACCATTGTAATCTTTTATTTCACATAGGTTAGAAAAGAGAACTAATTGTGAAAACTTATATTGAAACAACTGGAATGCAAAAGTGTATCTTAATTTTTTTTGGTTAAAACGCAACTTGCAAAATAAATACAGGTTCGATCTAACTCAACAATCAACAACCAACATAAATCTTATTAGATAATTCATACACATATCAAAACCTTTTATGACATTAAGAGTTTTCAATAATGAGGATATCATTTGGAATATCTTCAGTGCCATATATATTTTCATTTTGACGTGGTCAGACACATACACAACAACGATATGTCAATCATCATGTTTAGATACTTATCGACTTTGAATATTCAATGATTTCTAAACCCATAGGTCCATACTCCGTACTAAACATTCTCTATATTCCCAAATCTTTATCACAACCACGTGCGGGTTTAAAGTACATTTATTATGAGAATATCTAAAAGACCAAGGATCTTGCAATTAAGTCTTATTTCTCATTTGGAACAAACTGAGCTACGCTTCACGAAAAGAATTAATGTCTTAGACAACAACTTTATGCAATTTGGCTAGGGTTTTAAAAGGCCTAGCCACAACCTCCTACAAATATTGTGTGTCTTGCGAGCCATAATCTTAAGAGGAGCCACACTTGATGACTAGAAAAGAAGTAATGAACAGATTTAAACTAGGAAGCAATCGAAAATAGAAGAAATTTTTGTCTTATAATGATATTGTGGTTGTTGTTCACACTATTTAAGCTAGTGTCTGTCCTAAGAACATGTAGTTAGAAAGTAGAGTTGAAGACGAAATAGGCACATGAAGTACATGGTCTAAGGTTCCAAGAGTTGGGCTGAAGTGATGCATGTTCTTTATATTCAGGCCCAATTATATCTTATGTTGTTGTTATATACTTAAAAATAAATTCAACTAACTCCAAGCGAATAAAATCGATTTCAGGATGCCAGTATTGTAACGATGTGAGGTCGAGTATGGAATGGTCCTCAAATCACAATTAAACTCAATCAACAGGTCAGATTTCCGAACATTCAAGCATGTTTTATATTGATGTTTCGTTCATTTGTTATGCATGTTGACATTATTTTTCTACTATTACGAGTACCATTTTTCTATGGCCACCTTCACAAACTTTCTATAATGTCATTATATCCCACATAGGTTTATTTTGTAAGAAAAACGGGAGAAACAATTAAATTGTTTAAGTTTATTCTGATCATTATAAAACAGAAATGAAATGAAACTTTAGCAAATGGAAGTGAAGTAAACTAACTATTTAAGCAATCTCATACATGGGATTTCTGTCTATATATGATCTTTTCATAACATTCTATCCCACATAGAGTTAAGATAGAAGCTGGTGGGAACTAATATACACATAGTATTTGTAAGTCGAATGTGTTAAGAATAGTAATACGTTTTCAGCTACTATACTTTCTTTAAGCTAACTAAATTGATTGTTAAGTTGAATAGCAGAAAATTGGTATAAATGCATAACTTTTTACTTTATTTGATTAAATTGAAAAAGGATATGTGTAAAAATGAATTAAAATGTGCATATCTTATTTGATTAAATTGAAAAAGTATTGCCGAAAGATTTTCAATTACAAGAATGAAAATGACGTGCAAAATAAATCTATGACTAATTTGGTGAAACACACTTTTTTTTCCGTATAAGCCAATAAGTGGAAACGCATACATGTTAACAGATAATATGACTCACATTATTATATTATTATCAGATTTTGAGACATACATGTTAACATGAGTCACATTATTATAATAGTTTCAATTACGCAATGATATTACTTGTTTTAATTTACTAAAAAGGTTGCGATGACGGAACTAGCGGGCCGTGTGTATGCTTTGAGATTGATATGGTAAGTGGTTAGCTCGTGGTGGCCTTCATCAGCTTGTGGTTTGAACCATGAGCAAACTTAATGTTGTTTTTAGCAGTGAATGCAGTGATCACGGTGAAGTAAAGTAGATGAGAGTGATGAGAGGATAAACAAATTGGGGGCTAAACTGACAGTAGTGATGGACGATGCTCGTAATGACCACTCAATTGCTCTTAATATAGTTTCGAGTAACTCAATTAATCAATTTTATTTTTTCATTTATACTATCTCAAGCAACGCAAGAGATATGAATGTTTCATAGTTACATGAAAATCTATATATGCACATTCACAATTTAGACATTAAGCATTCAAAAAATGCTTAAGGATCTGAGCTAGGCAGAACAAGTTTTTAAAAATGTGAGTTTTGATAAATCTCAACATACTGATATGTATTATGATTGGAGAATATATACAATGAATACTACAACAGAAACCACAGAAATTACGGAGCTATATATATGATAAAATACAACAACCTTGACTAAGATATAGAAATATTTATAGTGGTGGTTTGTTTCCAATATTATCTCCAATAACCCCCCTCAAGCGAACGGATGGCGGACGAACACGTAACTGATCGCGAAATGACTCAAATAGAGGTCTTGGTAGAGGTTTCGTGAAAATGTCAGCCACTTGGAGCTTGGTAGAAACAAATTTCGTATGCAGTTTGCCAGAGGACACAAGTTCTCGCACAAAGTGATAATCAATATCTATATGTTTGGCTCATCGATGTGCTACCGGATTTTGGATAAGAAAAATGGCACTCAAATTATCACTCAATAAGGTGGGACGGTTAAACGGCAATGCATTTAAATCACGTAATAGATGAGTAATCCAGATGAGCTCAGCAGCGGTGTTAGCCATTGCCCGGTATTCGGACTCGCAACTAGAACGAGAAACAGTAGGTTGCTTTTTGGCACTCCAGGAGACGAGGTTTCCACCAAAGAAGATTGAGTACCCGTACGTGGAACGGCGAGTTTCAATACAACGAGCCCAGTCGGCATCGGAGTAACCTACTAGTGTTGATTTTGTTGGATGTGAAAAATGGAGCCCGTGAGTAGGAGTTCCTTTCACATATCTAGAGATCCGTTTTACCATTTGAAAATGTTGATCTGTTGACGAGTGAAGAAACTGACTAGCTTGATTTACAGCTTACGAGAGATCAGGTCTTGTAATAGTTAAATACTGAAGCGCACCAAAAAGTGATCGATAAAGAGTGGGATTATGAAAAGCTGTTCCAGTGCTCGTGAAAACATCATGTGTGGCAAGTGGTGTCCCAACTGGTTTTGAATCAAGAAGGCCGACCCGGTGTAGAATATCATTTTCATACTTGGTTTGACTCAGAAATAAACCATTTGATGTATATGAGACTTCAAGACCAAGAAAGTAACTCAAGTTGCCCAAATCTTTAATGGCAAACTCACTTTGCAAGCGATCAATGAACTTCTTGATAGAGGGCCCATGGTTTCCGGTTAGAACTATATCGTCCACGTATACTAATAAGTACAAGAGACATGAGCCACGATGGAAAAAAAAAGTGAGGTGTCGGCTTGACTGCACTTAAAACCTTGGTGTACTAAAAAGTTACTTAATCGCTGAAACCATGCCCGCGGGGCTTGTTTAAGGCCGTAAAGAGCTTTGTTGAGACGACAAACATAGTTGGGGTACGAGAGTCAACATAGCCCTTTGGTTGCTCCATATACAGTGTTTCTCTATGATCTCCATTTTGGAACGCATTTTTAACGTCCAGTTGGTGTAGATGCCAACGATTAGTCACATCTAAAGATAGAACAATACGAACTGTGGTGGCTTTAACAACGGGGCTGAAAGTGTGCGAGAAATCAAAACCTGGAATTTGTGTGAAACCTTGGGCCACTAATCATGCTTTGTGAAGGTCAATTGTTCCATCAGCATGATATTTTGTTCGAAATAGCCACTTTGATCCGACTACATTTGCGTTTCCTGGACAGGGAACTAGTGTCCATGCATTGTTAAGGTGAAGAGCCTTAATTTCGTCGGCCATGGCATCACACCAATGTTGGTGTTTTGAAGCTGATTTGAACCCTTTAGGTTCGTTGGCAGCGAGTAAAACAACATGTAGATTGTTGGCTCCGTTTCACAGGTTCTAAACCAAGCCATTTGCGTGACATAATAGCCTTATGATTCACCATGTCAATGGTGTATATGAACTCGACAAAAAACGTAATAAACGAGATGTTTATGATAACAATATGATTGAACAAAAGATTAAAACAAAGACTTAATATAAAAGGTAATAGTTGTTGTTTACAAACATCCTAGACTCGATCTTAAATAGGTTATGAATCGGTACAAGACATCATTCCTGAAACGTCATGATGCTTCAGAAGTAACCGCCATTCATAACTGCCATACCGGCCCAAATAACTAACTTAACTAACAACTGTTTAACGGGGTGTTTGGTTGTAAGTCCAACCCAATGTTCTTAACCCGTTTTGACCCAAACAATAATAAACATAATAACATTGTTGACCAAATTAACTTAACAAACATTAAACGGAGTTTACATCTCCCCCGTAATTTTGTAAAGTTAATCCCTTCATGGTTCCATTCCTTCACGCCAAGATGACGAAATCATCTTCACTGGTTGCGTTCTCCTTGCCATAACCACTTGTTGAGCTTTCCACATCTTCTTCCGTCTTGACCTCTCCATGGACATGCTTGATTCTTTTCCTTGGCTTTTCTTCCTGTGCTTCCTCCATGTACACGCTAGTCTCCGCATCCCCACATGGTTCATTTCCGACCATATTCCGTGGTTCTCCATGCCCTGCCCTGCGTGCTTCCTCATAGTACACCTTTACCAATGCTATATACTCGCGGTAGCATTCCTTAACATCATGTCCATCCTCTCGTGCCAAACCCAATGGAAGTGCTATGTCGCCCCATAAGTTATTGAAAGATACGTTCATGTATCCTCCCATATCGTCTACAAACTTATATAAGGCAAGTAAATCTATCCTAACCACTCCTATTGTTGGTGGTAAGTCACCCAACGCTTCCATACCCATGTACTCGTGATAAAACCATTCTAACAAACTTATAAACTTTTCTCCCATGATTTTCCAGTTCTTGAAGACTAACTTATCAATTTTGACTAGATATAAAAATGATAAGAAACGTTGAAACGTATTTATTTTAAGATGATAAAGCGTACCATTCAAACTAATGTACTCTTCATCGATGTAATCATGGCTGTCTTCTTTGTTCATCTCGAGTTCTTCCATTCCTTTTACTAGTGAACATTCCTCGCTCGGATCAAGTGACTTGTAGTACCCTTCCATGAATTCCTCATGTGCCTGGATTGCCTCTTCATCTCCCTTGTCTACGGTTTCTTCGTCTTTGTCAAACATATACTTCACTTGACATGTACCGTCTTTACAAGTCACAATAAACCCTTGATCCTCGAGTTGTTTCATACTTAATACATTCATTGTAATCTCAGGCGTATATAGTACGCTGGGAATTACAATTTCTTCCTCCTTGTTATCAATGATTGCCTCTCCTATTCCGTAGGCAATAACAAACCTTCTCACCCTCTCGTCTTTCCCAACCAACTTGAATTGGTTTGCCATACGTTTGAACATATATCTTGAAGGGGTCATGTGTTTAACAGCGGTTGTACTCACATACCAGATATTGTTCCAATTTCCTTTGTCAGTTCCCTTGATCATGTAGTCGGTGTCCACATGAATCTTTTCCGATGGCCAATTGAAGATTTCTTGTTTTGATGCCTCGCTCTCCATTTTTCCTTTAGAACCGGTGTGTTTTTTGGTTGTGCAGTTCCAATAGAAGTGTCCTCTGCCTTTGCACATATAACACCGAGATCTCTTTTCTTTTCTGGAAGTTGTGCAAATCTTTTCTTGGAAAGTGGAGAACGGTTGAGAGTCTTTAGGAGCGGTTAACTTTGAAGTGTTAAAGGATAATACTTCATTAAGTTTATCCTTTAAAACTTGTTTTCCAAAGTTGGATAACTGTTTTTGTTTTCCCTCCTCTTTTCGAACAAAAGATGGTTCACATCTTTGTAAAAAGTTCTTGTTTAACGTGGCCCTAACTTCTCCTCTTGATGACTTGTTCCATGAATCGTAACGTGGGCTCTGGTACCAATGTTGGCTCCGTTTCACAGGTTCTAAACCAAGCCATTTGCGTGACATAATAGCCTTATGATTCACCATGTCAATGGTGTCGTATATGAACTCGACAAAAAACGTAATAAACGAGATGTTTATGATAACAATATGATTGAACAAAAGATTAAAACAAAGACTTAATATAAAAGGTAATAGTTGTTGTTTACAAACATCCTAGACTCGATCTTAAATAGGTTATGAATCGGTACAAGACATCATTCCTGAAACGTCATGATGCTTCAGAAGTAACCGCCATTCATAACTGCCATACCGGCCCAAATAACTAACTTAACTAACAACTGTTTAACGGGGTGTTTGGTTGTAAGTCCAACCCAATGTTCTTAACCCGTTTTGACCCAAACAATAATAAACATAATAACATTGTTGTCCAAATTAACTTAACAAACATTAAACGGAGTTTACATAGATGAGTCGGAGAAACAGCAAGAAGGTTAAAAATGTGTTTAGGTTTTACAATACCGGCCTTTCCCCGAGTAACCATTGGATGGGATGATGTGACTGAAGAAGAGGACGGTTCAGCCGCAGAAGAGGCGACGGGTGAGATAACTGTTGACACAGGCTCTGTTGAGGATGAAGAAGTTGGGTTGGTTAAATGTATAGGATTTGGGCTTTGTGGGGGAGACGTGGAAAGGATGGATGAAGGCTGGGAATTTTGTGAAAAATTAGGTGGTATGGGGTTTTCAATAATGGGTTGGGTAATATCATCAGTATAGGAGCTCAAGAAAAGTGTAGAAATATCATTTGATGAAGTGCTTTTTGAAAATGGAAAGGTCTCTTCATCGAACCGTGCGTGCCGAGTGATGTAGATACGGTATGTGTTTTGATCTAAACACTTGTACCCTTTGTATTGAGTACACTAGCCAATGAATATACATTCAATGCTTCTTGGAGCTAGTTTGTGATCCGAGTACGGTAGCAAATATGGAAACACACGACAACTGAAATCCTTAAAATTGTTAAAATTTGGAATCAAACCAAAGAGAAGCTCATAGGGAGGCTTGTCAGTAATAATTTAGTGAGAAGAAGATAAATAACATAAGCAGCCGAAGAGAAAGCGTCTACCCAAAAGGTGGCAGGAGCATTAGCTCCAAAGAGCATAGCAAGACCTGTTCGGTTAAATATCGGTGTTTTCGTTCTGCTCATCCATTTTACTATGGAGTGTATGGACAAGACATTTGATGATGAGTTCCATTTGCAAGAAATAAATCCCGAACCTGATTGTTTAAAAACTCAGTACCTCCATCACTTTGAAACACTTTTAGTTTACAATCAAATTGTGTTTGGACAAAACTCAAAAAACTTTTTAGTACTTCAAAGAAAGCCGACTTAACATAAACAAGTATCACAACATAACAAGGACTTGTATTCATGACCTGAACACATAATTATACAACAACATATAGATTTCTATATAAACGAATTTAGATGAGTAAACGCTAATACTTTTTGCTTAGCAAAAATCATGATAGATTATTTTATCCAAGTTGTTGCCTTTATGTTTCGTGTTATAAACAGATAAGTTAGTTGCTAATAAACTTCACATGTAACAAATCTTTCTTTCACTAACTATTATGAGCTCTTGCATTATCTCTCTCTTACCCTTTTTTTATGAAGATATTTTGTAACATTTTATCTTAACACTCTATCCCACATAGGATGCCGATAGAAGTTGTTGCTTAGTAATATACCATAAGGGTACATGTGTTAAATGTGTTGAGAAATAGTATTATGTCTTTGGATATTTCAACCTTGTCAGGTTAAAAAAATTTGATAGGGACGAAATATCCCAAACATCATATGAACTCTTAATTTTTTATTTTTTATTTTATTTTATTTTATTTTATTTTATTTTTAAGATACTTTAAAACATGTTTTGCTGGAGGCTATTTTAATTTTTACTTTCACACAGGTTAGAATGGACTGTGAAAACTAATACTGTAATTTTTAATTTCACACAAGTTATAACGTGTAAGAGAGGAAATGTTGTTTATTTGATTGCGTGATTACATACAGTGAAGAGCCAATATATAGCAATCTTATACAAGATCTATATTAGGTAAATACAAATTACCTACTAAACAAGCTTATATCCTAGTCATTATCTAGTCACCAAATGGATAACTAATACTTCCCGACAGTTCGAGCGTCGAAATCACAAAAGCTCGGACTGGAGTTAAAATATATATATATATATATATATATATATATATATATATATATATATATATATATATATATATATATATATATATATATATATATATATATATATAATTTTAGTCGACTCGTAACAAAACCGTACCAACGGTCGACTTTAATCGACTGATACCAACGGTCGACCAGTAACAAAACCGTACCAACGATCGACATTAGGGACTGGTACCAACGGTCAACTTTAATCGACTGGTAACAAAGCCACACGAACAATCGACTACCAAACAAACAAACAATGAGAAAACGAAAGTTGGTTCTAAAACTTCAACCCCAAAAAACCTTCCAAACAAACGGGCCGTGTTTTCCCTAGAAAAATATAAATATCACCTCACAAATAAACATCAAAACATGGGTGGGGTTTATTATTGCGCTTACAGAGTTTAAGGTTTAAAGGGAGCCCTCCGAACCTCTGACGTGTAGCCGGCGGCCGGACTGGTGCTCTGAAACCTTGTAAGAGGGGAGATGTCGTTTATTTGATTGCCTGATTACATACAGTGAAGAGCCTAGTGAATTAAGGAGTCAAAGGGTCAAGTTTGAATAAGTAAGTATGGTCTAATGGGATTTAATATTGAATTAGATTTACTATTACACATAGGGGATGTCTTGTAGTAGGAAAAAAAGAACAGGTATGTGTTATTTTTAGAAAAATGTATTTTGTGAATGTATTGGGTACTAAAAATATATATTGGGTAATAGTTTTTTGCGGTTATAGTTAAATACGTATAATTAAGTGGGCTTAGTAAATGAATATTAAGGGTGTAAGAAATAATTTTTTGGCACTTTTGTAGTAATTTAAGGAATGTGAGAATGTATTTAAAATAATCGTTGGGAGTGTTGGGTACGTTGGGTGTTCATTTAAATTGTGAAAATCTTTTATTAAATTAATAATTGTGATGAACTAAAATTCAAATGCACTTGTAATTAAATTATGAATTCGAGTAGTGGCAATATATTGTAATGTCATAAACTAAATATAGTCTAAAGTCATAGTGCACAAAAAGGGTCTTTCTTATTTTACGTCATTTAATTAAATAATATTACGTAAAGGTAAATGTGTAAGCTTCCAAAATAAATAAATTTTGAGCTTGATGTTGAGTAAGGACTTGATAATTTTCGGGTTGTTATAATATATCTCTTTCTTTCCATGTACATACAAATCTTTTATATGATATGAAGACTTTTCTAACGTTTTATCTTAAAATTTTGTCCCATATTGATGGAAGAAGGAACTTGTTGGTTAGTTATATACACTAGTCTTTTTGGGATATTGTGTTTGGAATAGTACAGTGTTCTCATCTATGTTTTCTCTTGGAATCTTTGCAAGTTCAACAAATTTGTAAAGATAACTTGTAAAAATGTCAGGGGGTGATTTAGTATGAACTTGAAACTTTTTTTCTACAATTTTTTTTATTTATTATAAAACATGTTTTGGTGGAAACCATTTTAATTTTTAGTTTCGCATACCTTAAGAAGTATAAATATGTTTGAAGTCAATCAAGAGTGACTAAAAGCTGAGAAAGAGTTTGAGTAACAATCATATTACTCAATTTTGTTTTGATCATTATACATAGGGTGTGTTTGGGGAGGGGTTTATAGGGGCTTATTGGGGGTTGGGTTTTTAAAATAAGTCGGCTTATAAAATAGTCAATGAAATGAATTAAGCAACGTATTTTTAAAACATTTTTGGAATTGGAAACATCAATTTCTTTGCACATAAATGGTTATATGTGAATATGGATTAATGCATGTAAATGATCATAATAAATATGGATTATTGTTACATATAGCCAATGGAAGTATGTAAATTAACAATTTATGTTATCTCATACATATCTTAAAGGGCTAATGACTTAGAAATGCATCTAACTTATCAATGTTTGTTGTTCCGTGTGGTTAACTTATTTTTTTGCTATCAAAATACAAACTTTTCGAATTTCGACATTTGCGTGGGTTTTGAGACCCTTTTACCCTTACCTTTTTCAAATTTGAAAGGTAAAATGGTTATTTTACATTAAAAAAATACAATAAAGGTCAAAAAATTTTATGCTTTGTGTTTTAATAGCAAAAAAATAAGATGACTACACGGAATAACAAACATTGACAAGTTAGATCCATTTCCATGTCATTAGCCCTATCTCAAATCTATTTATGAAACTTTTCATAAATGAAAACGTCACTCTCTATTTTGCATCTATGGAAACGACAAGAGGTCGATGTAATACAAATGGTTACTTAATATTTTACCACAATATGTTAAGTCGTTACATATAGCAAGTGTAAGTTGATCAATTTCTATTAAGATAAGTAAACGCTTACCCTTTTTCATTTATAAAAATTCACATGTTCTTATAACTAGACAAGTACCCGCGCCTAGCTGCAGCGGTTTCTAGTGTCAGATAATTAATGATTTGTGATATTGTGGTGAGTATTTTGTGTAGGGTTTAAAATAGAACATGAACCGATGAAAATGCAAGACTAGGACATCTCAACTTTGAATCACTATACAACATGCCATAACCAAGTGTTGTCCTTCAAGTTTGCGAGTAGGAAAACAGGTGTGCCTATCTTCAGACTTGCTTTGTAAAGACGGTTTCGCTGTCTCGGGACTTTCATGAAGATTTTGTTGTCCATGTCATAAAGTCGTAATTCATCGTCTTCCATTACTACTTTACAACCAATTTCGGTGAATTGTCCAAGGCTCAATAAGTTGCTTTTTAAGCTGGGAATGTAATAGACTTGAGATATGATTCTTTGTTTCTCGTCATCACATTCTAATAGGATTGAACCTTTTCCTTTTATCTCTATATGAGATCCATCTCCGAATTTTACTTTTCCACTAACGTTCTCATCTAGGTCTTTGAAGTGTTCTCTTATTCCAGTCATATGATTGCTGGCTCCATTGTCTAAGTACCATAGACTATCCATATTTGTCTCTTTATATCCTACATCTTGTTCGTGTAGCGAGACAGTTTGATCTTTAAGTTTTGTTACAGGTGGATCTTCTAATATTGCCTTTAGTAAGGTAGGTTCTAAGTCCTCCTCGACAAGATTAGATTGCATAGTAGTGTTTGGTCTTGAATGACACTTACTTGCATAATGACCCATTTTATTGCAGTTGTAACATTTTACTTTGCTAAGATCAATATGTGCTTTGTTGAAGTTGTTGGGAGAGTTTTCTCCGTTTTTCTTTTCTTCTTTAAAATTTTCGTGGTTTTTACCGTGTGAAAATTTTCCTGTAGATATCTGTTTGGCTTGTATGTCTTCTGATTTCCTGAATTGATTGTATGTTGTATATGTTGTGCGGAGATAACGTCTGCTATGCTTGCTTATGTTTCAGTACTTGTATGCCTGGTTTGTATGTGCGTATATGCTTGACTTGATGCTTTGCTTGGCTTCGTTCTCCTTGTTATATGTGCTTTGGATATCTGTATAATTGTGTTCTGCAGGATCCTCATTGACTCATTGTCCTCATTTCGCTACGACTTTGTTATCCGTTTCCTTTGTTTCATTTCGCATTCAGATTTTATTTAGCATTTCGTTTTGTTATATCTGTTCACTGGGCTTTTTAAGCTCAGCCGCATTTCTTTTCCTGCGGCAGGTGTTAGGTTTGAAGATGGGCTTTGATGGGCTGAGAGTTGGATTATTTGAGTGGACCAACCCTAGTTACCTTATTATTTGGATTTATCTTGTCGGGCTATTGTTTTGAGATTTCATTTTTATTTTAGACATTTTGGATTTTGTAATCTTCCTTGTCAGTCGATTGTTTATATGATTTGATACTTCATTT
Organism: Chrysanthemum seticuspe; assembly: GCA_019973895.1. NCBI lineage: Eukaryota > Viridiplantae > Streptophyta > Magnoliopsida > Asterales > Asteraceae > Chrysanthemum > Chrysanthemum seticuspe. The sequence goes on from BPTQ01000009.1 coordinate 351,283,556, forward strand.
TTTAAGGTTTTTGTTTGTAAGGATTTTATCTGTATGTTCTGATATGACACCAGAATGTGACACTTCTACCCTTGTCAGGTTGGGGTGTTACAATTATGACACCCTAGGCAAATCCCACATCGGCTGTGGCCTGGAGAGATGCTGGGCTCATAAGATAACATTCGCCTTACAATGACACAACGCGTTTTGTGGTCTACTGCGGGTGGAGTTCTTAGGAACTGGCAGTTAAGCGTGCTCATGTGAGAGTAGTACTGGCTTGGGTGACCTGCCGGGAAGTCTTCAAATGAGGCCACAAAAACAAAGCCGTGAGCCTACGGGCAAAGCGGACAATATTGTGGTCAGATAAGGCGGGGTGTTACAAGTGGTATCAGAGCCACTCCTGAGCCGTTCGGGATGGTGGGGCAAACCTCATCGAGGACGATGAGTCCCTAAGGGGGGGGTGATTGTGACACCCTAGGCAAATCCCACATCGGCTGTGGCCTGGAGAGATGCTGGGCTCATAAGATAACATTCGCCTTACAATGACACAACGCGGTTTGTGGTCTACTGCGGGTGGAGTTCTTAGGAACTGGCAGTTAAGCGTGCTCATGTGAGAGTAGTACTGGCTTGGGTGACCTGCCGGGAAGTCTTCAAATGAGGCCACAAAAACAAAGCCGTGAGCCTACAGGCAAAGCGGACAATATCGTGGTCAGATAAGGCGGGGTGTTACAAAAGTAGTTTAATTATTGTCATGTTTGATTTTGCGATGGTTCAATGATAGTTGAACGAACTTACTTGGTGCAATTTCGTATCTCGTTTCAGTTATCTAAAACAAAAAAATCTGGATTCTAAGTAAAGAAACCCACACTACAACCACTTAACAACAAACAACAAAAACTTTGTACTAATCCCTACCATATTTTTGAAAACCATAACCCATGACATAAACCACCTCCCTATCACTCCCCATCTCAAGGTCAATAACAATAAACAACATGACTAGAAACAAACGAAAAGAACCAAGATCTCAGTGTTTATTACTAAAAACTGTATAACAATATTATTTTACATCTTTTACCCGTTTGACCCGTTTCTACAACTTAAGAATGTCTTGCTTATTCTTCGAAAACTCGATTCATGATGACACTCTTGTAACGAAGCGAATGGTTGCCAAAGCACAATAAGCATATTGGCTTTCCAAAGATTCAGGCATGGTTTATATTATCCAGGATGCAAGAAATATTTCTTTCACCGAATATTAAGAACTATTAAATTATCTCCTTCTTGCCATTTTTTTAATGAAGGTATTTTCACCGAATATTAAAAACACCATAAGTTTATATGTGTTAAATGTGTTGAGACAAATAGTATGTCTTCAAATACTCTCGCATTCACCGGTTTGATCAACCCAGATGGGTTTGGGAGTATCCGAGAACTCATCTAAACTCTCTACTTTTTTCTTTTAATTGGGTACTCTAAAACCAACATAAACCCCTTAGATAATTCATACACTTATCCTAGAATGGACATATTCTTATCATAACCATATATGAAATGCACATGTTTTTAATCATGGCTAAAAATTAACTACGAGGATATCCCTTGGAATATCTTATTTTCATCAAGTTTGAATGTGATCATACACAAATACAACAACGATACTCACGATCAACAACTACTATTTCAATCATCATGTTTAGATACTTATCGACTTTGAATATTCAAGGATTCTAAACCAAATGATGCATGCTTTAGATTCCCAACTCTTTGAGAAAGCCACGAATGAGTTGAAAGTTTACGGATTATGAAAATGTTGTTTTAATGAACAATAAATTAATAGACGTGTGTTAGGATCGAAATCGAAACCACGGGACACTTTACGTATGAGAATTAAAGTTATTAATTAAATTTAAATGTTGTATTTATTTATTAATGAAATGAAATAACATAACGGATGTTAAGTAATTAGTTGTAATGGACTAACGGTCGTTAGATATAATTGGGAAGGACTAAAGATGAAATTAGAGATCAAGAAGGTTCTAGAATCCCTTGTGGGAGTCCTAGGCCGATCGTCCAAAGGGTTACCATAACCCAATCCTTAGCCAACTTGTTCACCAAGTTAATTTGGGTATAGACACAAAACCAAGGGTGTTTGTAATTGATCTCTTGTACTCATAACCTAAAACCAAAAAGTGTTTGTGTGTTTTTGTGTTTGAAACCGGTCGACCACCTCCCAAGGGTGTCGACACATCGCTTTTCCAAACTAAAATTGTTTTGTTTAATTAAAACTAACATTCCTTTAATTCGGTATAGTACGTGTGTACAAGAAAGTGGTACTAACACATTATTGTTAGTATTCTTGGATTGAATTACAAAAAGGTAAGGGGTAATTCACATAATCTTATTAACCCTAATTAGGGTTCATCCAATTGCTAGTTTTGTGGATTTGATTCTTGTTCGGCTAGAATCAAGAAAGGTACGCATATTCTTGTTTATGCTAATTAATTATTCGTTAATCTTTCCTATACGCTTCCGCATGTGTACTTGATGTTTATTGTTTATATTTATGATTAGTCATGTTATATAATTCCAACAAAAAATATCTTAGAGACCGAGGATTTTACAAGTCTTATTATCATGTGTAACCAACTCACTTACGCGTCACCAAAAGGTATAAAATCTTAGATCACAATTTTATGCAAATTTGTCATATCTTTCATGCTAAAACTAAGATGAGACACACTGTATTTTGAACAAGACGAGACACACTTGATGACTAGAAAACTAGAAGTGAACAGATTTATACTAGGAAAGCAATCCGAATTAAAGAAAATATATGTCTTATGAAGATATTGTGTTTGTTGGTTCACGCAAACACTATATTAAATTAGGTTTCATTAGTTAATAACTAAGTTTCATTAGATATAAGCAAACACTATATTATATTAGCTAGACATGAAAAAGATAATGAAACAAGTAAACACGATTGAACTTGAATTAAACATAATGAAGAAGTAATTAAAAGACTTATCACTTGTTGAATGAAGGTGTTAAAACCATAAGTTTACTGTAAAAAACCTATAAAATTCGTACACCCACTTTTCTCTCCAAGTCTGCATACCTAATGCTGAAAATTCTAAAACTGTATATAGGATTACACATGCGACGTCGTCACTTTATAATTGTGACGCCGTCAAGTTGCCGCCATTAGGGTTTCATCTCTTCCAAGTCAGCTTTGTGACGGGGTCACTTTATGCTTCAGACGCCGTCCTTGATACTCTGACACCGTCGTTTTATGATTTTTCCAGGCCATGACCTTATAATTTCCACAGAGAATTTGAGCTCCTTTAACAAGTGACGGCTTCACTTGTTATTTCTTCAACTTTACACTGAGCCGTCAGTAGTAAAATCTTGGCTGTTTTAATACTTTTATTTGCAAGTGACGGCATCACCTTGAAGGTTGTGACGCCGTCTGGTGCCTTTTTCCAGACTTTTCATGACTTGGTCGTTTTCTTCACATTTTCATCATTTTTCGTCCAAATATGCATGATTTTCAGCTTTTGCTTCCAAAGTACATAGAAAGTAAAAAAGAACCAATTTAGACAATATTTTATCATAAACACATTAGTTTAGGGCTTAAATGACCCTCTAAAACTTACGTTTTAAATCCTTATCACCTGAAAACCAAAAACTAGCTAGAGAAAACAAAAAGAAAAAACAAATCAAGCTTAATCCTCTGGCACCAAAACACGACTGAAAAGCCATCAGCTTCCATACCTCAATTTCCACGTCTCCATAATATATGCTTCGAGCATTCGAAAATGTGTAGTGATCGACATAATGAGTTTGCTAAACAGCCCATGGCCATAACATGTATCATAATGCAAAAATACTTTAATGTCCAAGACCAAAGAGCGTAATTTATTCAGTAATGTATAAAAAAATTTCGCGAATTTCGCGAATGATTTTAGACAAGTAAAAGCTAAACTCATGTTCTTAGAAGAAAATCACATCTTGTTTTAGTACAATACTTAAACATTTGCAATCTTTCATTTTTAGAGGAATAACAAGTTATAATTGGTACTCCAAAAACACAAAAATTTAGTTGCTTCTAAACTTGAATTTGGAGTTCCATGTAATGAATAGTTCTTTCACCAACCGTTGATAACCCTTGCATTATATATCTCTTTCTTTCCATGTACATAACAATCTTTTAAACAACATGGAGACATTTTCTAAGGTTTTATCTTAACATTGTATCCCACGTTGAATGAAGAAAGAACTTGTTGGCTAGTCATATACCTTAGTTTATGTGGGTTACATGTGACTAGAATAGTATAATGTTTTCATGTTGATTACTTTCTTGCATTGTAACAAATTTAATTTAATTTGTATGATGCATGTGAGAATCGGCATGGAAATTTGTATGATTTCAATCTTTTTTCTACTATTATTTTTTAATTATAAAACATGTTTTTGTTGAAAGAATTTGATTATTTAGTTTCGCATAGCTTAAAAGGTAAAAATACTTTTTCTTTTGTTAAAGGTTTTACCCCGGTAAATATATTAGCATCAAAATATAATGCTGACGTACAAAAGAATATGGTTGTGTACCATATTAACCTAAACGCTCTAAACAAGCGTGAAAACTACACCAACTAGGTTTGACATGCCAAACCTTTATCAACCTTATGTAATTCCTCCAACATAATATAGAACAAAGGAAAAACCCATGCACCTCCCAAACAGCCCTATTGAGTACAATAAATACAATGACCAGTGATGATGTGTACACGTCATTGATCATAATATACTTTGGAATTTGCCACCTGTCCAAGCAACGCATAACACTTGCAGAATTTTTGAAACGGAGGGACATTAACTTGAGCCTAACCATATATATTATAGCATCTCTTAACTGCTCTATCTTGCGCGAACATTTCTTGAAAATGCAATTGTTTCGCTCATACCAAATAAAATAAGCCGACGCCGCAACAACAAGTCTCGCAATAATACTCTTAGCTGATCTCTTGTGAGAAACATGAGTTAAAGCAACAACAATGCTCTCCATACGTGGACACATATATCCATAAATGCAAAATTCCTCATAAACAACCACACCTGTGTAGAATAAGCACAATAGAAAAATAGGTGTTCATGATAGTCCGGTTGAGTTTCACACAAGGGACATTGATGTAGGTTTAAGTTAGTGTCATTACTAACGTCCCATTGCCTCAATAAATCATGTCTTTTAAGCTTCTTCAAAATGATAAGCCAAAGTAAGAAAGCATAGCGAGGAATACATTTGCAAAAACCAGACCACGTGAAGCCACGAAACTACCTCATTTCTTGGCCGAATTGTATCCCATATCGTACTAACCGAGAATTCCTTTAATTACCATTTGTATCCCGCCATACCACTTTATCTTCTTGGTTTGGTGTAAGAATAGGTGCGTGGATTTGCATCCAACCCGGTTGCCATTTCCGCATCCCATCCTCAATAACATCTGCCACTTTATTCTTCAAATCACAACCCGCATGTGTAATTTGCCGAACTGATTTTAAAGCTCCAAAAAGACATTTATTGCACCATTTGTCAAACCACACAAAAGCCTTTAGATCATTATAGATTGCAAATGATGATAAATTAAAGGAAAAATTTACTAAAATACATCAGTCGTCTTACGACTTATCACTTTCTAGATCTCAAGTTTTCAAAAGTCTAAAATAGACCAAGAGCGACTCATTTTTGAGCAATTCGTGTTTGTGTTTGACACGCGTCCTTGAACAATCGAATAAGAATAATCCACCAACAATAATTGGACAATTGTTGGCTTGTGGTTGCGTTGTACAAGTTGCCCAGTCGTCCAGTTTATTTTAGACTTTTAAAAATTTGAGTCTAAAAAGTTATAAGTCATAAGTCGACCGGTTTATTTTGATAATTTTTCATAAATTAAATTATATTTTAAAATATTTTTTTAAGTGGTAATGTGCACGTATATGAGAATGATATGGATCAATGTTGAGTTTATCAAGGACTAGGTTTCTCATCTATTATTCTCAATCCATCATTTTCCATGTTTTACCCCTTCTGACTCACCATTTATATTTTTTGTTACTTGTAGAATACAGTTTTTTTTTTTTTTTTTTTTTTTTTTTTTTTTTTTTTTTTTGCATCTATCTATCTATTTATGTTTCATATTTTTCGTCTTTTATCAGTTTTCGTTTCGTATTTTCTATTAAACTTTATTTTTTCTCCGTGCTTTCACTACTACATAATAGTAACATACTCACACTTATTAGAGCATGTAGCCACACTTTAAAGTATGAAGAATCAAAAAGTTCACACTAGTATGCGTGTGAACCAATTTGGTGTAACAAATATTTTCACACTTTTATGTGTGAAGCTTTATGAACATTTTTCACACTTTTAAATGTGAGGATTTTAAAACAATTCTTTACGCTTTTAAGTGCGATGATTTTGATTTTTAAATAATTTTCACACTTTTAAGTGTGAGATTGAAATTATTCACACTTTTTAAGTGTGAGGTTTTTGAAACAATTATCCACATTCTTAAGTGTTAATGTCTTTAAAAATAAGTTCACAATTTATAAAGTGGAAAAAAAGCGTGTAGAAATGACAAATTTATTGTACTATTTCCGTTTTATAGTTTTACAATAGAAAAAAATAAAAAATAAAATAAACAATAAAAAAACGTTAAGGGGCGAAGTTATAAGTACAAAATATCTCGTGTGTGTTGGTGCCACTCGATATTAAGGGATTATAACCCTTTAAGGTCTTGTTAGAGTTGTTTTTGCTTCGTGATTCCGCTCTGTGGATTTCTTTCAACAATAGAAAACTGTGCCAACTTTCTATCCACATAACATCTCACATAGGTTGAACGATGAACTTGTTAGTTACATATAATAGTGTACGTGAGTTACTTGTTAGATTAGTATTATGTTCTCCGGTATGTGATCCTTCTCATGCTTAAAAAGTTTGCAAGCTAATCATGTATATAGCATGGAAGAGTGTTCATATACCCAAAAATTATTATTATTATCTTTTTGTTTATCTTTCTTTATTCTATTTTTTATTTATCGGAGATTGATTAATGTATGTAAAGTGGTTAGTTGATATATAGTTTTAGTGTATTTTTATTGCAGCGAATAGAAATTGGAAGTGAAGTAAGTTAACCATTTACTTAATCGCATATATAATACATAGTTTCTGTTTGTGAAACTTTTCATAAATTTTGCATTTGTGAAAAATGGTTAGAGCTTGGTTAAGTAAAAAAAATAATTGTTTCTTACCAATTTTACTACATTATGTTTCATCTTTACTAATAGCAAACGTAAGTTGATTACAAAACGTATTTCTTTAAGATCATACATGAGTTTCTTCTTAAGAGATAGAAAATAGAAATTATCAATCAGGTTGTCGTTGGGAATGTTATATGGCAATGCAAAAGCAAGAACATGTCTTCAAAATATTTTAATCAGCGGGGGTATTCTTCGCCTCATGCACCCCTTTTGGGTGCCAAATGACTATTCCCCAAAGACCGCTGTAGGAATTGATCACATTTCCCAACTACCTTTTAATCAGGAGCTTAGTTGAGATTGGACCAATGACGTATTTCTCTTAAGCCCTTTCTTGACCGGTCAACTTTATATTTGCGGATAGTGATACAAAAGCAAGAATATGTCTGTTGACGGTGGGTATATCCTAATCTTTGTTAAAATACAAAAATATAACGGTAAGATGTTTGTTAAGAAAAATTAATAGTGACGTGCAAAATAAACACATCGTTTAACACAAGAACCAAAATGTGTCTCATTCAATAATTCATACACACATCGAAACAATTTATAAAGTAAAACATTTTACACTTTATGACCATAATAAGCTTAAAGGATTGCCAAGCTTCTTATTTTTAGATCTTGACATAAGCATGTTTGTCATAAACTTTGCCTAGCCACTTGCAACCCTAGGTTTGTACATTTGAGCTATCAAAACATGCTTACTGATAGGCGTAATAAGTTTTCTAAACAATCTAGGGCTGTAACAAGTATGAAAACATAGATAAACGTCGGTGCTAAGTTGACAATAGTGATGGACGATGGTCGTAATGACCACTAAATCAAGGCAAAGAACTATCTCAAGCATACACAAGAGATATGAATGTTGCCTAGTTACATGAAAATCTATATATGTGTACATTCACAATTATCTTGCTAAATAGCTTATAAACCCTAGTGTTAACCTAGGGTGTAATCATCTCGCTAAATACTTGGCGTGTTTCTTGGTTTTGGTTTTCTACAAATCTGTTTGTCGAAGGGTTTTAGGGTTTAGTGTGATGTCGAATATAGGAGAGAAGAATATTACTATGCCATGTCCGGTTACTGGTTTGGTTGACAACAATTTGGATGTGGAGAAGGTTGCGCAGTCTATTGGTATTATTGGTGGAATGGATTCTGATAGTTGTGCTACGTCCCAGCCATCTACTTATGTGGTTGGAGCTGATATGACAACAAACAAAGGTACACCTTTGTCTATTCTTGTTGGTACTGATGGACAAGTGGAGCCAGTTTCACTTGGTTCGACCCCTATTCATGATGCACCTAGCCATAACGCGCCTGAGGGTCATGATACTTTATTGAAAATTCGTGCTATTAAAAAACAAATATTTGAGAGAAAACTTGTTTTTGTGGGTGACGATGGGCAACCATTAAAACCAGTTGTGACAGTAGATGCTACTACTTCTATTGGGACTAATCAATTTGAGCATCTTAAGGTGCCGCAGTCACAAAAGGAGCTAGAAGAGATGTTACTGCTATTGGTTATTATTCGAAACCTCCGCAAGATACGAGTGGTCCTATGGCTTCTAATGTTAATGCTACTAGTAGTCCTAATAATGCTAATGATAAGGTTGATACGAATGGGCTGAAACAACCTTCTTCATCGTATGCTGGTGTTATTTCTACGGAACCTAAGAAACACACGTCAAACTTTCGTAGGTTGGAGTGTAGTAAGAAAGCTAATGGTGTGGATATTTCTGTCCCGATGAAAGTGGTTGAAGAGGTGAACACTAGGTTTGAGAATACTTTCTATGGGTATTTCCTTGGTCAACGTCTTGCTTTTCCGGTTGTTGATTACTTTGTACGCAATACGTGGGCTAAGTTTGGTATACAAAAGGTAATGATGAATGCAAAGGGGTTCTCCTTCTTTAAGTTCAATTCGAAGAAAGGTGTTGATGATATTCTTGAAAACGGTCCTTGGTTGATTAGAAATGTACCTATTATTATTAAACCATGGACATTAAACACTAACTTACTTAAAGAGGATTTGACCAACATCCCGGTGTGGGTTAAATTCCATGATGTTCCTCTTGCTATATTTTCTGATGATGGCCTTAGTCTCATTGCCACATTGATAGGCACGCCCAAAAGGTTAGATGCTTTTACTAGCCAAATGTACAAGGACTCGTGGGGCCGTAGTAGTTTTGCTATGTGCATGATTGAAGTTAACTCGGATGAGGTGCTTAGGGACAGCCTTACTGTTGAGATACCGTTACTTGATGGGTCGGGTTCGACTATTGAGAAGATACGGGTTGAATACGAGTAGAAACCACCTCATTGTGATAAATGTAAGATCTTTGGTCATACTCTTATTGAATGTCCTAAAGTTGTTGAACCTCCTGCTCAGCATACTAAACGTGTTAATGATGGCTTCAAGATGGTCAATAATAAGAAGAAAGGAAAGCAAGGTGGTTCTACTATTCCGGGTCAAGGAGGGTTTACTAAACCTGTTGTGGGTAAGCAGTTTCAATATCAACCCAAAAAGACTCCCCCTGAACCTAAGAAAGTAGAAGTCACTAAGAAGAATGCTTCTGATATGGATAGTTCGAGTGGAACAAAGATCTCTACATCTAATCAGTTTGATGCTCTTAATATGGAAGATACGGATGCTTTTGGTACTCCTTCAAATGTCACCAACAAGGATGTGGATTCTGGTCGTACAATGGAAGTTAATGAGGATAAGTCTACTAAGACAGGGACTGCATCACCCCTTGTGAGTGATTTGAAAGAGATGGAGTCAGGTGGGGCTCCTAAAACTAGTGATTCTTATATTCCGTCCGCCTCTTCTACTAAGAGAGTTAACCCTTTTTCTAAAGTGGGAGAGATCGTGGTGTCTGATTCTGAAGATGAGGTGATTGCTAGCCCATTTGATGAGTCTGCTAATCTATTCGGTGGTGGCCAAGAGTTTGAAGATGAGTATGATGACTATGACTACGATGACTATGCGAAGCAGGTTTCTGATCTTCCAGGGAATTTGGATGCCTTTAATGCCATGTATGGCACCAAGCTTCAAGGACCTAGGAAATAATTTTCTTTCGTTATGTTCTACGTTATCATTTGAGTAATGGTTTGTTTTCTTGTTTAGAAAATAGGTAGTATCTTGTTATGTAAGCTTTATGCTTATGTAACGGGCTGAGATATGGGATTTCACTCATATCCATTGTACTTAAAATGTTTTTGGTTAATATATTTACCAGGGTGCAGGATTACTCCCCTTTACCCACAATTTACACATGGAGCATTCAAAATAATGCTTAATGATCTGCACTCGGCAGAATAAGTTCTTTAGACAAACCAAAATAAGTATCACTATATAACAAGAAATTGCATTCATGATCTGATCAACACGTATCTTATACAAGAACATATACATTTCCATATAAACGAATTTAGATAAGTAAATGCCAGTACTTTTTTCTTAGTAAAAATCATCATAGGTTCTTCTATCCAAGCTGTTGTCTTAATGTTTCGTTTTATAAACACATAAACTAGTTGTTAATAAACTTCAATTTGATGTTCCATGTAACAAATCTTTCTTTCTCCAAATGTTAAGAACTCTTGAATTCTCACTTTCTTACCATTTTTTAAATGAAAATATTTTTCTAACATTTTATCCTAACACTCTATCCCACATTAGCCGAAGATAGATGTTGTTGGTTACTTATATACCATAAGTTTATGTGTGTTAAATTTGTTGAGACTAGTATTATGTTTTTCGGATATTTCAGCATCTTTCATGCTAAAAAAATGGAAAGACTAGTAAAGTCTAAAAACTGATATGAACTCTTAGGTTTTTTTTTTTTAATTTTTTTAATTCCTTTTAATTTGAAACTCTAAAACATGTTTAATCTTCAATTTCACCCATGTATGAAATGAGCATATTTTTATCATAATTGAAAACTCACATGAACCAAAATATGTACATTCATAATTTTTATCATAATGCAAAAATACTTTTAACCTCCATTACCAAAAAACTTAATGTACTTAACGATGTAAAAAATTGCTTCACGAATGATTTAGGATAAGTAAAATCTAACCCCATGTTCTTAAAAAAAATTATAGTTTGTTCTTGTTCAATGCTTAAACATTTGCAATCTTTCATTTTTAGATCAATAACGACAAATAATTTCACATTATCGTCCAAAGTGTATATGATTCGTGCTCCAAACACATAAGCTATGTTGCTTTTAAAATTGAGTCTTGAGCTCCAAGATTTGTTTCTTTCAACAAATTTTGATAACTCTTGCATTATCTCTTTCTTTCCATATAGTCTTCTATATATGATGGAGACCATTTTCAACCTTCAATCCTAACATTTTATCCCACATTGGTTGAAGAAAGAAATTGTTTGTTACTAATATACCATAGCATACCATAGAAACTTGTATTGGAATAGTATTATGTTTTCAATTATCTTATCTTTTGGTTAACTAACATAGTTAGCATGGACATTAGAGGATTGAAAGTTAATACGATTGTAATACTTGGAATTTCTAAAGTTCACAAAAAGACCAAAATACCCCTACAATCAAAAAATATGAATAACTAATTTAAAGAATACAAAATGAGCTATGTAAATTCAGAAAATTTATAAGAAATACCACATATGATCCAAATAAATTTTAATTACTTTGCAAAGCAAAGTTTTATCGTTTATGATTTTATAAAATCAGTTATTGTATTTTATAAATATAGCCGAATATAATTATTACCTTTTATAAGAGAATAAAACTAATAAAAGCCCAATATAAATATATATTATTAAGAGTCCATTTATTTTAAGTCCAATACATTATAAAGCCCACAATAAAAATTATGATTCCTATATAAATACATTATTCGGTTCACATAAAAAAAAAAAAAAAAAAAAAAAAACCCTAACTAGCGATTTACCCAAACCGACTCCCAAAACCCTCAAAAATTCGACTTCCAGTTTCCAGAGCTTGAGACCATTTTTCTTGGACAAGTTTGAAGGTAAAGAAGGTGGGAAAAATAGTGTTCGAGTTCCAAAGCTGCTGGTTTAAGCGTGGGTAGTTTTTAGGTTGATTAGGGTTTCGGCAAGTGAGGTTTTTGTGCTTCTTTTGTTCTAACGATCCAAGCTCATCAAGGGTAAGTTCCTAATGTTTATTTCAGCCCTATAAGTCACATATAACACATAAAAATTAGCCATGCATGTTTAATAAGTCGTATAGAATTAATTGGAACTAAAACCCTAAAATCGTATAAAAATAACGAATGGGCATATAATAATTTTTAAGATCATGAATTGATTTTTCCAGAAGCTATTACATGTTATAGGACCTGAATAAAATACATCATTATGAATTCGAACCTTGTATGAATTGTTTTGAGTTTTGTAGTTCGGTTAAACATGGAAAAAGGAAAGTATTTAAAAGGTGACGATTAGGGTTTATAAAGAACTAGGGTTTTCTTGTTATCATTAAGGGTCATAAATGAAGTATTAATGATGAGCTAATGATGGGTTACACCTAGGTTTAGGGCTTGTACTTAAATTGTACATTATTCGGTTTTTGCATAAAAGGTTTGGGTTGGTTTTGTAAATATTGAAACTTAAAGGTTATTTTTGTAAACAGTAAAATAAAGGTACTAAACGTATGAAAGTAAGTATGGGGGTTAAACGTGTAATTTTGGATACTTAGAGGGCCATTCGAATTGTATTTAACTTAAAGGGTATGTTATGTAAATTCTAAAAACCTTTTGGGCTAAAAGTGTAAAATCTGATAATAGAAGGTTAGGTCGTATAATTAAAGATGTTAAAGGTGCAACATGTAATTTTGGGTAATTATGGGTCAACATGTGTAAATGAATTACGTAAGGACATGCATGAGTTTTGAGATAACTTCGGTTTGTTTTCATGTACGTTCTAGGTCAAAGTGGAAATCATTAAAGGGAGTAACATGTTAATTGAATGCGTAATAAATGATATTAAAAGTATGGAAACCCTAGAACCTAAATAGGGAGTGATTAGGGTTAAAAGCTAAGTGTGTAATTTCGTTATTTCAGGTAAGTTAAAGATTATGTAAACTACTTTGAAAGAGAGTCTTAAAATCCGTCTTTGACATTTGTAAACCCTATGCTATGAATAATGATCATATAAGCTCTTAAATAAGATAATTATCATATTAAACCCTTAAGTTTACCGTTTGTCATTGTAACCCATAAGCTTGGCTAATTAATGATTAAAACCCTAAAACGTTGTAATTCCGTCCGTCACTAAAAATGAGAATAATTTGACAACTCTAAAAGTATTAATGAGATTAATCCGTTATACTAATAAGTATTAAATAAATCATAATCCGTGTAGATTCGTTGGAGGAGACGCGACGTTACATCTTCGTATTCGTTCATTCGTTTGTTTTTCTCTCATTTGCTTAAAGGTACGGATATTCTGTCTTACCTTAAGACACTTCTATTATCATACAGATATTCTGACCTTTTTAGTAAAGGTTCTGTATGATGTTCTTTTCGTTCGCTTTCCTATTATGTTTATTAGGATTCCCAATGCCATTGCTATGAACCCTTTTCTGAATGTTTGATCTGTTGCTTATATGAACTGATGTTCTAGTGAACTATACAATATCTGATGTGAACTTATGTTAGGAAGACTTTGATATATATACATTTGTTGAACCCTGCTATATTGGATTATGAACCTATGATTATGAACCTCTGGTTATGAACTTCTGTTTATGAATATATGATATGCCTCTGTGATATGAACTTATGATTTCTGACTATCTGAATATGAATCTGTGGAAACGTAGAGGGGGGGGGGGGTTGAATACGTTACCGTTTAAAAACTTTAGATCTTTAGTATCAAATCGCTTATGAAGCTTATTATAATATGAAAGTTCCAATTATTGTTTGTTACCAATGTAAAGCATAGTAAACCATGTTGTCACACAAGCATTAACATCATACCACATCACAAGCAATAGTATAGTGCAACTATGAAAGTAAAGAGATAAAGAAAGGAAAGTGCAAACCGAACACGATGATTTATAGTGGTTCGGTCACGGATCTCCTTTCCGCCCTACTCCACTCCCCGAGTACCCAACTCGAGAGTTACTTCACTAAATCAACAAGCTCCCTTCTCGGCGGAGAAAACCTTACAATCGTCGCTTACACTTTTTCCGGTACAAAGCTAAATACCGGGTTCTAGTTCGAGGTAGAACCAACCTAACGTCGCCTATACAATATTTCCGACACTAAGCTAGATGTCGAGTTCTTTTCAAGGGTACAACCACTCCCACTATGTTTTATGGCCCAACATAACAAACCTTGTGTTTTATGGTATAAACACATAAACCATCTAATCTAGTTTGGTGAAAATGTTGTGAGGATGCAATGATGTTCTACACTAATGATCCATGACACAAATGTCTAATGGATATGAATAACTACTTCTAAATGATCTTCCATTGATAGGAAGCCTTCATGATGAAGATCACAAGTTCCCTAAACTTGTTGTGATAGATCTTCAGCTTGTGGTGAGTGTGGATGGCTAGATCTCCAAGCTTTCCTTGGTTGATCAATGTAGAGTATGCTTACAACAAAGATGAATGTTAGAAGCATTATGATCATGATCATTAGGGTGTTTAATGTATGTTACTACATTGTTAATGATAGATCTAAATGTATGCAAGAAGGTGGAGAAGATGTGTTTTCAAGTGGTTAAGAAATGGGAAAACAATGGGCTTCTATTTATAGCCAAAAGTGGACAGGAGCGTCCACGGACCACGGACCCCTTAAAAGGGTTCCGTCCTTTATACAATTTGGTGCCGTGGGTACCTGACATAAAATCTAAAAAATCTTTCTTCAAATCTTTCCAAGATATTACCAAATCTTACTAAGATCACATTTGATATATTGAGTGTCAATCTAACCAAAATATTCAAGTGATCTTCCAAGGATTTCAAAGATGATGCATGACATGATGTAACATGTATTTCCATTTTTAGATTAAAGGTTTATCAAAGTAAACTTGTAAAATGTATTATGTAACTAGTTGATAAAATGTCTAGTTACCTTTTGAAATACTTGTGAATGCAAAATGTAAAATGAGGTTCGAAATAGAATGGTTAACCTATTAAAATACTTAGTGACTCTAAACGTATTTTAAACATTCTAAATGATTTGTTAATGGGTTTGATCATAATGCCACATAACAAACATGTACGAACCTGTGTTGTAACATACGAGGACTTGAGACATCGAGAGGTGTTGAATGTATGTTGAGACAAATGTACTTACAAGTAACTTGTACATTTTACGTTATGTATTACAAGTTACATGTTTGTCATCAATCAAAACAAACGAGACTGTATAGATTAAATATCGTAATATTTGCACTAACAATCTCCCCCTTTTTGATGATGACAAATATATGTAAACGTAATAGAAAGTAAAATGTAAAAGGTTACTTGTATCCTTACTACCTTTACATTACCTTCTCCGTTTACACTCTTCTCCCCCTTTTGTCGAAACAAAAAGGGCGTGTCCTTGGAGTTTAACTTGATTTCTCCCCAAAAAGGCGAGCTTGCATCATCCCTAGTGAAGTTAAACCGTCCACTTCAATCCGTCCCTTGTTTGGTAGCGGATCCATGGATCAAATAAAGAGGCTTAATCTACATCAAGGTTAGTTTTATACAAAAAAAAAATTATGAGAAATATATGAAAAAGAAAAATGCATAGCAATGTTAGCCTATTTTCTCCACTTTTTATCGAAGCACAAATGCTTGTTGAAAAGTGAGAATGATGCTAAATGCGTGCATGCTCCCCCTTGACGGTTGCTCCCCCTTGTTTGAGGCGTCAGGGTATGATTAAAAACCTACAAAACAAATATTAGTGCAAAACTATATTCGTCATTTGACAAGTAAGTGTTATACAACAAAGTGTGTATAAGATGCATTCAGTAAATTCTTGATGGAAGCTCCCCTTGCTCTAGGGCGTCAAGATGAACCTTCAAAATAAATATTAGTATAATAGAAGCTTTGTCTTTAGACAAATATGCCATATACAACCAAGTGTATAGACGATGCTATATGAGTGCTTAAAGGATATTCCTCCTTGCTCGAGGGTGTCAAGAAGCACCTAAAATAAGAAAAATAATTGATGCAAACTTCATCCTTAGATGAGTAAGTTATATACAATCTAGTGTATATGATGATGAACCTACAATGAAAAACATTAGTGCAATATATTTAATCTTTTTGACAAAAAAATAAGATGTATATATGTGATAAATGATATAATCAAAGATCTCATGAAGTGTAGTCTCCTAATTACAATCATAAGAAAAGTGAGAATATAATATGATAAAAGCCTACAAAATAGTTCCTAGAAAGAAGATATGAAGTCTTTCACCAGGTGTGCCACTAGTGGTGCTAGTGTTGGTGTCGGTTTACTAGTAGGATTCATGTGGTGATGGTAGATGACTCGAGATTTACAAAAGCAAGTTTTCGCTAATCCATAGTGGTGATGATTAGTGAAAGTGGTGATGGAAGGTGGTGGTGATTAGGTAGAAAGCTATTAAGGAGTTATAAACTCGTATGTATAGCAAATATAAAAATATGGATTCATGCAATCCTTTCGTCATGTCAAGTGACCAAAGCTAAGAGGAAAAAAAATATGAATGGACATTGCATTTCAATGATGCATAAGAATTATGATTTGAATGATTTATTGATGCTAACAACCTATTGTTTTGAGCAAGTTCTCATATGCTTGAACCCAAGAGTAATCAATAATGCGTTCTATCTAAGAATATATAAAATTGATAACATGAAGATAAATTCGTTCATTGATTGACACGAATTATAAAAATGACCTATTCTAGGTGACAATGGGAAAGATAGTATTAGTATGGTTTTGACCGAAATGGATGATTATCACTTTGAAAAGAAGTGAAGACAATATGGAAAATACTAATAATAATAATGAGTACCTATATGAGGATGAGAATGACATCATATAAGTGAAAGTTGGATGGACCAACGTGTTGGAAATGGTTGTTTTGATTAATATATCGTTTGCACTGACAAGGACATGCATGATAAGCGAGAAAAGGATAAGATCCTATGATGGTGTTCTAGATAGTGAAGTTGTAAGGTGCTAGTTTAAGGAAAATCCTATATGTGGAGATGAAGACGTTTTGTAAAAACACATGATGCGTTTTTCACTTGATGAGATATTGGTGCGAAAAAGGTTGAACTAGTTGTGGTTTCATGAACCGGCTTTAGCTAAGTGGTGTTTACCTATGTGTTGGTATTGTAGAGTCTAAGAGACATAAAATTTGACAGAAGACAATTATGTGAATGAATTTCTCTCCCCCTTAATTGGTGGACATCCAACATAATGTGTAATGTATCAAATAAGGAATGACAACAAAGTGTTTAGGAGGTTATTCGGGCTAACGAAAGAGATGAGCTTAGTGATATTTTCTGGATGATGGTTAGCATACAATGAACTTCATCCTTAAAGTCACGTACCTCTTCTCGATTAATACGAGATGATCGTATGATGAGGCATGTGGTTTCCTAATAGGAAGTGAAGAGGATTAGAGTATTGTTATAACTAAATAATGATGGAGGTGATTTTTGGAAAGCGGAAGCAAAAATGAGATTTGGAAAGAGGTCGGTTGAAAGACAAAAATGCAAAGCCAACCCTCTAGAACTTAATTCTATATGCTTTTAGACTATATGCAAGTGTAGGGGTCCCATAGAGCATATTACTAATCTACGTAGCAATAAACGGGATTATGCAAAATGAGCATATAAAAGTTAGAACCAAGTGAGATAACAAATAATTTGTTATCAACCTACAAAACAAATTTGTTAGTGACAAAAGATGTTAACATGATAGAAATCAAGTGATAACATATTATATAATCAAAAACAACACATTGCACTTAGTAGACAAGAAATCACCACACTAGATATCATCAAAACAATCATATTATGCCAGAATACGACTTTATTCAAGACATTTCATTATGAGATTGTTTTGTCGTTAGACTTAGCCACTCAAGCATACTTGGATATACAATAATCTATGTGATTAATTTGTAAGATAAAAAGCTTCTAAAAGTTTGTCATACAAAAAGCACTTTGACAGATTATATGTGCACACGTAGCAAACAAATAGTGTGACAAGAGGCAAAAGAAACAAAATGAAAGATTCATGCAAGCCATGTTTAAGACATAACAATTTGGAGCATGTATCATTTGGATTGTACTACACATAGATATAATGAATGCCAACTAATATCTTTCAAACACAAACTTATCATATCAGAATTATCACGTATCAAAATGACATATTATGATTTCATAATTAACATGTTAATCATGCTAAAACTAATTCAAAAGTAAGTATCATGCAAATAAAGTTTAGGTTTAAACGTTTAGTAGCATGAAACAAGAATACAAGTATTATAAAGATAAAACCGTACTAAGGTTTACACATTTGACTTATTATCAAACACTAAGATAATGTCAAATCAACTTATCGTATTAAAAAAGAACATGTAATTAACACATGTAAGTGCAATGCAAGTGGTTTTACTAAGGTTTGCACATTTGACTAGTTATCAAACACTAAGATAATGTCAAATCAACTTATTGTATCAAACAAGAACATGTAATCAACACATGTAGGTGCAATGCAAATGGTTTTAAAAGAAAAATCATATATACTACTTGTTTGATTAGTATTCCTAAGGCATGGTAAACTATCAATGTTTTAACACTTACTTTAGGCAAGTATAGGAAAACAGATTTTTCAAGTTGGAGAATGAATATGAGACTATTACTAGCGGTGCTCAATTAAGGCTAAACACGACCATTTTTACGGGTGATTCCACATACCCAACTTCTCTCCAAGAAGCAATTCAACCGTTAGGTCAAATTGAGTTTCTAGTGCAATAGGTTCTCCAGTAGTCATTCTCATGTTAGAAAGATGGGAACTCCTACTTTTGCCTATTAACGTGCATAAAAGATGATAGTTTACCAATACTTGGCTTAATGTGACACAACTAATATACAATATAACTAAGGTGATGAAGATGTCATGTTATACACGTGAATTTTAACAATGGTGTGTTGATAAACAATATGTTTTAATCTTGTGTTTAGAATCTAAGGCTGTTTAAATTACATAGCTAATTTTATGATCTAATGGATGACATCTTTAATGTTGAAGTGTACACTTTAAAAGTGATTTGATTTATCTAAGACTAGGGAATGAAATATGTTAAATTAAGAACGTTCTCAAGAAAGCTCTTTGGTATTTTATTTAACAATAATCTAAGTGAGGTTACCAACTTCAATAGATCTTATGTATGCTCTAAAGATGTGTAGTTTTAACCTTGGATGTGCACTCGGTTTGAGCAAGGTTAGGTTATGATGTACGCTTGAAAGGAAATAGATACAAATAGTATCTTTTAATAAATGAGATTATCACATGGGATAAAGTTGTCATGCTTATGAAAACAAGTATGACAAGATGAATTGGATATGCTAGTTCATAGAACTTGTAGATGTTTGTTTCAAGATCATTTAGCCAATGAGGTGTAATGAAATCTCTTGTAACACAACTATTTATGTCGCAAGAATGATGCATAGGATATACAATATCCTTTTAACAAGATGAAATCTTAACGCATGAATCTTAGTCATAATGTTCTTCAAAACATCATGTTTTCCTAAATGAAGATATGAAGCCAAAGTGTTTGAATCAGATAGTCCCATCTAAATAAACTTGGTCTCAAGATTATATTCACTAGATGATGACAAGAGGAATTCACTCGAGTTTCTTATGTATACTCCTCAAGAGTCATTGTTGCTTGGGGTGTATGATGTTGGCTTTGAGATTGCATTTTAACATATGTTGTTAAAATGTTGATTTGAGGTTTAACGAAATTTATGCAGAATTTTAACGACAAAGTATTACTAATACTTTGATAATTTGTGAAGGTAGTACTACTTATACCTAGTGGAAATTGACAACAATTACCAAGAGCACCATGCTTATCTGATAGTTGAGGTTCTAGCCATAATGAATTATCTAAGTCCTTATATGTGGGAAAGGATGTTTGAGTTTGAGTTAATTCAGTACAAGTGTTGGACACAAGGGCTTTTTGAGCAATACACTCAACGAATTCAAATGATGGTAAGGATGGTGGATTGGTTGATCTAGGTGGTGGGTCTTCTAGTGTGTCTAAATAAGGATGTGGTGATGTAGGGGTTTGTTGTGCTATGGGAGTACTTAGGTTGATTATTTGTCCATAGATGTTGAACACAAAAAGTACGGATACTAATTCTTATGGTTCATTGGTTGCTACAACTAGTGGGTGAAGTGCTTGAAGTTTTGGTTATGTTTATGAAGCTTAGGGGCTGAAGTATAGGTTCACCTTGAAAGGGCACGTTTGATTTAAAGTATACTCTTGGAAGTTCATGAGCAATACGGTTAATGGTGCCAAAAGATGGAAGAGGGATAGTAGGTGTCAAAAAGGGATAAGTGGCATCGTGGGTTGTTTGTTTTGGATAAGTGTTTCAACATGTGTTGTTAAAATACTTGGGTGTGGATTTTTCGGATATGACTTTTAATGACTACAATCGTAAGTCGCATATACTTGAATATTTCGGATGAAATACTTAAGTTGTCAATCCTAATTTGTTGAGATTATAAAGCTTAGATTGAACTCAAGGATAACAAGACTTGATAATATGTATTTAACATATCTGTGAGTTATGACTCGATGTAAATATATTATCGTCTTGAAGGATGACACATTATTTTCATGTTAACCAGGTGAGGCAATACATGTAGATACAAAACAATATCTATAGTCATATGTTAGACTTGTGTATGATATCTTTGCAAATAATGAGTCCAGGTTTATTAGTCTCGGTAAGTCATCTAAGTCATCCGCAAACGGGTAAGGAGATGTTGGTGGTGTTGCACAAAGTTTGATAGGTACAAGCTTTGGAGACTTTGGTAGTGAAGTTGTTTTGGATGATGGTGGGTGATTTTGGTGGTGGAGTTGGAGTACTCAAGTTTAGAAAGTTCACATCTTGAATGGTTGATGAGATGTTGAGAGGTAATGAGTCTGAGGATGAAGAGCTCAAGTTAATGAAGCAACAAGATCGAATGCTAATCCTAGTGGTTTTCTTAAGTGGCTTATTTGAGGTTAAGGATTTAGTCATTTTGACTTTGCTTTAAGAAATGCTAAGCTTGAGGAAAAGTAACAGTGAAGGTGTGAAAATGATCATCTTGAATGTGTCGATTTATGGAACTAAGGATTCATGGATTTGATGTTAATCCATACAAAGATGGTAGTTTCTAATGAGATGGAAGTGTCTAAAATCATGTCAAACATCCTAAGTTAATCCATTGAGGATGTGTTGAGTGAGGTATGAAAGATATACATTAACAACTATCCTAGAAACGACGTTTGGTAAATTAGATTGCGGGATTTAGTAAAATTCAATAACTTACCTGTAGGATTCACGGTACCAATTTTTCACACAGGCGGAACCAAAATAATGGTGCCGTCTGGTCCGCTTGTACAGGTATGGCGGTACCAAAAGCTATAACGGGCGGAACCAAATAATTGGTGCCGTCTGGTCCGTGGTGACCAGAAATCTTCACAGACCCATATTTTAACTATCGGGGACATTTCCGAAACC
The DNA here is from genome assembly GCA_019973895.1 of Chrysanthemum seticuspe. Taxonomy (NCBI): domain Eukaryota; kingdom Viridiplantae; phylum Streptophyta; class Magnoliopsida; order Asterales; family Asteraceae; genus Chrysanthemum; species Chrysanthemum seticuspe. The sequence goes on from BPTQ01000009.1 coordinate 351,305,608, forward strand.
TGAAATTTTTCTCAAAACATATGGCATTAACTATTTCTAGTTAGGAACAGTCAATAACGCATACACAAACATAGTGGAGCATTGATTTTGAACAAGAGCTAACGATTTTCACATATAAGTGAAAATGGATAAAATTTGATAACACCCGTGTGCTATCCCCCTGCAAGAACCGGTTAGCATACATCAATGTTTTTAGTTAGTTTATCATCCTACGAAGCAAGAACACATAAATGACATCATACAACATTGTTTTTGTCCTTGTACCAAACACTCTCTTAAAAACTCCATTTTTCAAAGTACTTGACTAATTTTAGTTAGTACTCATTGATAATTGAGTTATGACATTTCATAAGTTATGCGAGATTTTAGTATAACCTATGCAAAGAAAGTTATCTAATTCTACAAGTGATGGTAAAATCATTTTCTAACTTATTGCACAAAATCTAGCAAAGACCTATTGTGCATAAACAAGAAGTTGCCAAACAAGTGAATAAAAAACATGGCAAGATTGACACTTATATTATGCAACCAAACAAGTGTAAACAACAATTTGAAAATAAGCAAGCACCATATATGCAAACAACATAAACAGGTAGTTATTTAGCATAGCATAAAATGAAAAACACTTTTCGTCATCTAGCGTTTAAATATGACGATGTATACCAAGCTTGATTAGTTTCCTTTAAACATATTACCAAATTAATTAGTTTCAAAAGAAGTTGTATCAAAGTTCTAAGAATACCAACTTATATTGTTTGATTCAAAAATTTGAGTTTTTATGTTAAAGCGAAACTTAATATTTTAGACATACTGTAGTATTTGGTCTATTTCACTTATTTAAAATTAGACTCAGGCCATGAGAGTATTTTTAAATGAAAGTAGACTTAATTCCCTTTAAAATGATAGGTGGCTCGATTTGTACGGACTTACGGTTAATTAGTTATGATTTTTTTTGAAGTTGCCCAAAAAACTGCATACTGTACAGACGGATCCCACGGAACCAAATAAAGGGATCCGCCCTTAATAAGATTTGGTGCCGTGGTCCTCTGAGACAGATTCACCAAAACTAGTATTTGACATAGAGAAAACGTGTGTGACTTACTAGATTTCATAGTAAACATATAATACACATATTTAACAACATATCTACTTATGTAACTTATCTTAAACATTTACGGAGGTGATTTTTCAACTAGATTTATAGTTATCCCAAACACTCCTTTAAAATCATATTTCTTCGTAAATTTTCTATAAGCACACAATACAATACTTACTAGTTCTTTCAACAAACTCTTTTTTTTATTTTATTTTTCAAGAAAACCTTCAAGCTTGTATACAAAGTTACATTTAACAACAAAATTTCTAAGTATAACAAGCAAAGCATTTTTCATATTATTTTTCGCTTCAATGGTAATTTGATACATGGAACGTACTCTATTTTAAAAACCATTTGTTTTGAAAATACGAGCTACGTGGCTCTGATACCAATTGTGGAAACGTAGAGGGGGGGTGAATACGTTACCGTTTAAAAACTTTAGATCTTTAGTATCAAATCGCTTATGAAGCTTATTATAATATGAAAGTTCCAATTATTGTTTGTTACCAATGTAAAGCATAGTAAACCATGTTGTCACACAAGCATTAACATCATACCACATCACAAGCAATAGTATAGTGCAACTATGAAAGTAAAGAGATAAAGAAAGGAAAGTGCAAACCGAACACGATGATTTATAGTGGTTCGGTCACGGATCTCCTTTCCGCCCTACTCCACTCCCCGAGTACCCAACTCGAGAGTTACTTCACTAAATCAACAAGCTCCCTTCTCGGCGGAGAAAACCTTACAATCGTCGCTTACACTTTTTCCGGTACAAAGCTAAATACCGGGTTCTAGTTCGAGGTAGAACCAACCTAACGTCGCCTATACAATATTTCCGACACTAAGCTAGATGTCGAGTTCTTTTCAAGGGTACAACCACTCCCACTATGTTTTATGGCCCAACATAACAAACCTTGTGTTTTATGGTATAAACACATAAACCATCTAATCTAGTTTGGTGAAAATGTTGTGAGGATGCAATGATGTTCTACACTAATGATCCATGACACAAATGTCTAATGGATATGAATAACTACTTCTAAATGATCTTCCATTGATAGGAAGCCTTCATGATGAAGATCACAAGTTCCCTAAACTTGTTGTGATAGATCTTCAGCTTGTGGTGAGTGTGGATGGCTAGATCTCCAAGCTTTCCTTGGTTGATCAATGTAGAGTATGCTTACAACAAAGATGAATGTTAGAAGCATTATGATCATGATCATTAGGGTGTTTAATGTATGTTACTACATTGTTAATGATAGATCTAAATGTATGCAAGAAGGTGGAGAAGATGTGTTTTCAAGTGGTTAAGAAATGGGAAAACAATGGGCTTCTATTTATAGCCAAAAGTGGACAGGAGCGTCCACGGACCACGGACCCCTTAAAAGGGTTCCGTCCTTTATACAATTTGGTGCCGTGGGTACCTGACATAAAATCTAAAAAATCTTTCTTCAAATCTTTCCAAGATATTACCAAATCTTACTAAGATCACATTTGATATATTGAGTGTCAATCTAACCAAAATATTCAAGTGATCTTCCAAGGATTTCAAAGATGATGCATGACATGATGTAACATGTATTTCCATTTTTAGATTAAAGGTTTATCAAAGTAAACTTGTAAAATGTATTATGTAACTAGTTGATAAAATGTCTAGTTACCTTTTGAAATACTTGTGAATGCAAAATGTAAAATGAGGTTCGAAATAGAATGGTTAACCTATTAAAATACTTAGTGACTCTAAACGTATTTTAAACATTCTAAATGATTTGTTAATGGGTTTGATCATAATGCCACATAACAAACATGTACGAACCTGTGTTGTAACATACGAGGACTTGAGACATCGAGAGGTGTTGAATGTATGTTGAGACAAATGTAATTACAAGTAACTTGTACATTTTACGTTATGTATTACAAGTTACATGTTTGTCATCAATCAAAACAAACGAGACTGTATAGATTAAATATCGTAATATTTGCACTAACAGAATCTTATGATATGAACTCTATGATATGTTATCTGTGACCTTGTGTTGACTATGATCTGTGCCATATCTGAAAATCTGTTTGACTAAGGTCAGTTGTTAACTGAACCAAATATTTAACTAGTCATGGGGGTTCCATGTCCGTATCAGTGATGCACCTCTGATATGACTCTAGGGCAGTAGAGTGATGTTCTGCCACGTCTCTGGATGGTGAAGCATATTTTTGAATATGTAGGAAGGGGAGTATGGATGCATCCTAGATCTGATCTGTTATCTGATATGTTATCTGGTGAATGATGTCGTGTGCAATACGCGTCTTCACAAAATCTGGGAGCTAGCTACTCCATATATTTTATGATGTTACCTTTTGAAGAAGAAAGATATTTCTGATAAGATATGTTAGTGAATGTGCTTATGACGTATTTGTTTAAGTGATTATTAATTGCCATGCTAGGATAAGATTGTTACCTGATTCGTATATTTGATATTATGATTTGTTATCGTTACGTGAATGTGTTGATCTGCGAGATGAATGTGCTAGTGTATAATTGAGTGTTATGAAGGTTAATTATCTGTCTGCATATGTGACCTGCCATGTTTAAATTCTGCTAAGGTTAGGATTTGATATGAGAACTGGTTTAGCTTTTATGTCTGCGATGACTTGTCTGATTATTCCGCTGCTATACTATTTCATCAAGAGTATTAAATGTTGATTAATTTATTTGTATGAATACCATGTTTATTTACTGGGAAGTGTTTCCGTTAGTTTTGAGACTTTCCGTTTGGATTATACGTAATCTGTTATTTGATATGTTATGGGTTTGGTTGTTTCTGATGTGTTTGTGTTTGTGTCTTTTATGTGCTATGTATGTCTAAACTGTTATGTGGTTGTTTGGATTTCTGTATATTTATGTTTCCGCAGAATCCTAAAAGATCTTTCGTCTTTATTTCATTTTTATTTTCGTTATTCGTATATTTGCTTTGTTTAGCTTTTGTTTCTGTTATATCTGTTCACTGGGCTTTGTAAGCTCAGCCGCACTTTTCTTTTCATGCGGCAGGTATTAAGCATTCGAGATGAGCTTATGGGATAGCTGATCTGGGTTGAGGGCAAGACTTTACCATAGAGATCTTAGATTTATTTTGGAAGATTAGTTATTTATGTTTTCTTTTGGATATTTTATAAAGGCTTCCGCTATTGTATAGTTATTAAAGTTCTGATATGAAACCGTATTGTGATATCTTTACCCTTGTCGGGTCGGGGTGTTACAATTTATGGTATCAGAGCTCTAGGTTTTAGGACCCTTAGAGCTTAGGCTATGACCTGTGAGAAGTGGGTAGATTTAGGATTTTCCTTTCTGCGTACTTCTTTGCGTACCCTATCGTATTTAAGTTTTGCTGATAGTTGGTATTTCTTTTAGTTGGTTATTCCCCGCCACCCTAATTCACCTGATAGTAGTAATCGAGGACCGGCTAGGCAACATAAGGAGAAGATGAAGTGGGCCGTTGTCATTGCTAAGGGCTGCACGAGGTTTGGTAGAGAGAAGCGGACTAATAAGAGGATAAGAGTTCCGGCCTATATGTGGCCATGCACCATCGAGGAGAAGCTGACCTTGAAGACCATTGACGGGAAGGTAGTGAAGGAGTATGAGACTAAGGTTGTTGACAACCAAGGTTTCACTACTAGGTACCATGATAGGTGTCCCAAGTTCGTTGAGGATGGAGGAGTAGGACGAGCTGAGAGTCGCAATCTGTATGCCTTTGTGGATCGCGTGCCGGAGGAGGAAGAGAGGAAGCGAAAAGGTGACTTTGCTAGTCGCTTACTACCACAGCGTGAAGGAAACAAGAATGGATGGATAAGCGAGGAAGAAGAGGAACCCGAGGAAGAATACGAGGTGGATTCAGATTTGGAGTCTACGGCTACTAGTAGGTTCAATCCGACACAAGAGTAGGAGTTTCGTTTCTGATTTGTTACCCTCTTTATGAGAATTTTATGACGTTTGATTTTGAGCTAAGTCCTTTTGTTTTCATTTGACGTTTGAATCTGGGATTATTAGGTTTTCTTTTGGAAGTTCATCTTAAGAAGATTCTGCAAAATTTTGTATGGTTAATGGAAATAAAGCAAAATTTTGAAAGTATAATTCCTGTCTGTTGTTTCTTTCTGCTAAAGTCGTTAAGTTTTCGTTAGTCCTCATAAGTTTTGCCGCTATTTATTTTCTCCATGATGTTATTTCCGTTTGAATGAAGTATGACCATCATGATGGTATACTCATGTGAATCTGGTTTGTTATTATATGTTACTTGCTATATGTATGTTATCTGTATGTGGTATGTTATGATATTAGTTATGTGTTTTGTCATGACCCGAGACTGAATATAATGACAATAAGAACTTGTTATGTGATGCAAGTATTATGACGCCTGATCAACGTAATAATACCGAGATCACATAATCTGAACTTATTGAAGGTATACGACGTCTGGGAAATGCCTGTAGTTGATGTGTGATAGGACTTTGACTTGTATCTGTTATTTGGTGCTTCTCATGTTCGTTTGAAATTCCGTACCTATTTGTGAGATTTTCGTCGATATCTGTTTCGTATAAGTTTGGTACGTTTGGAATCCGAAGTTGTTATGATCTGTATGAACCTATAGATTGCTATGACCACCTTAAGCTTATATGTCTCCACATATTGCTGCGACTATTGAGTTCCATAGGATTTATTCCGTCTATGCATATGATGTCCTCATCATTAGATATCTGAATAAGTCAGAATTTGTCGTTTGATTTTTCTGCGTCTCATCTGTTCTCCGCCATTACTTGATAAGTATATAATTATCTATTATAAGTATTTGACTATTGATTTAATTTCAGGATAAGTATGAGTTCAAATATTCTGATAAGAAATCCAATTGTTCCGAGATAAGATTAACGTTCGATATATTCCTAGAAATTCTGAAATCCGATTCGTTTTCTGTTCTGTTCTGTCTTGTCCAATTTCGAGGACGAAATTTTCTTTTAGAGGGGAAGAATTGTAATACCTGGAATTTCTAAAGTTCACAAAAAGACCAAAATACCCCTACAATCAAAAAGTATGAATAACTAATTTAAAGAATACAAAATGAGCTATGTAAATTCAGAAAATTTATAAGAAATACCACATATGATCCAAATAAATTTTAATTACTTTGCAAAGCAAAGTTTTATCGTTTATGATTTTATAAAATCAGTTATTGTATTTTATAAATATGGCCGAATATAATTATTACCTTTTATAAGAGAATAAAACTAATAAAAGCCCAATATAAATATATATTATTAAGAGTCCATTTATTTTAAGTCCAATACATTATAAAGCCCACAATAAAAATTATGAATCCTATATAAATACATTATTCGGTTCACATAAAAAAAAAAAAAAACCCTAACTAGCGATTTACCCAAACCGACTCCCAAAACCCTCAAAAATTCGACTTCCAGTTTCCAGAGCTTGAGACCATTTTTCTTGGACAAGTTTGAAGGTAAAGAAGGTGGGAAAAATAGTGTTCGAGTTCCAAAGCTGCTGGTTTAAGCGTGGGTAGTTTTTAGGTTGATTAGGGTTTCGGCAAGTGAGGTTTTTGTGCTTCTTTTGTTCTAACGATCCAAGCTCATCAAGGGTAAGTTCCTAATGTTGATTTCAGCCCTATAAGTCACATATAACACATAAAAATTAGCCATGCATGTTTAATAAGTCGTATAGAATTAATTGGAACTAAAACCCTAAAATCGTATAAAAATAACGAATGGGCATATAATAATTTTTAAGATCATGAATTGATTTTTCCAGAAGCTATTACATGTTATAGGACCTGAATAAAATACATCATTATGAATTCGAAGCTTGTATGAATTGTTTTGAGTTTTGTAGTTCGGTTAAACATGGAAAAAGGAAAGTATTTAAAAGGGGACGATTAGGGTTTATAAAGAACTAGGGTTTTCTTGTTATCATTAAGGGTCATAAATGAAGTATTAATGATGAGCTAATGATGGGTTACACCTAGGTTTAGGGCTTGTACTTAAATTGTACATTATTCGGTTTTTGCATAAAAGGTTTGGGTTGGTTTTGTAAATATTGAAACTTAAAGGTTATTTTTGTAAACAGTAAAATAAAGGTACTAAACGTATGAAAGTAAGTATGGGGGTTAAACGTGTAATTTTGGATACTTAGAGGGCCATTCGAATTGTATTTAACTTAAAGGGTATGTTATGTAAATTCTAAAAACCTTTTGGGCTAAAAGTGTAAAATCTGATAATAGAAGGTTAGGTCGTATAATTAAAGATGTTAAAGGTGCAACATGTAATTTTGGGTAATTATGGGTCAACATGTGTAAATGAATTACGTAAGGACATGCATGAGTTTTGAGATAACTTCGGTTTGTTTTCATGTACGTTCTTGGTCAAAGTGGAAATCATTAAAGGGAGTAACATGTTAATTGAATGCGTAATAAATGATATTAAAAGTATGGAAACCCTAGAACCTAAATAGGGAGTGATTAGGGTTAAAAGCTAAGTGTGTAATTTCGTTATTTCAGGTAAGTTAAAGATTATGTAAACTACTTTGAAAGAGAGTCTTAAAATCCGTCTTTGACATTTGTAAACCCTATGCTATGAATAATGATCATATAAGCTCTTAAATAAGATAATTATCATATTAAACCCTTAAGTTTACCGTTTGTCATTGTAACCCATAAGCTTGGCTAATTAATGATTAAAACCCTAAAACGTTGTAATTCCGTCCGTCACTAAAAATGAGAATAATCTGACAACTCTAAAAGTATTAATGAGATTAATCCGTTATACTAATAAGTATTAAATAAATCATAATCCGTGTAGATTCGTTGGAGGAGACGCGACGTTACATCTTCGTATTCGTTCATTCGTTTGTTTTTCTCTCATTTGCTTAAAGGTACGGATATTCTGTCTTACCTTAAGACACTTGTGTTATCATACAGATATTCTGACCTTTTTAGTAAAGGTTCTGTATGATGTTCTTTTCGTTCGCTTTCCTATTATGTTTATTAGGATTCCCAATGCCATTGCTATGAACCCTTTTCTGAATGTTTGATCTGTTGCTTATATGAACTGATGTTCTAGTGAACTATACAATATCTGATATGAACTTATGTTAGGAAGACTTTGATATATATACATTTGTTGAACCCTGCTATATTGGATTATGAACCTATGATTATGAACCTCTGGTTATGAACTTCTGTTTATGAATATATGATATGCCTCTGTGATATGAACTTATGATTTCTGACTATCTGAATATGAATCTTATGATATGAACTCTATGATATGTTATCTGTGACCTTGTGTTGACTATGATCTGTGCCATATCTGAAAATCTGTTTGACTAAGGTCAGTTGTTAACTGAACCAAATATTTAACTAGTCATGGGGGTTCCATGTCCGTATCAGTGATGCACCTCTGATATGACTCTAGGGCAGTAGAGTGATGTTCTGCCACGTCTCTGGATGGTGAAGCATATTTTTGAATATGTAGGAAGGGGCGTATGGATGCATCCTAGATCTGATCTGTTATCTGATATGTTATCTGGTGAATGATGTCGTGTGCAATACGCGTCTTCACAAAATCTGGGAGCTAGCTACTCCATATATTTTATGATGTTACCTTTTGAAGAAGAAAGATATTTATGATAAGATATGTTAGTGAATGTGCTTATGACGTATTTGTTTAAGTGATTATTAATTGCCATGCTAGGATAAGATTGTTACCTGATTCGTATATTTGATATTATGATTTGTTATCGTTACGTGAATGTGTTGATCTGCGAGATGAATGTGCTAGTGTATAATTGAGTGTTATGAAGGTTAATTATCTGTCTGCATATGTGACCTGCCATGTTTAAATTCTGCTAAGGTTAGGATTTGATATGAGAACTGGTTTAGCTTTTATGTCTGCCATGACTTGTCTGATTATTCCGCTGCTATACTATTTCATCAAGAGTATTAAATGTTGATTAATTTATTTGTATGAATACCATGTTTATTTACTGGGAAGTGTTTCCGTTAGTTTTGAGACTTTCCGTTTGGATTATACGTAATCTGTTATTTGATATGTTATGGGTTTGGTTGTTTCTGATGTGTTTGTGTTTGTGTCTTTTATGTGCTATGTATGTCTAAACTGTTATGTGGTTGTTTGGATTTCTGTATATTTATGTTTCCGCAGAATCCTAAAAGATCTTTCGTCTTTATTTCATTTTTATTTTCGTTATTCGTATATTTGCTTTGTTTAGCTTTTGTTTCTGTTATATCTGTTCACTGGGCTTTGTAAGCTCAGCCGCACTTTTCTTTTCATGCGGCAGGTATTAAGCATTCGAGATGAGCTTATGGGATAGCTGATCTGGGTTGAGAGCAAGACTTTACCATAGAGATCTTAGATTTATTTTGGAAGATTAGTTATTTATGTTTTCTTTTGGATATTTTATAAAGGCTTCCGCTATTGTATAGTTATTAAAGTTCTGATATGAAACCGTATTGTGATATCTTTACCCTTGTCGGATCGGGGTGTTACAACGATTCTCAATTATTTTTTTCATTATCTTTCGTTGTGCTTACTATAAAACATGTTTTAGTGAAATTGGTTTAGTCATTGAATTCGCATGCCCCAAAAGGAAAGAATACTTTGAAAGCCAATTGATAAAGATAGGAATCTGAGAATCAATAAGTTTGTTGTGAAATTGAGTAATGTGACTTACCACTACAACAACATACCCAATCCCACTAGAGCGAGGAATGTAATTTACAACCAATAAAATCAAAACTGAAAAAAAAAAAAAAAAAAAAAAAAAAAAAAAATACCCGCAGATACGGTCAAACATTTTTTCATACTTTAAAACTTGAATATAATGAGCATATATTATAATCGACAAATAAAATTTACGCTAAATTCACATTTAAATCAAAGCTAATAAATCCACTAATATCTAATTCAACAAGGAACATATGTCTCGTTGGATAATTCATACACATATAAAAACCATCTTTATATGAAAGTTCATAATGAGGAGAATGTCTTATTTTCATCTAGCTAGTGTCATATATACTTTCGTTCAAATGTGATCTTACACCAATAATACAACTACTATTTCAGTTATCATGCTTAAACTTAATATCTGTCACGTTCATAATTCGTACATATATCGGAAACAATTTACTCTCTATAACTATTAGCACAAAGTACAATGCTTAAACTTAGGCCAATGCTAATGGCAACTATAAATATTGTGATAATCCCTTGTCACATCAACATCACATCAGCTTTCTCTCTCCAAGACTATACCCAACCACAATTTGCTAATAAGGCAACCGCAATCACAACCAAAATCATACCACACAAAAACTAATAAAAAACACACTCACACACACAAAAGAGAATGAAAGTTGCGGTTGGCTGACAAACCAAAACAATTGGAAGATTGGGGAGGACCGGTCACCAGTTCGGTTAAGCTAGTGAGAATAATATGGTCACCAACACGATTGAGGATCAAGAATACGGTGTAAAAGCAAAGGAAAATGCTGAACTAATCGAAACCAATGAGGATTCTTATTATAAAATTTATTATGTGATTAATTTGGCTTAACGTCATGATTATGAATATTTGATGTTAAGGATTAAACAATAAGTTTCAGATTAGTTCCCAGTTAGCAGCTGCGAATCTATTTATATTAGATAGTCGAAAAGATCCTTTCAAAACGCATATCCAAATACCCCCTAATCATTTGAATCATGCTAGCTCCATTGATATAGTCTGCAATGTGAACGCGATGTCGCATTCGTTAAAGGTAGTGTATCTTATATGTTTTCCCAATAACGATGGCTTAATGGTTTAAGAATTTATCACTTTTTCGCAATACCGATGGCTTAATGGTTTAGAGGCTGTAACTCAAGTTGCAGATAGAGATGTTGTTATTTTAACCAAGGACAAAGAATGTTGATCCAAGCAGCACAATCTTTTCTATGAAGGTAATTCCAGAACCGGAAGAAATTTAGGTAGTCAACATCTCATGTTTGTACTCATCATGATTACAAATACTAATTACGGAGTACATCATATGTCGTTACATGTTTGCGAATATTTTCAACTAACTCCCAAGTATATATTATCTGCAACTATATGGAGGATTGCCTAACGGCTTATAACGAGATTGTAACATAAGTACTCTTTTTAGCATAATAATATTTTAACCAAACAAGCATCATAATACAGAAAATACTTTACCCAAACAACTGAAAACGTAACTCATTGAGCCGAATATCCGTTTCTACTTGAATAACGAATTATAAAGTAAACATTTAACACTTTATGACTATAATAAGCTTAAAGCATTCCCATGCTGCTTAGTTTTAGATCTTGACATAAGCATGTTTGTCAAAAACTATGCCTAACTACTTGCAACCCTAGGTTGTTGGTACATTTGTGCATTCAATACATGCTTATTGATAGGCCGTAACAACTAACAAGTATGAAACATAGATAAACTCCAACTTTCATGACCCAAAAATGTAGTCCCACATTGGTGGAAGAAATAAATTCTTGAGTAAATTGCAAAAATCGTCCCTAAAGTTTGGCCAAATTGCACGTTTCGTCCCAAACGTTTGGAAAGTGCAAGGAACGTCCCTGTGGAAAACTTTTGGGGCAAAAATCGTCCCTGGCCTAGATCAAATGACTAAAATACCCTTCTCTCTTTATTACTTTTCAGTTTCTTGCGCAAATGGTCCCTGTGTTTCGCCAGATTCTGCAAATTTAGTCATTTTTTTTAAATTAACTATTAATATTAGTATTATTTTTTTTACGTTTTTGTCCGTTTTTCTCACGTTTTGTCCGTTTTTATCCGTTTTTCTTACGTTTTTCTTCGTTTTTTTACATTTTTGTCTGTTTTCCTCACGTTTTTTGTCCGTTTTTCTCACGTTCTTCCGTTTTCATAAGTTTCGTCCGATTTTTTTACGTTTTTTCTTACGTTTTTGTCCGTTTTTCTCACATTTTTGTCCGTTTTCATACTTTTTGTCCGTTTTTCTTACGTTTTTGTCCGTTTTGTCCTATTTTTTACGTTTTTGTATGGTTTTCTCACGTTTTTGTCTGTTTTTCTCACGTTTTTTCCGTTTTCGTACGTTTTTGTCAGTTTTTCTTACATTTTCCCGTTTTCATGCGTTTTTCTTACGTTTTTTCTGTTTTCATACATTTTGTCCGTTTTTATACGTTTTCATCCGTATAAAAACGTATGAAAACGTATCAAAATAAAAAAAAAACGTATGAAAATAAAAAAAACGTAAGAAAGACGGACGAAAAAAAAACGTCTGAAAAAAAACGTAAAAAAAAAATATGAAAAAAACGTAAAAAAAAACGTATGAAAAAAACGTAAAAAAAACGTATGAAAAAAAACGTAAAAAAAACGTATGAAAACGTATAAAAACGTATGAAAACGGGCGAAAACGTATAAAAACGTATGACAATAAAAAAAACGTAAGAAAACGGGCGAAAACGTAAGAAAACGGGCGAAAACGTATAAAAAACGAACGAAATCGTATAAAAAAAGACAAAAACGTATGAAAACAGAAAAAATGTAAGAAAAAGGGACAAAAACGTATGAAAATGATAAAACGTAAGAAAAACGGACAAAAACGTACGAAAACGGAAAAAATGTGAGAAAAATAGACAAACGTGAGAAAAACAGACAAAAACGTTAAAAAAAACCCGGACAAAACGGACAAAAACGTATGAAAACGTGAGAAAAACATACAAAAAACGAAAAAAGAACGAACGAAATATATGAAAACGGAAGAACGTTTGAAAACGGACAAAAACGTTAAAAAAAAAGGGACAAAACAGACAAAAACGTAAGAAAAACGGAAAAAAACGTATGAAAACGGAAAAAACTTGAGAAAAACGGACAAAAAGGTAAGAAAAAAGGACAAAAAAAAAACGGACGAAAACATATAAAAAAATAATACTAAAAGTTAAATTAAAAAAAAAAAAAAAAAAGGACTAAATTTGCAAAATCTGGCGAAACACAGTGACCATTGGTGCAAGAAACTGAAAAGTAATATAGAGAGAAGGGTATTTTAGTCATTTAATGTAGGCCAGGGACGATTTTTGCCCAAAAAGTTTCCCACAGGGACGATATCCTTGCACTTTCCAAACGTTTGGGACGAAACGTACAATTTGGCCAAACTTTATGGACGATTTTTGCAATTTACTCTAAATTCTTTCTTATTTTTTATTAAATAAAAAGAGCCTCTTACCTTAGCTAATGCCATCTCAGCACCCAACAGTTCGAGACTGTATACCTCTTCCCTCCCATACCATCTTTACCGATTCCACATGTTTCTTCTCAGTACATGTCCCCATCTAAATTTCTAAAGTCACATTTCTCTCTTTTTAGAAAAAAAAGAAGAAAAAACAACCATGGTTTTTTCTCTTACATTTGAGATGTGCGTGATCAAGGACAGGTAATGTTTATTGCTAATTTAGTTCATGCTTTAACAATATTTGTTACGTAGTATTATAGTAATTGATTAAGAGAAGTTAGGGGTTAGGCCTTAACCAAGTGACTTGGTGTAAATTAATTGTCCGATTATAGTGAAACAAGGATATCATGTTGTTGTTGCTTTCTTTAATTCTAATATGGGGTTGCCATTTATTAATTCTAATATGTTGTTGGTTTCATTAATCTATACTAATTTTTGTATCCACCATGACTGTCACTTTCTTTAGGGGCTTTTTATGTTATACGGAGTATTTGGAACATACTCAAAGTATTTGGAACAATTTGTTTACGGAACATACTCAAAGTATTTGGAACAGACCCTTGATTATAGTGAAACAAGGAGATCTTGTTGTTGTTGCTTTCATTAATTCGAATATGAGATTTGCTTTTATTGAAAATAATATGTTGTTGCTTTCATTAATTTTTACTAATTTTTGTATTGATCACAAAAGTCACTTTATTTTGGGGCTTTTTCTATTATAACTGTTTGTTTCATGAGCATACTCGAGGTATATGGAACGGACCCCTTTTTTTTAAGTGTCATTTACCTACACATGTTAGCTGTTAGAAACCCATCTGTGGTGGTTTGTTTTCTGCACTACATTAGATGTAGTACTTAAAGAGGAATTCAACATTTCAATGTGTGATTTCGTAACTATTAAATGGCTTTATTTTACCTTAATAAAGATACATATATAACAATGTAATGTTTATGTTCGTGCAGGTTGGCATCACACTAGGCATATTCGCATACATGCTTTTCCTAAGTCGTGTACGTGGAAAGTCATACAGGTTCTTGTAGATAATATTTGTTATGTATAAGTAATTATTGTTTGTTTGCTTGTAGTTTTCCTTATCGGAGTTGTACTAAGTTTGCTTTCCTAGACGTTCATGTAATGACTAATGAGTTAAGATAGGCACTTCAGTAGACTATTCCTTTTAGTAGTACTCTTTATATTAGAAATACCATACTAAAGCTATAATATATAACTATGAAACCGGAAAAAACAGCACAATCAAAATATCCTAAGTCCTGATGGTTTCCTTGACAAAGCTTTCAATCGTAGATTAATGGACATAAATAGTTAAAATACCAATGATCACAAATCTGTTACAAGTTTCAATCATTCTCATGGCAATTACATGTACAAAGAACCACTAATGAAATGTAATGAGGTGCCACATTCTGGTAATTGTTCGATCACACCTTAATAACTCCACTAACTTAAAACAAACAGAGGCTAATATGAGCAATTATCACAGCCATGACATGCATACACTTCCTATAAATGTGGACATTGATCTCATGACAAAGAAAAATTACAGAAGAGAATCGATTATAAGATGGAAAAATAAAAGGTACAAGATGAGAATGTCCAATACTAACAATGAAACAAGCACAGTTTTTGTTGCAACTTATTCTTTTGAACCTGCTGAGTCTTCTAATCTAAGTTTTCCTGTTTTAATTCAAAGACTAGGTATGTAAAAAGTAATTAGGTTGAATCTGTGTCATAGGATTAGCTTTAGTTACCATTTTTTATTTTTAATAATTTTAATAACCATGCACCAGGCAAAGACAATTCTGGAAAAAGTACACAAAGACGAAGATCAGAAAATTCTCGAGTGCAAGAACAAGTAAACATGCAAAAGTCCTTATTAGAGATTCTGGTTTTGACGCTTCTTTTGGAGAAACTAAGAACATTGTGTATAGAGAGGTTTTGCAAAGCTGCCACTACATTGAAAGGTAAATCGCCATGAGCATAATTTCATTAGTTTCTCAATTCTTTCTACACTATCAAAAATATTATCTAACATGTGAATCATCAGTTGAAGGTACAAATGTCAAGACACGCCTCGTTAGTATAAGTTGTTAAGCCATAAAGAAAGACCCCGTGGACCGTATATGTTTGTCCAAGTTTTTGGATCCGTCACTTCAACCTGATCGATCAAGAAATGATCGACTTCACGAGATTCATGTTAACAGAATCCTAGGTACTCATTCTCTCATATATCATATAACTTTGCAAATATATTTTTTAATTGATGATTATTGCAATTATCTATCATTTTGTTGTTGTATGTAATTAGCATTTATTTAGATAACTGTGGACTATCTTATTGACATTCTATAATAAAAAAAACTGATTTATTATGCAAAACATATGTTCCAACAACCTTTTAGACAAGAGTTGAGATTAAACCCATGAACTATTTCTCCTGAAGCCTTTTTTTGACCGGTCAACTGTATATTTGAGATGGAGTAGTGACACAAAAGCAAAAACATGTCTGACGGTGGGTATATGCTACATACTAATTTTTATCAAAATACAAAAAATGTTATGGTAAGATATTTGACAATAACAATTAATAATGACGCACAAAATAAACACGTCGTCTAACACAAGAACCAAAATGTGTCTCATTGCATAATTCATACACATATTGAAACGATTTATAAAGTAAACATTTTACACTTTATGACTATAATAGGCTTAAAGGATTCCCATGCTGCTTAGTTTTAGATCTTGACATAAGCATGTTTCTCATAAATTTTGCCTAGCTACTTGCAAACCTAAATTTGAACATTTGAGAATTCAAAACAAGCTTATTGATTGGGATAATAAGTATTCTAAACAACCTAGGGCTGGAACAATTATGAAAACATAGATAAACTCCAACTTTCATGACCCAAAAATGTAATCCCACATTGGTTGAAGAAATATATGGTTTGTTACTCATATGATGTAGTCCAAGTGAGTCACATGTGCCTAGCATAGTATAATGTTTTCAGATAATCGGTCTCTTGCAAGTTAAAAAAATTTGTAAGATATCCATTATCCGAAAATTCATATAACTCTTGACATTTTGTTCATCTATTTACTTTTGATTCTTTAATCTAAAACATGTTATGGTGGAACCATCTGAATCTTTAACTTTACAACTTTACATATTTTACCACGTGGAAATTCCCTTTTACAAAAAAAAAAAAAAAAAAAAAAAAAAAAAAAAAAAAATCTTTAACTTTGTATATGTGTATACTAAACAATGCGCTATATTCCCAAATATTACTACTATATACAATTTACCAAACATATATATTATCGTTCATAAATAATAATATTTTATTTAAGTGTCTATTTTAAGGATGGGATATGTTATAAGAACCTCCTATAATATGACAATGTAACGGGCTGATATATGAGATTTCACTCATATACATTGTACTTAAACTTTTCTTTGGTTAATATATTTACCAGGGTGCAGGATTACTCCCCTTTACCCAAAAAAATATAATGTGACAATGGGGTGTTTTGGTTTAGGGATGAGCATTGGTACTAGAAAAATGTACGGGACCGGAACCGTACCAGTACCGGTTCTCACTATCCGGTATGGTACCGGTACCATAAAATTCGCTAAAAAAAATTCGCTACCACAAAAATCGGTACGAACCAAAACAGGAAATCCCGATATTAGTACCGAATAAAAAGAGGCTTAAACTTTTTTTTACTAAACTCATGATCTAAGCACTTCTACATCCGTTCCATGCATAACTAACGTTTGTAAGTATTATATGGTAGCTTTTTTGTGTTTTGGGGTGTTATCAGATTGCTTATAAAGCATTGTTTGTAAGTAGACTTATTTAACTAATTCCCTAATACAAGGAAAGTTGTCTGTCAAAGGATAGTTAGAAGGCACTTTTATGGGCTTCATCTTTTTATCTAGTTATATACTCCGTATATGGATTAAACTGTTTTAAGTACTCAAATGCACTTCTTTGTTTTGGTTTTTATTACTTTGTATTTGGCTTAGCTCATCTAAATTTAAGATAATAGACAATTTTTTGGTCAACTTGTTTGTTAAACGCAAATGTTAATTATAACCATCTTATAGAGGCCATGTAGAACCCAAACAGAAGTGTGCGACTGCATTTTGAGTTCTGGTTTTGACAATTGAGATTTTCCCAGTTTATAGATATTGGTCCACTAACAGCTTGTATAACAACTGGTACCTTCAGACTTGGTGGCAAATAAAAGTAATCAAGTGTTGTTTCTAATTCATTTGAAGATCATCTCAAAAAATTTGCACAGTTTCGCCCTTGTTTGTGGTGAAAATGAAATGGTGTTGCTGCTAGAATGGGTTATGATTACTTGTACGTATAACAAATAAACATCATATAGAGATCAAGGTATGTGGTAGATTCATATAGATAAACGGTACTTGTTTCGGTATAGTACCGGTTTCCCGAACCCGGTACCGGTACTGGTATACCCCTCGGTTCCGGGATCGGGACTACATATTTTGGTCGGGAAAAAATACGGTATCTTGAAAACAGTGCCGGTACGGTACCAAAATAATTCCATGCTCATCCCCAGTCTATTTTAATAAATACAATACCAAATTCAAGATCACTGTTCATTAAAACTTATATCAAGGACCCCTTTATGTTTTGTGAAATAAAAACTTAGTTTCCAAAGCGTATTGCCATTTATTTAACTCCTAAAATAAAATTTGAAATTATTTTCCTATATACATAGCTGGTTATAAATTTTTTTTTTGCCTTTTCGTTACACCAGCTTCTGTACAATAATTTATTTCGTAAGTATTATCTTAACTTGATCTATGCGTAAACGAAATAAAATATTTAAGTATACCATTAAAAAGATTTTTGAAAGAACATCAAAATGAGTCCAATATTACAATATTTAGAAATGTAAAATAAGTTGGATAGTTTGGTGAAACTTTTAAACTCTTTAACTTTTACCCCCTAACTATTCAATTAATAACAAGAAAATTGCAAGTTTGTATGTAACCATACTATTCAACGTAAAATGATGGCAACTTTATAATTGTTTTTCACTCAAAATCTATAATGTTTTTTGTAGAACACAGTCTGAT
This sequence comes from Chrysanthemum seticuspe, assembly GCA_019973895.1. Lineage (NCBI taxonomy): Eukaryota > Viridiplantae > Streptophyta > Magnoliopsida > Asterales > Asteraceae > Chrysanthemum > Chrysanthemum seticuspe. The sequence continues at coordinate 351,324,142 of BPTQ01000009.1, forward strand.
TTATTGCTATGCTTTTCAAGTAGATTTTGTTTTTGACAAGCTGGTTATTATACATGCACATTTTATAGATCTTCTGTTTCACAAGGACATATTGAAGGAGAAGGAGACATCAAGTCATGTTGGTTGTATCTGGATTTACCATCAAACTGTAAGCAAAGTCTTCATCCTTTTTCTTGGCGTTATTTGAAACTCTATCCCACATAGGCTGAAGATAGAAGTTTTTAGTTACTTATATACCATAAGTTTATGTATGTTGAATGTATTGAGACTACTATATGTCTTCGAATTTCTTCTCTCTCGTTGAAAAAAACCCTGAGAGGGTGTTTGAATATTCGGAAACTCTTAAGTATCAGCAACAATAGATAAACAACAGAATCCAAAGTGTTACAAGGTTAGATTAATGTCAATGAGACAGTAACTATACAAATACAAAGAAGAGACAAGATCAATGTAATGATCAGAAAGAAGAGAATGTGAGACAATGACTGCACACACAGTTGTTCCTAACCCTAGATTAAGGGACTTATTAAATAGGAGATAAAGATACACAAAGACCCCTCTAACGGCTATAAAAGACTCATCAGCAGAAATGAGAAATGCTTCAGCAGAAATGAACTTTTTGGAACTTTAAACCATTTATGCTTTGTCCATGATTAACCCCTGTAATAAGCCTGAACATAACTTGAAAACTATTAGCAATTGATATAATGACATGTTTGCCACAGATTAATACCCCAAAATTTAACACTTACTCTAAAACATGTTTTGTTGGAGACCATGTTAGTATTTGATTTCAAACAGATTAAAAGGAAAACGAATTGTTAAAGCTAATAAAGAAAACAATAGAAATGTAAAATTGCATCACGTTCGATCTAACTCAACAGTCAATAACCAACATAAATCTTATTAGATAATTCATACACATATCAAAACCTTTTATGACATGGACCAATTTTAATAGTTGAATGTTCATAGTGAGCAGTAGCGGAGCTAGAAAAATTTCCGTGGGAGGGCCGAAACAATTTTTTTCGAGAAATACATTAAATGGGAGGGCCGGAATAAATTTTTTTCTGAAAATACACATGAAATCGCAAATAAATACACTAACGGGCTTAGACCTAGGGGGGCCGGGACCCTCCCCGGTCCTCACATAGCTCCGCCCCTGATAGTGAGGATATCCGAATATCACATTCATCGAGTACCATATATATTTTCGTTCTGACGTGGTTTTACACATACACAATGACGATAATGAGAATAAAAAACACTACTATTTCAATCATCATGTTTAGATACTTATGGACTTTGTATATTCAAGGATTTCTAAACCCATTGGTCCATACTCTATATTAAACGATTCTCTATATTCGCAAATCTTTTCACAACCACGTATGAGTTTAAAGTACATTTGTCATGAGAATATTTAAAAGACCGTGGATTTTGCAAATCTTATTTATCATTGGGAACAACTGAGGCACTGAGCTACGAAATATGTACACAAAGTTTCATGGTCAGAGGGTCCAACTATTGGGCTCAAGCTTTAGCATAAAAAGAAGATAGCTACTAGACAATGGCGCAGCTGTTTTTGGGCTGAAGTGATGCTTACATATATTTACAACTAACGCGGCGTTAAACGGTTGCCTAAGTACATATAATGAGATTGTAACATAAGTACTCTTTTAAACATAATAACATTTTCACCTAGGGCCAAAAAAACATATTGTATGACTTGAGTTATCAAAACTTTATACAATAAAAGATTCCCTAGCTGCTTACTCATGTGATAAGCATGCTTGTCAAAAACTTTGCTTAGCTACTTTGTGTATACACATTGAGCATTCAAAAAAGTGTACTGATCCGCATAATGTGTTAGTTAAACAACCCATGGTCATAACATGTATCATAATGCAAGAATACTTTTAACCACCATGACAAAAAAAAACGTAATTTATTCAGTTATGTATAAAATTCTTCATGAATGATTTCAAAATAAGTAAAAGCTAACCCCTTGTTCTTGGAAAAAATCACAGGGTGTTTTAGTTCAATGCTTAAATATTTGCAATCTTTCGATTTAAAGAAAGAAAAACATATATTTTCATGTTATCCAAGATGTTCCCTTCATGATTTGTGCTCCAAAAACACAAAAAAGTAGTTGCTTCTAAACTAGAATTTGGAGTTCGATGTAAGAAATAGTTATTTCACCAACTGTTGATAACTCTTCATTAGGTATCTATCTCTTTCTTTCCGTGTACATAAAAATCTTTATGTACTATGAAGTCTTTTCCTAACATTTAATCCCACATTGGTTGAAGAAAGAACTTGTTGCCTAGTTATATACACTAGTCTATGGGGTTGTATGTGCTTGGAATAGTATAGTGTTCTCAGGTAGACAATATGGTGGAATCTTTAAAAGTTCAGCAACTTACAAAGATTTCTAAATTTGATCTGCCTGAAAACTTGTATGAATTTCAAACTTTTTTTTAATATCTTTTTAATTATAAAACATGCTCTGGTGGAAAACATTTTTATCTTGGGCAAATGTTTTTAAAACGAATAATATTTGCCATCATTTACTTTTATGGGTAGCGAACAAATTTTTTGATTTTGTGAGTATTTTTATCTTTAGTTTTGCATATCTTTTTCAATTATAAAACGTGTTTTAGTGTACAACATTTTAATCTTTAGTTTCAACATTTTATGTCATTAAGAATGGCTAAAAGCTGAGAAAGAGTGTGAGTAACAATCAAATTACCCATTTATGTTTTCATCATTATAAATAGCAAATAATGAAATGAATTAAACAACTTATTTCTTAAAACATTTCTAAAAATGGATGACATCATTCTCTATGCACATAAATAGTTATGATGTATGTAAATTTGTTACTTGATATATAGATATCATGTTTTCGATCGTTATCATCTCAATGATTTATGTTTGTGAAACTTGTCATGAATGAAAACATCACTTTCTATACCGCATTGTGAAAATGGTTAGAGCTCGATTAAATAAAACATGTAACCTAAATTATACCACAATAAACGTAACTTGATCACTTTATGTTATTGATAACGCTACACGCGTCGTTCGGGGTCAAGGAAACTTCCTTTTCTTCGAGCAAGTTTTATAACACCCTAGGCAGTGAACCTAATCGTTGTAGTGTAGTAATTAGGGTAAGCCACGGGTATTGATATCGTTCTCTAGGGGAATAGGAATGCTAGTAAGGAGTTACTACGCTAAGGTTAAGGTTGAGGAAGATTATTTTTTTATCTTTTTATGTTTTATGAAATGGAAAGGTACGAATCTCGGGTATTGGATTTGGGGGGTTGGTATTTCTACCGATTACTCTACTATTATCTAATTATCTAAACTAAGGTTGTGGGAGTCTATGTCTAATTAATGTGTGCTCGTATGATAGTTTAAAGATGTGTTTACTTAGGTTGTACTACTCCTTAATTATCTCCTATTGATGGTTGAGTTGTCACGTCCTTATTCCTAGTTGTGTTGTGTGTCTAAAGTTGTAGGGTATGCGTTTCTCCCTAACTCTTTGAACTTACCAAAGGGTCTCGTCTACAAACCCACTAGGGATGATAAACTCCTACTCTAAGGCGCTCTTTGGATGGTTTAGCCTACAACTACTCAGGTAATTATATTCTAAGGTTCACAAAGATGAATCAAGCATTAAGTACACAACGAATGACTTATCGCATTACTAGATCATTAATCAACTAAGATAAGAAACAACCAATCAATATTCAATAATTAAGTTTCATACTTTCTAAGCAAACACACAAATAAATTAGCCGGACATGGAGAACATGCAAGCATACACACAAATAATCAAAGACATAATTGAATTAATGAAGTAAAGACTTATCTTGATGTAAGATAGGGTTTAAAACCCTAAAATACTGTACAAGACACCTTAGGTTCGGTTTTAGGTTTTTACTCCAAAGACTCTCCACTCAAAGACTGAAAAATTCGGATTCTATATATAAGATTACAATTGCGACGGCGTCACCTTATGTTTAGTGACGCCGTCGTGTCGCCGTCATTAGGGTTTCGTCTTGGCCACGTTAACCTTGCGAAGGCGTCACCTTATGTCCGTGACGCCGTCCTCTTCAGCTTCTGACGTCGTCTGGATTGCATCTAGGCCGTCTGAGTAGCGACGGCCTACTCTTTTACAACTAGACGTCGTCACTTGAAAATACGAGTTTTGGGTTCTGAACCGTCACAAAAATCTTCGGACGGCGTCGCCATTAGCACCTGACGCCGTCGCCTTCTATTTTCAGCAGCTGTGAGTGTCTCGATTTTGACTTTGGCCATTTTCTTCATATATTCGCGCCTTTTCGTCCAAATAAGTGCCATTCCAGCATTTTGCCTTCAAGAGACCTAAAAAATGAAAAGGAACGATATTAAGCAATAACGGATACAAAAGTGATCAAATAAGGACTAAAATGACCCCTCAAAATGGTACCTTTTAAAACCTTATCAGATTTATCAATATGTTTTACAATTAAGTTTTAACTATATTAGACTTAGAATATTCAACGATTTCTAAACTCATATGTTCATACTAAATGATGTTCCATATTGCCAAATTTTTGTTTCGTGCTCTAAAACCAAATAAAGTAGCTTATAAACTTGAATCCTTTACTTCCAGGTAACATCTCTAATTCTTTCCTTGTACTTACAAATCTTGTTTATGTTATAATAACCTTTTCAAACATTCTGTTTTTTCATTTTATCCCACATAGATTGGAGAAAGAAATTATTTGTGACTAATATACCATAATGTATACAAAAGTTTTGTGTCTAGAATAATATGATGTTTTCATGGTGATTATCATCCGGCGAGTTAAGTAAACATAACCCTCTTGAACATAATCATCTGGAAACTCATATAAACTCTTAACAACTTTTTAAATATTTTTACCATAAAACATGCTTTGGTGGAAACTACTTTTATCTTTGATTTCACAAAGGTCGATTAGAATGCAAAAAAGGTAACAGTGAATGTTTTTAGTACTAACTCAACAAGTCAGCAACCAACAAATATCTCATCAGATTATTAATACACATATTATAACCATCTAAGAACTTAACATATTTTAATCACATCTGAAAATTCATAACGAGAATTTAAAATATCTTTCTTTTCATCTAGTGTCATATGTATTTCCGTGCAGCGGGGGAATTAAGGGTGGTCTCGCGGTGTCACGTGAATTTCATAGAGTTCAGACACTTGCTAAACCTTTTCCTTTTACCTTTGTTTGGTCAAAGACAGATTTGTGATTTGTGAGTTTCAAATATGTTGGAGTGTTGATCTTAGTGGACCAACAATATCAATCACCATTTTTTTTTTCATAAAAGTAAACCTTTAACAACATGAGCTGCATATATATGTAGAGTCTCAGGGCGACTAGACAAGGGTTTCGATACTTTTGCGAAAGAGCAAATGATTTGATCTTTCCATGTGAGTTATGTTGTGGATGAGCTTATATTAACTTGTCAATTAAGTGAGTTTCTAAGGGGCTGTTTCATAAAACAATATGATTAAGTGCTGAGTGAATCAAAATTGCTGAATGATTTGTATATCCTGAATGAACGAAATAGTAATAGTATGTTACTAACTTACTATACAACAGTCGAAGATTTAATTGTAGATGAAGAGTATCAAAACATAGAAACATTAAGCTAAAAGGGGCAAATTATTGGGCTTAAGCCTTTGGCAAAAACAAAAATGAGAAGTTAGCTATTTGGTATAGGCCCAATAGTTTGGGCTAAAGGGATGAACAATTGAACATTATTTGTGCTTATAAATATTTTCAACCTACTCCATATGAATAAAACTCCTGTATATTTTCTGGCAAGCTGCTAATTATACTGATATCCTAAACACACGTATACACTTAAACATCTTAATTTATATTTTTTCACTTCTAGAGCAAAGTTATCAAAGCTGTAAATCCATAAAGGATAGCCTACCCGCTTATCTTTAGATTTTTGACACAAAGTGCTCATCTGATAAGCTTTTTGTCCAAAGCTTTGCCAAGTTAATCGCCAACTTAAATAATCATAACTTACACATTGTGCACTCTAAAAAAAGGCTTAGCGATCGACATAATAAGTTCCATAAACGACCTAGGGTCAAAACAAGTATCATGATACTATGATACTTTTCATGACCCAAAAACTTAAATCTTTCAGCGATATATAGATTTCTAAGTAAACGATCTCGGAAAAGTTTACCCTAACCCTTCTTTCTTCAAAAAGACCCAGGTTCCAAAAATACAACGCTTACACATTTGCAATCTTTCATTTTTAGAGCTATAAAAACATATAATATCATGTTATACAAGATGTTCCCTTCATAATTAGTGCTCCGAAAACATAACCTGGTTGCTTTTAAACTTCAATCTAGTGTTCCAAGTGACATGTTTCTTTCTTTCTTTGTACATAAAAGTCGTTTATGTAAGGATTTACCAAATTTTTATGGATATATCTTCTAGCTTTCTAGCATAACATTCTATCCCACATAGGGTGAAGAAATATGTTGTTGTTACTAATATACTCTAGTGTATGCGGATTATGCATGTCAAGAATAATATTATGTTCTCTGATATGTTTCTAGCTCCTATTGACAGAAAAATATAAATTTGGGAGGTAGGTATGTATCTAAAAACGCATATTAGCTCTTAACTTTTTACTGTGTGTACTTTTATGTTTTTACCATAAAACATGCTCTTGTGGAGACCTTTCTAATCTTTTACTTCAAATAGCTTATGAGGGAAAGATATATTAGAAGTTAATTAAAAAAGACTAAAAACTGAGAAAGAGTGTCAGAAACAATTTACTCAGTTTTTCTTTGATCACTATAAATAGCAAATGTATTTGAATTAAACAACCCCTTTTTAAAATATATTTCTGAAATTGGAAAACTTAACCATCACTTTTCTTTGCATATGAATGGTATGGGATTTATATATTAATATTTTTTTTTTGATTGTTACAAATAGCAAATGCAAGTGAAGTAAACTAACCATTGATGTAATCTCAGGCTACATGGTTTATGTTTGTGAAGCTTTTCTTAAACGAAAACATCACTTTCTATTTTGTATCTATTAAAGATGGTTAGAGCTCGGTTAAGTAACAAATAATTGTTATGGTTTTACGGCAATGCATTTCGCCCTTACTAAAAGCCCGCATAAGTTGATTACAAAATGTATTTCCCTAAGCTCATACATGAGATTTTCTTAAACCTTCTCGGAAAACAGAAAGTATCACTTTATGTGTTGCTTAACGCATTGCCTATATTTGGGTGAATTGGGAATGTCATATAGCAATGCAAAAGCAAAAATATGTTGACATGCTATATATCGTTTTTGTTTTGATTAAACAATTTAACTCAACAACCAAAACTGTTTATAAACATTGAGACTATAAGCATCAAGTATTGTCTAGCTGCTTATTTTTAAATTTTGACATATATAAGCATGGTTGTCATAAACTTAGCCTAGCTACTTGCAAACTTAAATTTGTATATTTGAGCATTAAAAAACGCAAACTAATCAGCAAATAAGTTTTCTAAACGTAATCCCACATTGGCTGAAGAAAGAAATGGTTTGTTACTAATATAATGTAGTCTAGGTGAGGCATATGTGTCTAGAATAGTATAATGTTTTCAGTGAAGCACTCTTCTTGCAAATTAAAAAAATTTGTGAGGGTGTGCACCGCTGAAATTCATATTAACTCTTGACTTTTTGTCCATTTTGGTTTCTTTACTCTAAAACATGTTATGGTGGAACCACTTGAACCTTTAATTTTACATAGGTCCCATACTAAATGGTGCTCTAAATTCTCAAATATTTTCTACAACCGCTGAAATTCATATTAAAAAAATTTTACATAGGTCTTCTTGCAAATATTTTACATGGTGAAGCACTCTTCTTGCAAATTAAAAAAATTTGTGAGGGTGTGCACCGCTGAAATTCATATTAACTCTTGACTTTTTGTCCATTTTGGTTTCTTTACTCTAAAACATGTTATGGTGGAACCACTTGAACCTTTAATTTTACATAGGTCCCATACTAAATGGTGCTCTAAATTCTCAAATATTTTCTACAACCACAGGCGAATTAGAATAATAGCATTTTATTATTTGAAATTCCTAAAAGACTAGGGATTTTACGAGTTTTATTTCTCGTTTGAAACTAACCAAGCTATGCGCCATTAAAAGTTTTGGACCCCCAACTACCAACAGATTTCGCATATCTTTTGAGTTAACCTTAAGATGAGCTACACTTTGATGACTTGAAGAAGAGTAGTTAACGATGTTAAAGTAGGTACGAAATTTAAATTCAGAGTAAACTCGTCTTATAATGATATTGTGCTTGAAGCTTTTTGGAAAAAAAGAATTAGAAGATGAAGATGGCTACTAGACATAGGCCCAATAACTTGGGTTGAAATGATGCATGTTTTATATGGAGGCTCAATTATGTTTTATGTCTTGCTCTTGTTATATGCTTATAAATATTTCTAGTCAACTCTCTAAGAAAAAAATCTCTTAACATTTTAGCATAAGTACTTTCTTAACAAATTGAGATTTTAACCTAGGGCCAAAAACAAGTATCATAATATAGAAAAACTTTACCTAAATAACTGAACACGTAATTCATTAAGGGCTTATACCGATGTCTACTTGAATGATTTCTACTATGTATATGGAAAAGGAGTGCTAGCTGCTTATATTTAGATTTGACATAAGTTCTCACGATACAAGCATTGTTGTGCTAGGCTTTGCCTGGCTACTTGCAAACGTGAATAGTTACATTCATAATTCACAAACTGAGCATTTAAAAAATGCCTAGTGACCGGCATAATACGTTTTCTAAATAACCTAAGGCCAAAGCAAGTATCAATATTACTTAAATATTCTAACGATTATGACCAAAAAATGTAACATAGAATTTCTACATAAAAGATTTCGAATAAGAAAAAGATCTATAGATTTCAGACAAGTCAACGCTTGAAATAATCACAAGTTCTTTTATTACAAAGTACATTTGCAATAACAACATAAAATTACATGTTATCCAAACTGCTAGTTTCATGCTCTAAATTAACACATCCTAGTTGAACTTTAATTTGGATTTTGGAGTTCCAAGTTTCAGTCACCAACTCTTTATAACTCTTCTATCGAATATGGAATTCTATTCAAACACAAAATTCTTTTATCCAAATTAACGTTCTATCCCACATAGGTTAAAGAAAGAAGTTGTAGTTTACTAATATACCGTAGTGTACATGAGTTGCTTGTGATTGGATTAGTATTACGTTTTCACGTATGTGATTTTCTTTGTGCTTAAAAGGTTTGTTAGCTAACCAAACATACATAGCATGAATAAAATCGCATAATGGTTAATTAATATGAATTCTTGATCTTTTTACTTTTCTTGGTTATCGTTCTTTATTCCTTTTTATCGAAGGTCGCTTATTTTTGCTAATGTGATAAAATTAAGCAACTGATTGACAATTAATTGGGCCAAAATTAGAAAGGAAAAACAAATTAAGCATATAATGTCATACGATTTTTACATTGTTAAACTTAAGTCTAAAATAACATTTCTTCCGAATTGTTCCACTTCGTATTTTGAGACATTGTTTTTTTTTTCTTTTTTTTTTTTTTTTGAATTGATGTAGATGTGAAAAACGGTGGTTATAATTTGTTATTTAAAGGGGTGGTTTTCAAATTCAAATTCAAATTCAAATTTAAAATTAAAATTAAAATTCAAAAATCAGATTCAAAATTCAAATTCAAATTCGAAAATCAGATTCAAAATTCAAATTCAAAACGGTAAATTTTTTGAGCGGGGTAATTCAAATTCAAATAGGAGCGGGGTACTTTAAAATTCAAATTCAAATTTTAAATTCAAACGGTATAGTTTTGAGCGGGATTATATGAGCTTATATATACAACCCTACCAGTCACAAGTTACACACACAACTCACACAATTCACACAAAAAAATGTCTCGCAAAGATTTTTCACAGCAATTCCCAAGTCCAGAAAAGTTGCCGAAAACAAGCTTTTCAACTTCACTACAGTTTCCTCCAACTAGCTTTTCAACTTCACCACAGTTTCCTCCAACTAGCTTTCCACATGAACTTAAAGTTTACTCAAAACCACCTGAAAATGTCTTTCCGATGGGTCTTGAAAACATCCCAATTGTTCCAACTCCACCTGTGAACAGTCCACATGTGAATCTTCAAAACAACCCCCACGGGTTAAGTGAGGCTTCCCTTCGTCAACTAGAACAAGATATTGAAAATGGTAAGGAGATTATGGAAGAGCAGGCACGTGAGGAAGCTGCTCGTCGTGGGCAAGAAGTAAGGGAAGCTCAGTATCTTCAAGAAAACTACTTCGACATAATGGAGACTCGGCTCTTTAATGGCGAGTTTAATTCCCCTTCAAGTTCTGAGGGTTGGGTCTCAGATGATTCGTTTTTTTAAGTTTTAGTAGTTTTATTTCCATCAGTATGCGTTGTAGTTTTTTATGTTTAAGCGTATTATGTATTTCATGTTTTCAGTTAATTGTTCGTTTCAATCTATTCAAAAAAACATTTTACCTTATAAAAACTCAACTTCAAAATCAATTTATAAAAAGAAGAAAAAAAAAAAAAAAAAAAAAAAAAAAAGTACGGAAAGGCATCCCGCGGCGAAGCACGGCGAAGGGTGCCGGTGTGGCGGCGGCCCACGGCGAACCTCCACGTTGGACCACGGCGATGCATAACGAGCCCATGCCTTCCCCTCTTACATTCAAGCCCAATTATATCTGCTTACGTATATTTCCAAGTTCCAACTTATATGTAAAGGATTGCTTAGCTGCTTTAAAAAAAGATGTTAACATAAGTACTTATTTTAACCCAATAAATACTTTGATGAACCAAAAACGTAATGCATTGGATGATATATTGATTTCTACATTAACGATAAGTAAAACACTAGCACCTTTATCTAATAAAAATCACAGAAACTTTTGATACAATGCTTAAACGTTTGCAATCTTTCGTTCTTATAGCTAATGACAACATATTTTCCCGTTAATCCAAGACGTTCCCTCATAGTTCGTGCTCCAAACACATCTTTTCTTTCTATACACTTAAAAAGTCTTTTTGTATAATCCTTAATAGTTTACCAAATCTTTGTGGAAGTATCTTCTAACTTTCTAGTCTAACATTCTTATCCCACTAGTGTATGCAGGTTATGCCTCTCTAGAATAATACTATGTTCTTATATGTATACCACTTCTTCCATGTTCAAAATTATTTGGGAGGCCGGAATATATCTCAAAACGCATATGAGATCTGAACTCTTTGTTGTGTATACTATAGTTACGAAGTGTTTACTTTATAAAACATGTTCTTGTGGAGACCTTTCTAATCTTTTACTTCAAATAGCTTAAGAGGGAAAACATATAAGCTCTTAACCCCCTTTTTTAAAATCATTTCTGAAATTGGAAAACTTAACTATCACTTTTCTTTGCACATGTATGAGATTGGTTTGGGATTTATAAATGTAAAATCGTTATATTTATATATTAATAATAATTTTTTTGAATGTTACATATAGAAAATGCAAGTGAAGTAAATTAACCATCGATATAATCTCATGCAACATGGTTTCTGTTTGTGAAACTTTTCATTTCATACATGACAACATCACTTTCTATTTTGTATATATGAAAGATGGTTCGAGCTTGGTTAAGTAATGAATAATTGTTACTTATGATTTTACAACAATGTGTTTTGCCGTTACGACTTACGACTAGCAAGCATAAGTTGATTACAAAACGTATTTCCCTAAGCTCATGCATGAGTTTTTCTTAAACCTTCTCGGAAAACAGAAAGTATCACTTTATGTGTTGCTTAATGCATTGCCTATATTTGGGTTAATTGGGAATGTTATATAGCAATGCAAAAGCAAAAGTATGTTGACAGTATATATGTAAGCATTCTAACTCAACAACCAAAACAGTTTATAAACATTCAGACTATAAGTATCAATATTGCCTAGTTGCTCATTTTTAGATTTTGACATATAAAATTCATATACCTCTTGACTTTTTGTTCATTTTTGTTTCTTTACCCTGCAACATTTATGGCAGAACCACTTTGATCTTTAATTTACATAAGCCCATACTAAACGATTCTCTATATTCGTAAATATTTTCTACAACCACGAGCGAATTTAAATAACATTTATTATGTGAATTCCTGAAAGACTAAGGATTCTATGAGTTTTATTTCTCGTCTGAAACCAATGAGCTACGCGTCATTAAAAGTTTTGGACCCCAACTACCAACATATTTCGCATATCTTTTGAGCTAATCTCAAGAAGAACACTTTGTCAAAGTAGGTAAGCCATTGAAATTTAGAAATAACTTGTCTTATATTGACATTGTGGTTGTCATCCACGCTATTCGAGCCACCATAAGGGTCCAATTATTGGGCTTAAAGCCTTTTGATAAAAAGAAGCAAAAGAAGATGAATATGGTAGCTACACATAGGCCCTAATGATTTTGGGTTGATATGATGCATGTGTTTAAACATGTGCAATCTTTCTTTTTTAGAATAATAACCACAAATAATTTCACATTATCGTCGAAAGTGTATATGATTCGTCCTCCAAACACATAAACTAGTTTGCTTCTAAAACTTAATCTGGAGTTCCAAGATATGTTTCTTTCAACAACTTTTAATAACTCTTGCACTCTTTATCTTTCCATAAAAATGTTTTTTTGTATAAGAAGATGGAGACCATTTTCAACCTTCAAATTCAATCCTGACATTTTATCCCACATTGGTTAAAGAAAGAAGTGTTTGCAACTAATATACAATAGCGTGCGTGAAAAATACGTTTTTGAATTGTATTATGTTTTCAACCTTAAGGTAGTTAGTATGGTGATTAACAGGCCTGAAAGTTAATACGATTCTCAATATTTTTCTACTATCTTTCATTCTTTCGTTGTACTCACTATAAAACATGTTTTAGCGAAATTGATTTAGTCATTAAGTTCACATGGCGTAAAAGGACAGAATACATTGAAAACAAATTGATAACGAATAAGATTTTAGAGGATCAGTAAGTTTGTTGTGAAATCGAGTTATGTGATTTACCACAAATTAAATCAAAACTGAAGGAAGAAAGAAAAAAAAACAAAAAAAAAAAAAAAAAAAAAAAAAAAAAAAAAAAAAAAACAAAAAACAAATACGGTGAAATCATTTTTTCATACTTTTAAACTTGAATATAAATGAGCATAATATTATAATTGACAAATGAAATTTACACTAGATTCAAGCTTAAATCTAAGCGAATAAATCTTATACAATTTAGCAAGCAATATATATGAAAGTTCATAACGAGGAGAATAGCTTATTTTCATCTTGTGTCATATATATATTCGTCCTAACGTGATCGATCTTACAACAACGATAGTCACGCTCAACAACTACTTATCGACTTTGAGCATTCAAGGATTTCTATACCCATATGCCATACATGCGAGTTAATAGTACAATTATTTTGAGAATTATTGAATAACTAAGAATTTTAGAAGTCCTTTCATTCGAAACCAATTGAGCTATACTCTGATCAATGATATATAAAACTCTTGACGACAATTTTATGCAAGTTTGGCATATCTTTCAAGCTAATTTTAAGAGGAGCGATACTCAATGGCCAGAAAAGAAATACTGAACTTATTTTAACTAGGGAATCAATTGAGAGCATAAGCAAATTTTGTTTCATGACGACGTTGTGGTTTTCATTCACGCAATTTAAAGCTAATATTTATACCTTAAGCATTCAAAAATTGTCGCCCCGTGCGTTGCGGCGGGTGTAGATCAATAAGTTGATGTGGTTTGATGAAATTTTCATTTTGAATCGATTTTAATCTATCACATTTGTTTGTTATGCCGGTAATGTTTTTGTAGATGTCTACTAATTATGATGTAGAAGTGTGTATGACCTTGCTAATGGTTTTTATATCGTGGCTTATATACTCAGACTATGTGTAATAGGTACCCCATCAACGCTTGCTTTCCACCAACAACACGTCCTTCCAATATAATATTCTGATCAGACGCAAATTTCTTTTATTCAAATATTGTATCCCATATAGGTGGAAGAAAGAAGTTGTTGGTTACTAACATACCATAGTGTACATGAGTTTCTTGTGACTAGATTAGTATTACCTTTTCAGGTATATGATCTTCTTCATGCTTAAAAGGTTTGCAAGCTAACCGTACATAGCATGCAGAAAAACATATATCGGTCAATTAGCATATGTGTGTTAAATGTGTTGAGACTAGTATTATGTTTTCGGATTATGTTTTCGAATAGTTGAACATCTTTCAGGTTAAAAAATCTGAAAGAGATTCAACGTCCTGAAAACTCATATGAACTCTTAGCTTTTTTTCCTTTTAACTTGGAACTCTAAAACATGTTTAATATTTAATTTTACCCATGTTTGAAGAGAAAACAAATTTTGAAAGCTAATAAAGAAACAACAGAATTGTAACATTGTATCTCAAGTCTTTTGATTAGAATGCAACGTGCAAAGTAAATAAACATACGATCTAACTCAATAATCAACAACCAACATATATCTCATTGGATAATTCATACACTTATCATAACCATATATGAAATGAGCATATTTAGTCACAGTTGAAAGTTCATAACGAGCTGTTGTATCTTATTTTCATCTAGATAGTGCCGTATATATTTTCGTTCTAATGTGATCTTACACAAATACAACAACGATAGTGACAATCAAAAATTACTATTTCAATCATTATGTCTAGATACTTATTGACTTTGAATATTCAAGGATTTGAGAACCCATACGTCCATACTACATATTAAACGGATCTCTATATTCTCAAATATTTTTCACAACCACACGCGTGTTTAAAGCAAGGTTGCAAAAATTGTGAATCGGTAGTCGGGCGGTCGACCCCCCTTAGCTTGTAATCGGTCAAGGCGGGATTAATCGGTCAAGGCGGGATTAATCGGTGATTAATCAGATTGACATTTTCGGCAAGTTTTGGGTATTTCCGGCAAGTTTTGGGTATATTACAATTTACCATCCTAAAAGCTGTCGATCTCCCAATATCCAAAATCTAACAACACACAGAGATGACGGTCAGGTTATTTGAACTCGATAAAAGCTTTCTTACACCTAGCTCACGCATCCAACATACTCTATCATGTTTATAGTGACAAATAGGCTTTAATGTCATTATCAATATATCTTAAACACGTGAAATAAACAACTCATACAGTTTTCAAAGTTCTTATTGGTGATCATTTACCATTCATAAAAGATATACAGTTTCCATCTCAAGGACGACAAATTAGGGACTAACAGAAACTATATTTATAAGCAAATGCAGTAACGAACCATAACTTGTTTCGTCGTCTTTAGTACAAGTAGAAGAATATTGATACTACAAAATCCAATACCAATCATTTGAAAAGTCCGTCCTACTTGTAACTTAAACGTAGTGGAATTCAATCCTAATCAAAACATATTCAGAAATTTTAAAAAATATCCATAAGTACGTTACATCCTTTACCTAACAAATGCCACAGCTTAATTACTCTATCGACAAATTTACACCATAATTCACAACTACACTCTCTAACTAAAACATTACACATATAGCCGGGTCTTGGTGGGGTCTAATCGGGTCATGGCCGGAATATCCCGGTCTAGCCGGGTCATGAGCTAGTTAGTGAGGTGATATGAAAGTTAATACAAATTCTTAATTATTAGTTTTTTTGTTTTTCTTTGTACTTTTTACTGTAAAACATGTTAGGTTTTACTAATCATAACAATTATTAAAAACAAGTAAACATCTTTAAAGCATGCAGCGGAAGTAATAGGAAAAAATACTTGTAATTGAATTAACCGAATAAAAGAATATGCGTACCTTTTAGCAATTGAAGAAACACACAATATCGAGAACAAGGAACAAAAACCCAAACCCTAACTTAGGGTTTACACCAATTCGACCCAAAGAAGTCGACACCTAAAATTTACCACAAACACAATTGTATTTGTCCTTCGTTCTTGTACACACGTACTACTATCGATTTGATGAGAAAAGCTAGATTCTTGAATCACAAATAAAACCAAACACTTGTTTCTTGGAGTTGGAAAAATCGAAACCCTTGGGGAAGGGTGGTACACGATCGGCCAAACCAAGAGGGATGAAGAGGAGAAAGAAATTAGGTTTCTAAGTGATCCAAGGTTAAGAATTATGAATACAAGGGGTTTGTATTTATAGTTTCTAATAACTTGGTGACCAAGAAAACTCTCCTCCTTGGGCTTGAAGACCCACGACCGGCCACAAGCACCCAAGAGGGGTTCTAGAATTTTCTTGTCCACTAATTTCATCTCTAGTCCTTGTAGTTTAAATATTAACTATCGTTAAGTTTTATTTCGTAACAAATAATTAATAATAATAACGTTTATATATATATTAATTATTTAAACATCAACTCTCATACGTAATGTGTGCAATCCCGAAGTCTCGAGTTCGAATCCAATCATACGCATATTAAATTATATCCATAAACCTTTCAAAACATGTTCTAGTGGAAACTGCTTTAGTCTTTAATTCCACGTGGCTTAAAAGGAAAGTATAATTAAAAGCCAATTGATAAAAGTGTGTATGATGGGAGTTCAAATTTTAGATTTGTAAATCAAAAGCCCCAAGAAAGGAACTGTTTGGCCATAAATTTACTTCACAAACCAATGAAGGATGAGAGTAACATACTTAGATTATGTGTAATAGGCACCCGTCAATGTGTGCTTACCGCCAACAACAAGTCCTTCGTTGTTACATCAACCACCAACGACGCGTTCTTCCAATAAAAGATTATGTTCAAACACAAAATTATTTTATACGAACATTCTATCCCACATAGGTTGAAGAAAGAAGTGGTTGGTTACTAATATACAATAGTGTACATGAATTCCTTGTGACTAGATTAGTACTACATTTTCAGAGAAATCATTTCCATAATGCTTAAAAGGTTTGAAAGCTAACCTTACATAGCATTACGGAATTGATGCTCGGATAATTAATATGAACTCTCGGTCTTTTTTTTTTTACTCTTTTGGTAATCGTTCTTTATTTATTTTTTTATCGAAGATCGCTCAGTTTTATTAATGTCATAAATTAAATAACCTGATTGACAAACAATCAAACCAAAATTAGGAAGGAAAAACAAATTACACAAATACATGTCATAAGTTTTTTACATTGTTAAACTTAAGTCTAAAATAATATTTATTTTGATTTATGAATAAAAATTACAATTACGTTCAAATATAGTAAGCTAATAAAAAAAGGTATTATTCATGATATTCAACAGCTTATTCGTGGTTTCATTTGATGCAATGGGGATTATAAGCGTGGGAAAGCCAAGGTTGCATGGGATGATATTTGTCTTTCTAAATGTGAAGGTGGTCTTGGTATTCGTAATATGAAGTTATTTAATATTGCTCTTATGTCGACACATATATGGGATATTGTTTCTAACAAGGAGTCGCTTTGGGTTCGTTGGATTCACACATATAAACTAAAGGGACGCACCTTCTGGGATGTTGCTCCTCAGGCGGATATGAGTTAGGGATGGCGTAAGCTCCTTCATATTCAAGAATTGATTCAACCACATGTTTGGGTCTAATTAGGTAATGGTTGTAATACTTCTGTTTGGTATGACATGTGGTGTTCTCATTGCCCTCTTATCAAATTTCTATCTCCTAGAGACATCACGAATGAAGGATATAATATTCGTAATAAGGTTGTTGACCTGGTCCGTAACGAATCTTGGAATTGGCCTTAAGCATGGCTACTTAAAGCTCCGGATTTAGGGCTTTTACCTGTGCCCTCCCTTGTGGAATCTAAATTGGACATTACTCGTTGGCGTAATCGCAATGGATATTGGACTTCTCAGTTAAGAATGCTTGGGAGTCTATTAGGCCTCGGGATCTTGAGGTGTTATGGTCTCGTATTGTTTGGTTCCCGCATTGTATTCCCTGCCATGCATTTCACCTTTGGCTCGTTATGACAGAGAGTCTCGAAACGTAGGATAAACTGAGGCAATGGGATGTTGGTGCTTCTACCGAATTAAACCTACTTCGGTGTCCTTTATGTGATTCACAATCGGACTCTCATGATCACCTTTTCTTTGAATGCTCCCTTGCTTCTCAGGTTTGGGCTTATGTTCGTGGGTTAGCTGGTATGGACCTGGTTCCCCTAGCTTGCAAGACATTGTTGCATGGCTTCATCCTATGGATCAAAAGCGTACGTCAATTAGTGTTATTGGTCGGCTTCTCGTTGCAGCAACATCATACCACATTTGAATTGAGAGGAACAATCGACTTTTTAAGAATTCTAGAAGGTCTCCGGAGGACCTTCGTGATATTATTATGGTTACTATCCGCTTAAAGATCCAAACGTTCAGATTCAAGAATACTACCATGGTGAATCATTTGCTTACTCTTTGGAAGATGCCTAAGACGTTTAGGCTTTATGGTTGCTGATCTTTTTGTACTCCAATGTTACACGTCTCTACATCAGCTTTTTGTGGTTTTGTTGGAAGATCTCGTCAGAGTTATGGTTCAAGATTGTAGTTCAACTTGAGGAGATGTACTCTTGTGTCCTTCTCTAAGGTTTTTCCCATTGGTTTTTTCTCTTGGTAAGGTTTTTAAGGAGGCAGTCTCATGTGGTATCATTATACTCCTTTTTTTGTGGTTGGCAAAGCGGGGAGATGGTCTATGTTTTGTACGTTGATTCATAACTGTTTTTTGATTTCTATTTGTGATTAGCCGTTTATCGTTTTCGTGGCATGCCACAAACAATTAGTGGTTGTTCAAGCTCTGCTTGAGGTCAATGTGGTACCTCTGCCATATTCCATCGTACTTAAACTTTATGTAATTAATATACTTTACCGGGGAAACCCTTTACCCCAAAAAAAATGGTAACTCAACAAGCAACATATGTCTCCTTAGATAATTCATACACATATAAAACCATCTAAGAAATGAGCATATTTTAATTATACTTGTAAGTTTATAATGAGTTATCCTTTGGAATATATTATCATCAGTACAACCGTATATATTTTCGTTCTAATGTAATGTAATCTTACCCAAATACAAGAATGATAGTGACATTCATCAACTAGTATTTCAATTATCATATTTATAACTACTTATCGACTTTGAATATTCAAGGATGTCTAAACCCGCAAGTCCCTACTAAACGATGCTCTAAATTCTCAAGTTTAAAATACATTTATTATGAGAATGTTTAAAAGACTGAGGCTTTTGCAAGTCTTATTTCTCGTTTAGAACCAACTGAGCTACACGTCACTAGAAGAACTAATGTCTTGGACCGCAACAATCTGCAAATTTGGCATATCTTTCAAGCTAATCTTAATAGGAGCCACACTTGATGATAAGAAAATAGGTAATGAACGGATTTAAACAAAGGAGGCACACCAAAATGTGTCTTCTCATGATATTGCGGTTGTCATTCACACAATTTAAGCCACTAATACAATATGCCCTAAGAACGTGTCATTAGAAAATGGTTTGCAAAATGATTTTTGACACTATTTAATATATTTAGATGTTATATATATTTATATTTCTTGGTAGCTTTGCGTTCTCCTTGATGAGAGCTTCGCAACGAGCTAAAATGTGTCAAAAATGGAGTTGAAATGAATGAGATGTCGTGTCTCAATGTGAGGCACTTAAAACACCAGATTGGGTTTTGGGAGAGTATCCCACATCGCCCAAAGAAAGAAATGAAAGCAGGTTTATAACGAAATCTTGGTATTTCCTATCAAAATCTTTTAGTTGGTTTTACTCTAACACCTACGTGCGCGTGCAGGGGATGCAGATTTCAGGATTTCTAGGCCAAAATGAGTTCGAAACTTCTGAACTCATGCGACCTACGGACACGAATGCAGCTCCGAAGCCTCGCATACGTGCGTATCTTTTTGCTGCAGTTTCCTTTTCCAGGATTTTCTGTAAATCTATTTTAGGAATAGATTAAAACTTATCAAACAAGTTTACAGAAATCATTTTGTGTTTTTAAAAGATATGCTAATCAGTTTTGTGTATTAAAGAGATTTGCAAATCTGTTTTAAAAATAACAGATTTTCGTTTATATGGCATATATATTTTCTTGGAGACAAGTTTAGTCTTCACTATAAATAAAGCCATATGTCTCATTCGTTTTTCACATTCAGAATATGCATTTCCTGAGGGACGAATTTTCCAGCACTCTTTCGATCAGAAACGCACATTGCTTCAGTGATCTTTCAGGCTGTACAGTTGTACCCTGGGAAACAGACGGCGAATCTGTTTTAAGGGAATCGTGTTCAACACGAGCCTCGTGCTATTGTCTTTACTGCTTTCGTTTATTTTGTTGAATAGTGTATGTCTTCTGCTTCTACTCCATTATGTCTGTTATTTAAATTTTTTTCTTTTATTTTCTATTATTATTATTTGTAATCTGATTTATTAATAAAAGTGTACACCGTTTCCCACAGAAAATAAAGTTGAAGAAGAACGATAGACAAAGTTTAATGTTCTAACATCTACTAAGTCAATGGGAGCTCATAAACGGGATGCGTTTGAAATATCACAAAATAATCTAAATGTATGTTAATTGAAAAGGATATGTGAACTAAATGAACGTAGTTGATGAGGATTATAACACGAAATAATGGTAATATAAATTGGGCACCTTAAATGAAGTTTCATAATACGTAGATACTTTAAGTTCTTGATTTTATGCTCCAAACACATAAACTAGTTGCTACTAAACTTCAATATGGAATTCCAAGTGACATTTATTTCTTTCACCCACTCTTGCATTAATCTTTTCTTTCCATGTACATGAAAATATTTTCTACTATTATGAGTACCATTTTTCTATGAAAACATTTTCTAACTTTCTATCCTATCATTATATCCCACATAGGTTGTAGAAAGAACTTTTTGGTTCATATATATCGTAGTGTATGTGAATCTCACGTGTTTAGAAAAGTATAATGTTTTCAAGTAGATTACTTTCTTCGTTTGAAATGTTGCAAATTTAAACAAGAAAGTGTTTTATTTGAACTCTTAACCTTTTTTTTCTCTATGTATTTCTGTTTTTTACTTTTAAACATGTTTTGGTGAAAAACCTTTTAATCTTTAGCATCATATAGTATAAGAGGAAAAAGTATTTTTAAGAAGACAATTAAGAAAGAGTATGAGAAACAATTAAATTGTCCAAATTGGTTCTGATCATTATAAATAGAGAATGAGATTAACTTAAACCATATTTTAAACTGGAAATTTAGCAAATTTAAGTGAAGTAAACCAACTATTTAAGCAATATCGTACATGGGATTTCTGTTTGTGAGACATTTCATAACATTCTATCCCACATAGACTTGTGATAGAAGTTTTTGGTTACTAATATACATACTCATAGTGTGCTTGGGTCAATTGTGTTAAGACTAGTATTACGTTTCCAGTTATTCCATTTTCTTTCTGTTAAAACAATTGGGAGAATTTGGAGTAGCGGGAAACTTGTATAAACTCTTAACTTTTTATAGCGAAACACTTTTGCAACAAAATTGACAATAACTTGTCAAAAAAATGGGGCGAGCTGCATATATATCTCTCATATACATTTAAAAAACACATAAATACCATTTTACCCGTGCATTAAACATTTATACCAAAGATATATATGTAATGATTAACCTTCGTAAATAGTTGGTAATAATAATCACTAGAAGACAGACATTTCACAATGCACATAAATGAAAAGTATAATAACGAACAAATGTATCTAGGTTGTCATTTTTTGTTGTTCTCGGTTGCTTTCTTTTTCTTTTGCTACTAGCACAAACCTTTCAAATTTTGACTTTTGTGCGTATTTTGTGACCGATATACCCTCACGTTTGTTAAATGGTCATTGTACATGAACAAAATACATAGAAATGTCAAAACTTAAAAGGTTTGTATTTTAATAGAAAAAAAGGCTACACAAGTCAAAAAAATTAAACAAGTTACATAATTTTTTTTATTATTCATTCGCAACACATTCGCACTCACTGAGTTTCCACTGCATTCACAGTACGGATTAAATAAAAAAAACAATCACTCAGACAACCTGAGCATCATTCTTAACATCTTAAACCGTTTACGTATTTTCAAAACCACCGTTATAGGAAGCCCCATAACTCAAAAAGGTCATGTTTCACTTGTGAACATTAAGCTCCCGGTTGCAAACAGTGCGCCAATAATAAAGTATTTTTGTGCAGCTACATATACTATTTGAACTTGGTGAACACAAGAGTTGATGAGGAACCCATGTAGAAAATGATTGACATGATTAATGTGAATCCTTATGGGTCTTTTGAACTCTATTGTAAACCCTTGTTAAAAAATATAACATTTTATGCTCGTTGAAGATATTAATGTGATGAAATATGTACATTATAATGACATGGTGAGAGAGGTAGATTTAGTCGAATAAATTATGTGAAACTAGATGAATACTTAAAAAGTCTTACTTTTAGTTTAATATTTTTTTTAGGAAAGGGAAGTCTAGCCTTTTCAAAAGTCGTGGGGCCCACGCCGTTCTATTGAACCATTTGTAATCGATTTGCATTATGTTGCAGTGTATAAATTGTGGGTTCATAATGAGTCATCATGATAGGAGTGAGACGTCGGTGAAGCCGGAGTAATTTCTTGGAAGAATAAAGGTGCTTGCGAGGAGATATGACCGATTACATGATATTGGGGGAGCAGTAGGCTATTAAATAAAATGATAAATAAGAGAGAAATATGTGTGCAATGGGTGTAGAAAGGTAAACTCGGCAAAGCATGATTCATTTTATTAGTTTTAGTTATATGGCACAAAATTGAGTTAAGCGGGAAATAAGTGACATTTTCGATGTCAGTTTTATAAATTTCCCTTTATTTTTTTTTATCTAGCTAAGGATGTATATGTTTTTGTTATAATGTGATCTTGCACAATCAACAATTAGTATTTCAATTATGATGTTTAGATACTTATATACTTTGAATATTCAAGGATGCCTAATCCCGTAGGTCCATTTGATACAACCACACGCAAGTTAAGAATACAATTATTATGAGGATTATATAAAAGCCATGTATTTTAGAAGTCTGCTCATTTGAAACCAACTAAGCTATTAGCCGACAACTTGAAGAGAAGTATTATGAACCAGTTTTAAACAGGGATCACAGAGTTAAGTCAAGTTGAAATAAATATCCATTTCGATGTCACTTATGCAAATTTCCTATAGACTTGTCATGTTCCATAAACCTTCAACCCATATTCATTCGGTATAATATGATACGATAAAATACCAATAACATGTTATCAGCATGCCAACTCAACGCCACGTCATCCCCTCCCAATAACACACAAATCACTCAAACACCCTCTTTCATATCACACCATTAACACGTTATTGGGTACCGCATTTTTTTTTTTCATTTTATCTATTTCATACAAACACATTTTATATAAAAATGAAAATACGGTATATTAAAAAAAAAATTACAAAAAAGACGATTAAGAAACAGAAAAAAAGAAAAAAATAAAACCGACTACATGTTACGATTAAAAAAAATATTACAAATAAAAAAAGACATGATACGAGTACATGAAAATAAAATATGATACGATGAAATAAAAAATAAAACATAATACGAGTACACTAATTATTTGAGATTGTCATCGACGGGCCAACCGAAAAAGCCGACGTGCCAAAATAACGACGTCGACGGGCCAACCGAAAACATGATACGAGTATATTGTTGCATGAAATTTATGACAATTTATGACCTTTAATTGGGGTAAAATGTGGCTAATAAGTAATTGTAAAAATTTGTTCATTACAAAGGTGCATTTTGTGAATGATTAAGTAGTAAAAAGCAGTCAACCAATTAAAGATGCTACATGACTCACACCCCTTCAATTACCCACACGTGTACTCATCTTCTTTTATATTCACTTCAACACACAAACGCATAAACATAAACAAAATTCTCTCACACACAAAACATAATACATTTCGAATAATCATGTGTTGTAACCATGGTTTAATCTCAAGAATCCGAACAACACCACTACCGTTGCATGCATTCAAGGTCCAAACACCTCCAAGAAATACCAATAGCGTGAGCCACTCTAGTAACTGAAAAACTTTTGGCTTGTGGTTGACGCTTTGCATGGTACAACAATTAACGTGTTATTTGTTGCTTTCTTTGCATTTGGCGTATAAAAACATACGATACCGTATGCTCTAATATGAGCATGTACACGTACACTAACCATATTTTGCTAAGGGTGTGTTTGTTTTTAAAAAAAAGGTCTTACTAGCCCTCTTACTCTTACCGGTAAGAGGTGGGCAGACGTTTTGGTTGTTTGTTTTTTTCTTTTGAGTAAGACCCAGTTAGACATATAACATCTTACTCAGTAAGAGGTGGGGGACTTGTCTTACTGCCTCTTACTCGTTTTGTAAACTTTATATAATATATTTGATTGTTTATTAACTATGTTATATTTATGATAAAAAGTCTTGTTTCATATTTACATAAGTTACTTATTATCGCATTGCGTTGGTTTAATAAACAAATTGCAAAAACGAGCACTTAAAATCATTCGGACATTTATACAAAAACAAACAACATTATTTCGTTCAGATTTAGACTTTCTAGCCACCTCTTACCAGTAAGATGCGGTAGTCAGATTCAGACCCAAAACATCTTAATGAAACAAACACACCCTAAATCTTTCTTTTTACTACCATTTAGGAGTTAGGACTAATGTGTACCTGTGTCAAATTTCATAGACCATTAAATCTCCTATATCAATTATTTTACCTTATTGTTTTGGGATGTTAAAATTGAGGAACATTTTTTTTTTATGAAGTAACAACTTGATAATGTATCATAGTTGTCATGATTTTCTTCAATATGTATCAAACATTTTTTTTGGTTTTCTATTACTAAACCTGATTTTTTTGGTATTTTTTTTTTTTGTATTTTATGACCATTCTTCTCTTCATTTTATTAACCTGAGAGGGGCAAAATGGTAATAAGATAAACAAAAAGATACAAAAAATTGCAAGTTTAATATATAGAATAGCAAAAAAATTGTTTGATATATATAAAAGAAAACCATGATAACTATGATACATTTAGAGGCCATTATAATTTTTTTTCTTTTCTTGATCAAATATGTAACAAAGGAAGCAATTTAAAATAAGGGAAAACTCTTTAACATTATAATAATTCAAACTTCGTCTTTGGCTTTTCTAGAGTGTCCGATAATAAAAATAACAACAACACTTACTCATAAGATATATATACACTGTTAAATATGTATATCAAGGTTTTCATATGAACAAGGAGATCCCTATTGAGTGGAAACGCAGTCGCGAGTCTTGACCTCTTTGTGACAAATTTGGCTCAAATACTATGTACCAAACACGCAAACGTTGGACGATATCAATTAAGCCAAAGTACTTTATTATTACTTCACCAAGTGTTTGGCCATTTACTCACTCCTATCTATTTATTTTTGTTCATCTTATGAATTTGAATGATATCTAAACACATCAGGAACACAGTAAGAGTATAATCTAAACCAATGAAACAATAACCTTTTCACTTACAACGATTCTTGTATAAAACTATACAGGTGAGCGAACACGAAGGCTCGGAAATATGAAAGTTTGAAGTAGAAGATGTAATTGGGCAGATAGTATAACATACCAAAAACTACATAGAGTATATGTTAGTGTATACAATAATATTCTACATCTTTTACCCGTTTGACCATTTTCTACATCTCCAGAATATCTTATTCTACAAAAGCTCGATTATATCCCAACCTTATATGAGCTTTTAACTTTTTTTTTTCTTTTCTTTTTTAATCTTTTTTATTATAGCACATGTTTTGGTGAAATGCACTTATCTTCAGTATTCGATAGCTTTTGAGGAAAAAATAGTTTTAAACTGGAAAACGTCACTTTATGTGCATGTATATTGGAAAATTAGCAAATGGATGTGAAGTAAACTAACCATTTAAGCAATCTCATACATGATTACTATTTTTGACACTTTACATAAATGAAAAATCTCTTTCTATTTTGCCTCTATGGAGTCGTTAGAGCTCGTTTAAACTACAATGGTTACTTGTAATGTTACCACAATGTTTTGCGTCGCTATAAATAGCAAACGTAAGTTGATTACAAAACGTATATCTTTAAGCTCATACATTTTTCAACCTTTTATCTTGATACTCTATCCCACATGGGCTAAAGATAGAAGTTGTTTGTTACTTATATACCATAAGTGTATGCATGTTGAACGTGTTGAGAACAATATTATACTTTTGAATAGATCTGGATCGGTTGGGTTGTAAAAATCCGACTCGTCTAGGAATATTCGAAAACTAATAAAAACTATCAATTTTTTTCTTTTAATTTTGTACTCTGAAACTTGTTTTGGTCTTTCTTTTAATTTGGTACTATTAAAAGATCTTGATCATTCGGATTGAAAAAATCCAACACGTCTAGAAATATTCAAAAACTAATAAAAACTATCAAAAATTTTCTTTTAATTTTGTACTCTAAAACGTGTTTTGGTGGAGACCGTATAGATAGATATGTAAAAATGCGTCTTATTAAAATACAACATGCAAAATATATACACGTATGATCTAACTCAAGAGTAACAAACCAAGATAATTCCTATTCGATAATTCATACACATATCAAAACCTCTTATGACATAAAAAAAATTTAATAGTTGAATGTTCATAGTGAGGATATCCTTTGGAATGTCTTGTATTCATCCAATGCAATATTTCTAAAAATATATATTTTCTTTCTAACGTGGTCTTACACATACACAACAACGATAGTGACACTCAACAACTATTTTTTGGGTAAAGGGGAGTAATCCTGCACCCTGGTAAATATATTAACCAAATAAACGTTTAAGTACAATGGATATGAGTGAAATCCCATATCTCAGCCCGTTACATAGGCAAAAGCTTACATAACAAGATACTTACAATTCTCTAAACAAGAAAACAAACCACTACTCAAATGATATTTTATGACACAACACTAACATTACTTCCTAGGACATTGAAACGTTGTGCCATACATGGCATTAAAGGAATCCAAATTCCCTGGAAGATCACGAACCTGTTTCGCATAGTCATCAAAATCATAGTCATCATACTCATCTTCAAATTCTTGGCCCCCACCAAAAATATTAGCAGACTCATCAAATGGGTTAGCAACAACCTCATCTTCAGAATCAGACACCACAATCTCTCACACTTTAGAAAAAGGGTTAACTCTCTTAGTAGAAGAGGTAGACGGAATAGGAAGACCATCATCATCCACGAGAGTAGCTTTCCCATCAATAATTAGCTTTTCAAGCTTACCAATCTTCTCAGCTATGGGAGTAGAACCACCATACATTGTTCCCATTGAATCACCACAAGCTTGGCCGCAGAAGAAGTCCCAGTCTCCGGAGGCTTAGACGCCTCACCAATATCAATACGAGAGTCCGCCCCCCGAGATCCGTCAATACCTACTTCCTTATTAGTACCAGAAGACGTCCCAGTCATGTCCTTGTTAGTAGAAGAATCATCCACAGTACAATCATCTTCCACCTCAAGAGTCCCAAAAGCGTTAGACGTAGTAATCGGTGTATTAGCATTACCACTAGCAGCTGCCGGTGTCTTCGTCTTTGCAACATATACCTGCTTCCTAGGTGCAAATCTAGGACCCTTACCCATATTAATACCACCAGTCATCTTCGTACCTTTAGGTTTGGCTTTCCGATTCTGCACCACCTTAAAACCATCATCAGTTTCGTCCACATTTGAGCTGGGAGGAGCATCATTATGCTCCTTAATACTCTTAGGACAACAAGCAGTATCATGCCCAAACACTTTACATTCCACACAGTGTGGCGGCTTCCATTCATATTCCACCTTTATACTTGCCGTAGTAAAACCAGTATCATCCTTATTAGGGATCGCCATAGTCACCACATGTTTAAGCTCAAATTCAGATGATAATTCCACAAGAGCACGAGCAAAACTAATGCGACCCCATGAATCAACACACATGGAGCTAGTAAAAGCATCTAGCATAATCGGCTTACCCACCTGAGTAGCAATTAAGCTCAACCCATCTTCCGAGTATGCAAGTAATGGCACATTATGCAATTTAATCCAAACGGGAACACTAGTTACCTCACTTTTAGACAATAGCACATCAGGAGTCCATTTAGTGAGAATGAGAGGAGAATTGCGAATAATCCATGGGCCCCGTTGAAGAACACTCTCAACACCCTCTTTAGAATCGAATTTGAAGAGGAAAACACCATCATCATTCTTCATTAGTTTCTTAAAACCAAACTTACCCCATGTATTGGTGACGTAGTTCAGAACCAAATGAAAAGCAACATTCTAGCCAACAAAGAAGCCAACAAGTGTATTTTCATAACGGTTGAATACACCTTCCATAGCAGCCTTTGAAAGCACCGTATCATGATTTTCAATTCGCGTCTCATTCACCAAGGCACGAAAATTCACTTTCCTAGAGACACGTTCCGGATTTAATACATTAGCAAATGACCTTACTTCGTTAGTTCCAACGTTAGGACCTGAAGTAGAAGCATTCACCATGGTAGGACCAGAATTCAACACATCAGCAGCATAAGGCGAAGAAACTTTAGTGCTCGAATCCAAACCACCCACAGACATATTCCTATAACTTGTATTTTCCAGATTAATTTTACCCCAAATAGAATCCGAATGAACATCATGCGTGCTAGGGTTAAGACCAACCCTAGCAGCTTTACGCACTTCAGGATCAGCAGAGTCACCCTCTAAACCACGTTCACCTTGGAGACGTTTTAACCTAGCTTCCAACTCCTGAATATCAACCCTTTGATACGAGTTCGTGTCCGTGTTTACACCAACTTGATCGGCCAAGTTGGTGGCTGTTTTAGAAGCCTTCACCGAAGAACCACCTTTATCAAGAAACCCCTTTTCCATCTCTCTACACCCCACAAACAATTCGAAACAAAATCGATAACCACAGCAGCAACTGAAAGACAATCGACTACCAATCAAACCCTAACTAAGAGTTAGGGTTTAAACACACCACGATCAATAACTAACCAGCTCCCATGGTTACGCAATCCAAATCAGGTTATGAACAAAACAATTTACCCAAACCCTAAAAAATATTGAATCGCCAAAAACAGAACCAACAAGAGGAGCGCTGCTCAAAACCAATCACGAATCAAATAACAAGGATGTTAGTTAATAACGAAATCAGTTAGAAGCAAAGAATCACAAGGTAGGTTCGATTTGGAAAAAAAAACGATTAGGGTTTTTAGGTTTTTGTAAATCGCCAGAGAGAAGTCGACTAGGGGTTAATCAACTAGCTAATGGTGTGGTTAAGTGACACTCAACAACTACGATTCCAATTATCATGTTCTGGTACATATCAACATTGGATATTCAAGGATTTCTAAACCATAGGTTCATACTCCATACTAAACGATTCTATATATTCTCAAATCTTTTTCACAACCAAGTGTGAGTTTAAAGTCCATTCATAATGAGAATATCTTAAAGACCAAGGGTTTTGAAAATCTTATTTCACATTTGGAACCAACTGAGCTACACGTCACGAAAAGAATTAAAGTCTTGGATAACAAAAATTATACAATTTGATTAAGATTTTATAAGACCAAGGCTCAAGCTTTGGCGAACAAATAAAAAATAGCTACTAGACAAAGGCCCAGTTGACTGGGGCTAAAGTAATGCACGTTCTTTATATTGAGACCCAATTATATCCTATATATTCGTTATTATATGCTAACAACTACTTTCAACTAACTCCATATGAATAAAACTCGTATATGTTATCTGCATCTATATAAAGGATTGCCTCACTGTTAATTAAAAGATGTTAACATAAGTACTCTTTGTAACATAATAAGATTCTAATCTATGGCCAAAACAAACAAAACTAGTATCCAAATACGTAAATACTTTAACATTCATGACCCAAAAACGTAACGCATTTACTGATATTTTGATTTCTACACCAACGATAAGTAAACGCTAACCCTTTTATCTTAAAAAAATTCACATAATCTTTATTACAATGCTTGAACGTTGCAATCTTTCATTTTTAGAGCTATATGATAGCATATAATTTCCTGTTATCCAAGATGTTCATTCATAATTAGTGCTCCAAATACATAACCTATTTGCTTTTAAACTTGAATCTGGTGTTCAAGTGACATGCTTTTCTTCTTTGGTTAGTTTTCAGACGTAAACTAAAAACTCGGGATAGGATTAGACATTGTGATACTCATGGTTCGTATTCTGTAATATCGTTGATTTATCCATTGTGTGAGCTTGAACCGGATTCCCACAAACATCTATTCTTCGAGTGTGTGTTTTCTTCGCAAGTATGGGCATGTGTAAAGACATAAGCTGGTCTTCATCAGACTTCGTCCTCAAGGGATTTGATTGTTAATGGAATGCTTTCTATGGCTAATAGTCGTTCCGTGTATTGTATTGCTGCTAAGCTGTTTTTGGAGAAAGGAACTCAAGATTATTTCAACAAAGGAAGCGTTCAAAAGAGCAGCTAATTAGCTAATTGATGTTATCTTGGTTACTGTTTGTCTTAAGCTGTTATCGTTCCGCTTTAAGAAGTCAACACGGGTGGAAGATTTTATGGATGACTGAAATTACCTCGATCTCTGGTTCTCAACAATGTAGGTCACATGAGTTAATTTATATCTAGGCGTATTTGGTTGTAATGTTTAGATCCTTATTTGTCTAGAGTTGCACCGAGAGTGGCATGTCACTCTTTGTCCTTGGTTAGTTGCACAAATTGTGCATGTGTTTGTATAGTTGATTTGGTGCTTTTCCATATCGCTTAACTTATTATGATTTATACCATTTATCAGGGTAAAATCCCTTTTACCAAAAAAAAAAAAAAAAAAATCTTCTAAAAGGCATATAATATAGAAAAGCATGCCAACTTTCTATTCAAACATTATATCCCAAATGGGTTGAAGAAACAAGTTGTTGGTTATTAAAATACCACAGTGTGCATGAGTTTCTTGAGACTACATTAGTATAGGTATATGATTTTCTTCATGCTTTAAAAATTTGCCAGCTAACCATACATGGCATGAATAAAATCATATATGCGTTAATTATTGTGAATTCTTTATCTTTTTTACTTTTCTTAGTTAGCGTTCTTTATTCTTTTTTTTTATTGGAGGTTGCTCAGCTTTGCTACTATGAAAAGATTAAGCAACCTCATTGACAAATAATATAGCCAAAACTAGAAAGGAAAAACATATTATGCAAATGATGTCATATGCTTTAACGTTGTTACACTTAAGTCTAAAGTAACATTATATGTTGATTTACCACTAAGTTTTACAATTAAGTTCAAACTTATAAAGTGAGCTAATAAATCCACGTGCAATTAGGTTCAAACTTGCATAGTCTCGTTAAAAATTCATTTTACTCTTTTATGTTTCGTGCTTTAAAACCATAAAAGTAGCTTACAAACTTGAAATTTTAGTCTAGGTAACATATCTTTCTTTCACCAACTTTTGCATTATCTAATTCGTTCCATGTACTTAAAAATCTTTTTTATGCTGTAATAATTTACCATTGATTTGTTTAATGAAGACATTTTCTAGCATTCTATTCGTTCTTATTATCCCACATAGGGTGGAGAAAGAAATTGTTTGTAACTAATATACTATAATGTATTCAATTGTTATGTGTCAAGAAAAATATGATGCTTTCAGGGTGGTCATTATCCGATGAGTTAAAAAAACTTAACTCCTCGCGTGGTGATCTCCAGAAAACTCATATGAACTCTTAACAGTTTTTTTTTTTTTTTTTTTTTTTTTATATATTTTTTTTAATTTTATTTTATTATTATTATTTTTTTAATCGGATGAGTAGAAACAAAAAATAAGTAATTTGAGCCACTACAACGATTCTTGTAAAAAACTATACAAGAGATTGACGACCAAACCTCCGAAATGTGAATGTTTGAAGTAGAAGATGTAATTGAGCAGGTAGCTTACATACCAAAAACTACATATATGTTACTGTATAACAATAAGTATTCCACATCTTTTACCCGTCTGACCAGTTTTTACATCTTGAGAATGTATTACTTATTCAACAAAAACTCGATTTCAGAATTCCAGTATTGTAACAATGCGAGGCCGAGTATGGAATGATCCTCAAATCGCAATTAAATTGAATCAACAAGTCAACTTTCCAAACATTCAAGCATGGTTTATATTGATGTTTCGTTGATTTGTTATGCATGTAGACAATAATTTTCTACTATTACGAGTACCATTTTTCTATGGACACCTTACTAGCTTTCTGTAATGTCATTATATCCCACATAGGTCTAAAGGTTGAACTTGTTTATTGTAAAACATGTTTTGGTAGAAAATATTTTAATCTTTAGTATCCAATACCATGAGAAAAAAGATTTGAGAAACAATTACATTGTTTAAATTTATTCTGATCATTATAATAGCAAATGGAAGCCAAGTAAACTAACTATTTAAGCAATCGCATACATGAGATATCTGTGAGCCTCTTCATAACATTTTGTCCCACATAGACTTAAGATAGAAATTGGTAAAGTAATATACAGATAGTGTTTGTGGGTCAAATGTGTTAAGGTAGTATTAAGTTTTCATCTATTCCACTTTCTTTGAGCTAAAAAAATTGACAGAGATTCGATTAATGGAAAACTGGTGTAAACTCTTAAATTTTTTACTTTATTTCTCCACTGTGAAATATATGTTGGTATAGACCACCTGCAACGGAACCAAAAGAATCTTGAACCATAATATTAGAAAGCACATTTCGGTAAACCGAGTGCATTTAAGATATATTTAAGAAAAATCAATGTTTTTAACAAAAAAATTAATAATACATAAAAATTCAATAGTTTCTAGAAACCCGTGGGACCCCTGTTCCGTCCTTAGAGACCACTTTAAACTTTAGTTTGACAGTTAAAAGGGAACACATACTTTTAGAAGCCAGCAAATCTATGACTAATTTAACGAGGCACATTTTTTTTTATTTTTGTAGAAGCCAATAAAGAAATCATACGTATGTAAAAATGAATAATAATAATAATAATAATAATAATAATAATAATAATAATAAAAAAAAAAAGTCTCATTCAAATTACTCATGGCGAGGAATTTCCTTTGGAATTACTCATTTTCATCTAGTGCCATATATATTTTTGTCTGACAAATACAACAACTACTATTTCAGTTACCATGTTTAGATACTTATCGACTTACAATATTCAAGGATGTCTAAACCCGTAATCTATATTAAACGATGCTCTCTCTCTATATCTGTATCCCCGAATCTTTGACAAAACCACACACGAGTTTGGAGTATAATGATTATGAGAATCACCACAAGACCAAGTATATTAGATATCTCATTTCCTATCAGCAACCAACTTAGCTACATGCTGACAAGGGATTTTAAAAGTCTTTGCCACGATCTCCTACAAATATTGTATATTTACGAGCTATAATCTTTAAAGGAGCCATACTTGATGACTTGGAAAGAACAAAGAACATATTTAACTAGCTAGGGAAGCAATCGAAAATAAGAGAAAACATTGTCTTATAATGATTTTGTGGTTGTCGTTCACGCAATTTAAGCCATTATAGGTCCTAAGAACATGTAGTTGGAAAGTAGAGTTGAAGATGAAATAGGTAGAAAGTTTAATGGTCTAACGTCTACTAATAAAATGGGAACTTAACCGAGACACATTCGTGACGGCTCAAAACAATCTATATATATGACGATTGAAAAGGACATCTGAACTAAATTGATGAAACTATACTGTGTGTGCTTGTACACAATATTTGAATTTTAGAATAGAATAGATAGCATGACTCACATTATACTTTATTTTGTTCCGATTCTGGTAACATGATTAGATTGTGAGACATAATACACTTACACACGACATGTTAACATGACTCACATTATTAGAATAGTTTCATTTACACAATCATTTTACTTGTTTTGTTTACTAAAAGGTTGTGATGATGGGAGTCTTGCATCATCTCTTTCTTACCATTTTTTTATGAAGATATTTTGTACGTAACATTTTATCCTAACACTTTATCCCGCATAGGCCGAAGATAGAAGTTGTTGGTTACTTATATACCATAAGTGTATGTGTAGCAAATGTATTGGCAATAGTATTATGTCTTCGGATATCTCCCTGTGTGCTAGGTTGAAAAAATCTACTTTCCTAGGAAGTAACAGAAAACTCATATGACCTCTTACCTTTTTTTCCCCTTCTAATATGGTACTCTAAAATATGTTTAATCTTTAATTTTTATTTATTTGGTACTCTAAAACATGTTTAAAGAAAACAAATTTTGAAAGCTAATAAATAAACAAAAGAAATTTTAAAAATGTATCTAAATTCTTTTGATTAAAATGCAACGTGCAAAAGAAATACACGCATGATCTAATTCGACAATCAACTACCAACATAATTTATTTTACTAGACAATTCATACACTTATAATAACCATATATGAAATAAACATATTTTTTAGAAGAATACAATTATTGTGAGGATTTTTGTAAAGCATGGATTTAGAAGTCTTCTTGCAAAGTCTTCTCATTGGAAATCAAGTGAGCTATACGCCGGTCAAATTTTTAGAAGTCTTGACCACAACTTTATCTAACTGTGGCATAACTTTCGAGCTAATGCTAAAAGGAGTCACAATTGATGACTTGAAGCAAAGTAATTACTTAACGAGTTTTAACTAGGGAAGCAATTAAAAACAATGGAAAACTTTTTAAAATTATAATGAAGTTGTCATTCACGCAATTTAAACCACTGTTTGTCCTAAACATCTAGTTAAAAAATAGAATTGAAGACCAAAGAATGACATAGAGGTCAGTGTTCCTGGTTGGATGCTACTGATTCAAACTTCGTCATCAGTTTATGTATTTTACCCATCGTATCTTCAAATGATCTAGATCCATAGAGTTCAACGGGTTATGCATAGTAATATTATGACACCTAGATCCATAGATGTAATTCTCAAAAGGATTAGTTTTGCTATTCAAAAAGGACTAGTACCGCAGCTTGTTGCCCGTTTGCCGTCCACCTCTTTGTGAATGTCATAAATCTACATTTCTAATGATCTTTGATTTTAAAAATACTCGTAAGATGTACCAATCTATTTTCTATAAATATGGATATTAATGCATTCACGAGTCTCAACCTCTTAAGAGACTGTTTTTACATTCACGAGTCTCGACCTCTTCTGTGGCTAAAATGTTGTGAACAAGCATACGTTTAAAAGTTGGACGATTTTAATCAAGCCAAGGTATGGTTTATTACTTAATCAACTGTTTTTGCATTTGCGCATGATGAGTTATCTAATTACATCATGAGCACAACAAGAATATATTCTAAACCAACGAAATAATAACCTTTCCACTTACAACGATTCATGTATTTTTATACATCTTGAGAATGTCGTACTTATTCTCGTAAACTCGATGTCAGGATGCCATTATCATAATGAAGCGAGGCCAAGTATGGAATGGTCCTCAAAGTGCAATTAAACTGAATAAGCAGGTTGGCTTTCCAAAGATTGAAGCACGGGTTATATTGGTGTTTCGTTCATTCGTTCTGCATGTAGAAAGTAATTTTCTACTATTATGAGTACCATTTTTCTATGGACACCTTAATTTTCTACTATCATGAGTCCTAATCTCTATTAAAGGTTGTATAGATATTTGAGCTACATTAGTTTCACACTTACGATTTTACATTTGGTCTTATGCATATAATAACATGTTTTTTTAATTTTAAGGCTAGCAACACTAGATAATTTGATTAATCACCATCATCAACGTCGAAAGGTTCACATGAGAGCATCATTTTCTATTTCTAATCAATGTTTCAATATATGTAAAGATACAATCCTTTCCCCATGATGAACATGACAACTATTACGACTTAACCCTTTAGTTCCCGGTTTTGTATGTTACCAGATCAAAATTCTACAAGCTTAGAACTCATATTTTCGGCTCAGATCTCGAATTTGAAGTCAGGTAGAACGGGACCTAACACCACCAAGGCTTACAACAATTGCATATTTCACCTCTTTAACTTTGGGTTTCAACATCGGTCTCAACAACAGATCTGAAAAGATGTTTGACCCTCCTCAAAAAGCCTAAATTATCATCAAATCATAAGAGATCAACCTCAAGGTTTATCACTTTATCACAAATCTTGAAAGTTAAAAACCAAAGGAGCCGTTTAGTTGGTGAAAAATTCTCCATTTTTTAAGTAAATTTTTCATATGAAAAGGGAAAAATTTAAAATCTGTTTAGTTACACTTTTTTCCAACACTTATCCAAAAATGTGAAATTCTCATTTTCCAAATTTTAACTACAAATTTGAAAAGCTCATTTTACTCTTCTCACACTTTTCATTCTCAATTTCTATACGTCCGTTTTAATACGTTTTCATCCGTTTTTTCGATTTTATACGTTTCTTTACGTTGTCGTCCGTTTTCTTACGTTTTTGTTCCTTTTTTTACGTTTTTGTCATTTTTTTACGTTAACATCCGTTTTCTTATGTTTTCACCCGTTTTCTTACTTTTTGCCCGTTTTCGTATGTTATTTTACGTTTATGGCCCTTTTTTTACGTTTTCGTCTGTTGTTTTATGTCTTCATCCATTTTTTACGTTTTCGTTCATTTTTTACGTTTATTTTACGTTTTCTTCCCTTTTTTAATGTATTCGTCCATTTTTTTCGTTTTCTTCTTTTTTTTTACGATTTCGTCCCTATTTTTAAGTTTTCATTCGTTTGTTTACATTTTTGTCCTTTTTTAACGTTTTCAAATGTTTTTTTACGTTTCTGTCCGGTTTTAACGTTTCCGTTTGTTTTTTATGTCTTCGTCCGGTTTTTTACATTTTCGTGCATTTTTTTGGTTTTCGTCTATTCTTTTACGTTTTTGTCTTCTTTACGTACGAAAACGATAAAAAATGAACGAATACGTAAAAAAACGGACTAAAACGTAAAAACAGACGAAAACATAAAAAAAGACAAAAACGTAAAAAAATAGACGAAAATGTAAGAAAGCAGACGAACACGTAAAAAAATAGATGAATACGTAAAAAAGGGATGAAAATGTAAAAACGTAAGAAAACGGACGAAACGTAAACAAGACGAAGACGTAAAAAACAGACGAAAACGTAAAAAAACAAAAATGCACTAAAACGTAAGAAATGGACGAAAACGTAAAAAAGAGACAAAACGTAAAAAAACGGGCGAAAACATAAAAAATGGACGAAAATGTAAAAAAACAGACAAAGCCCTAAAAAACGAACAGAAATGTAAAAAAAGACGAACACGTAAAATAACAGACGAAGACGTAAAAAACGGACGAAAACATAAAAAAACGTAATAAAGGATGGAAATGTAAAAAACCAGATGAAAACGTAAAAAATCTGATGAAAACGTAAAATAACAGACGAAAACATATAAAATGAATAAAAACGTACAAAGATTCAATATGGAAAAGAAAGTTGATTTAAAAAAGAAAAAAAATTTGAAAAGAACTTTATCTAAACATCTTTTCATTTTTTTAAAAATGAAAAATATAAATCCATCTAAACGGGTTTTCAAAATTCTCAACTCTTTTCTAGAGAAGAAAAACCAATCCATTCTTTAGGAATTTGGAAATGGAAAAACAAGAAAAGTTTTCACCAACTAAACGGCCTCACAACCACGTGAACCAATAAGATGTATAATCGACAAACCACTTCCAAAATCACCAAATCTCAAAACCACCAAACTGCGACGAAAAAACCACCAGATTTAGAACCGTAAAACCACCGAAACCCACCACAAAAAAAAACAATTGAAAAAAACTTGAAACACTGAATTTAGCAAGATGCGTTTTTTCTAAAAGAAACCACAAATACAACATTAATAGTTTCATCCTAAAACTCAATTTCAACATACACATCGAAACCAACAACAAAAGAACCTACCAAATAACACAAATTCGAACTCACTTAAACCACAACAAACAAACGGCAACAATCAAAAACGGAACAACCATCGCGAAAGTTACCAACAAAACCACCAAAAGAAATAATAAATAAGCAAAATGGCCTCAAAAAATTTCTTCAATTTAACTCATCAAGACCTCAATTTTCATAAGATGTAACTAAAAAACAAACCTACGTTATGGTTCCCGCTACGAATCCGAAAACGAAACTACCAAAACCGCAGCAAAAACCCATGGTGCTGACCTCGAAACGGTGGCGGTGATGATAGCATAATTAGGACTTAGGAGTGTGGTTTTTAGAGAGTTTTAGTTTAGAGAGATAAGAGAGGGTACATGTTTGAATGTTTTGTGTGTTTGGGGGTATTTAAATACCATAGGATTTGATGTTACAATTGGACTGTTACAAAAGTTGAAGTAGACTATTACAAATTGGGTTGTTACGAATGGACTTCACATAAAGACATTTAAATTTTCAGTTGTGACTTTTAATTATATTGACTGTTACGAAAATGAGTTTATAGCAAATTTAACACAAATCTTTTCATTATAAGTAATTTGTTAAATCTGAATTTTAAGCATTGCTATTTAGGGAAATGCTCTAAATGCATTATAAGGTAGTAGAGATTATATTTTAAATTAAATTATATCATATTTTAAAACATCTTTTGACC
Source organism: Chrysanthemum seticuspe (assembly GCA_019973895.1). Taxonomy (NCBI): domain Eukaryota; kingdom Viridiplantae; phylum Streptophyta; class Magnoliopsida; order Asterales; family Asteraceae; genus Chrysanthemum; species Chrysanthemum seticuspe. The sequence continues at coordinate 351,363,137 of BPTQ01000009.1, forward strand.
GGAAAACATCACTTTATGTGCATATATGAGAAAATTAGGAAATGGAAGTGAAATAAACTAACCATTTAACCAATTTCATACATGGTTACTATTTGTGAGACTTTTCATAAATGAAAACTCACTTAATATTTTGACTCTATGGAAACGTTAGAGCTCGGTTTAAACTAAAAGGGCCACTTTTAATGTTATCACATGGTTTTGCGTCGCTACAAATAGTTGATTACAAAAGGGATAATGCTAAAAAAATGCATTGAACTTGATCACTTCTGGGAATGTATGTAGCCAACTTTTTTTTTTTTTTTTTTTATTGTATCACAAAACTTTTGAATTTGTGTTATTGTATGTATCCAGCCAGGCTTATCGTTACATCATTAGTCCTTTATATTAACGGCCGTTAGTAAATAACTTAAAATTTCGTTTTCTTACGTTTTTATTCGTTTTCATCCGTTACTATACGTTTTCGTCTATTTTTAAACGTTTTCGTCCGTTTTTATACGTTTTCATCTGTTTTCATATGATTTCGTCCGTCTTTATAAGCTTTCGTCCGTTTTTTTATGTTTTCGTCTGTTTTCATCCGTACGTTTTCTTCCGTTTTCTTACGTTTTGGCCGTTTTTATATGTTTTCATCCGTTTTAAATGTTTTCGTCCGTTTTCTTATGTTTTCGTCCGTTTTTATACGTTTTCGTTCGTTTTATACGTTTTCATCCGTTTTCTTACATTTTTTAGGCTTTCATTCGCTTTCTTACGTTTTTTACGTTTTCATCTGTATTCTGTATTCGTCTATTTTTATATGTTTTCGTCCAAATTTTTACGTTTTCGTCTGTTTTCTTACATTTTATCCGTTTTTATACATTTTCGTCAGTTTTCTTACGTTTTCGTCTGTTTTTATGCATTTTCGTCCGTTTTCTAACATTTTTGCTTGTTTTAATACATTTTCGCCCATTTTTATACGTTCTAGTCCATTTTCATCAGTTTTTATACATTTTCATCTGTTTTTATATATTTTCGCTCGTTTTCTTATGTTTTCGTCCGTATTTATACGTTTTCGTCCATTTTTAAACATCTTAAAACGTATAAAAATGAGCAAAAATATTTGTAAATGTGTAAAAATGAACGTAAACATATAAAAATGAACAAAACGTATAAGACGAGCAAAAACGTAAGATATCGGACGAAAACAAAACAAAACAAACATAAGAAAGCGGACGAAAATGTATAAAAACTGACGAAACATTTAAAAACGAATGAATACATAAGAATACGGCCGAAAACGTAAGAAAAAAGATGCAAACATATAAAAATGAATGAAAGCGTACGAAAATGTATAAAGACAGATGAAAACGTAAGAAAACTTGAAACGTATAAAAACGGATGAAAACGTACAAAATTGGAAGAAAACTTATAAAAACGAATGAAAACATACAAAAACGAGCAAAAACGTAAAAAAACGGACGAAAGCGTAATTAAACGGACGAAAACGTATAAAAATGAACGAAAACGTATACAAACAGAGAAAACATATAAAAATGGATGAAAACATTTACAAACTGATGAAAACGTATAAAGACGGATTAAAAAGGACGTAAACGTTTAAAAACGGATGAAAACCTATAAAAACAGACGAAAACGTAAGAAAACGGACGAAAACGCATAAAAACGGACGAAAACGTATAAGAACAGACGCAAACGTATAAAAACGGTTGAATACGTTTAAAATCGTAAGAAAACATAATTTTAAGTTATTTACTAACGACCGTTAAAATAAAGGACTAACTATGTAACGCTTAGCTTGACTGAATACATACAATAACACAAATTCAAAAGTTTTTTGATACAATAAAAAAAAAATATTTGGCTACACACAATCGCAGAAGTGGTCAAGTACAATGCATTTTTTTTAGCATTATCCCATTACAAAATGTATTTCTTTAAGCTCATACATGTTTCAATCTTTTATCTTGAAACTCTATCCCACATAGGCTAAAGATTGAAGTTGTTGGTTACTTATATACCATAAGTGTACGTGTATTAAATATGTTGAGAATAATATTATGCTTTCACACATATCCCGATTTGTCTGGTTGAAAAAACCTGACAGGTCTGGGAATATGCAAAAACTAATAAAAACTATCAACTTTTTTCTTTTAATTTTGTACTCTGAAACATGTTTTGGTCTTTCTTTTAATTTGGTATCTTTTAATGTGAGAATAATATAATGCTTTCAAATAGATCTTGATTTGTTGGGTTGAAAAAATTGGACAAGTCTAGGAATATTCGAAAACTAATAAAAACTATCAAAATTGTACTATGTTCATAATGAGTTGGACTGTTGGAGTATCTTATTTTCATCTAGATAGCGTCTTACATATTTTCGTTCTAATGTGATCTTACACATACACAGCAACGATAGTGACAATCAATGATTACTATTTCAATCATCATGATTAGATACTAATCAACTTTGAATATTCGAGGATGTGTAAATCTAAAGGTCCATAATCCACACTACGGATGCTTTAGTTATGTTGTTGGGACACAAGATCATTTGCTCAGGGCTTGGTTCTTGGAGAAGGATCAGGTCGGCACCTCGACGGTGTGGTGCCTGGGTCAGGGTGTCCCACCAATCTACACATTTTCAGTAAAACTATTATGTAGCCGTCAGTCCTAAGAACGTCTTGTTAGAAAGTAGAGTTGAAGACCAAATAATGAAAAAGAAGTCAGTGTTCTTTGCCCGATCCAACTGATTCAAATCTTTGGTTTTATGTACTCCGGAGTTTACAATTACTCATCGTATCTTCAAATGATCTTTGATTTTTTAAAGTTGTCCGATAATAAAACAAATAACAACACTGTAAAATATGAATATCAAGATTTTCGCTACGCTGATATGAACAAGGAAGCCCCTGTTAAGTGGAAACGCATTCACGAGTCTCCACCTATTTGAGACAAAATTGGCTGAAAAGCTATGCACCAAACGCTCAAACGTTGGATGATATCAATCAGGCGAAAATACTTTATTATTACTTCATCACCTGTTTGTGCTTTTAGTCACTCCTATCTTTTTATTTTTGTTCATCTTATGAATTTGACTGATATCTAAATACATCATGAACTTAAGAACAAAGTAAGAGAATAATCTAAACCAATGAAATAATAAACTTCTCTCTTACAACGATTTGATCATTCCAAACATGCATACCGATTTGCATAATAAGTTTTCTAAACAAGTATGAAAACATGGATAAACTCCAACTTTTATAACACAAAATGTAATCCCACATTGGTTGAAGAAAGAAACTGTTTGTTAATAATACAATGTAGTTTTAAGCGAGGCACATGTGTCTAGCATAGTATATTGTTTTCAGATAAGCTGTTGTAAGTTAAAATTTTTTGTGAGATACTGCATTCTGAAAATTCAGATAACTCTTGACTTTTTGTCCATTTTTCATTTTTGTGTCTTTACTCTAAAACATGTTATGGTGGAACCACTTTGATTTTAGTTATACATAGGTCCATACTAACAATGCTCTATATTCCCAAATATTTTCTACAGACACGGGCGAATTTAAATAAAAATTGTTAGTGCATTCATAAAAAACCAAGGATTTTACGAGTTTTATTTCTCGTCTGAAACCAACTGAGCTGCGCACTATTAAAATGTCTAGGACCACAACTTCCAAATCTATTTCCCATATCTTTCGAGCTAATCTGAAGAGGAACTACAGTTTGATGACTTGAAGAAGAATAGTTAACGATGTTTAAGTTGGTAAGCAATTTAAATTTAGAGTAAACTAGTCTATTGTGGTTATCATCTAGGCAATTTGAGCCACTATAAGGGTCCAACTATTGGGCTTATAGCCTTTGGAAAAAAAGAAAAAGAGATGAGGATGGCTACGGCCCTAGGCCCAATTATCTTTTATATCTTGTACTATTGTTATATGCTTAATAAGAGATAGCTCAACACATAATTCATTTATATCACAGTAATAAAAAGATATGACTTACGTTATCAAATCCGTATATGATAAACGATTGTTTGGCTACTTATTTTTAGATTTTAACATAATTGTTCATCTGATAAACATGTTTGTCAAAAAGTTTGCTTAGCTACTTGCAAACCTAGATTTATTAATTCATAATATACGCATTGAGCATTCAAAACTGCGTAGTGATCGACATAATAAGTTTACTAAACAACACATGGCCATAACACGTATCATAATGAAAAATTATTTTAACCAAAAAATGTAATTCATTCAGCGATGTATAAGAGTTCTTCGCGAATGATTTTGGATAAGTAAATTCTAACCTATTGTTCATAGATAAAACAACAGGTTTTTTTAGTTCAATGCTTAAACATCTGCAATTTTTCGTTTTTAGAGCAATAACAACATATACTTCCATGTTATCCAAGATGTTCCCTTCATTATTCGTGCTCTGAACACCCAAAATTAGTTCGCTTCTAAAGTTCAATTTGGAGTTCCATGTAACAAATAGTTCTTTCAACAAGTGTTGATAACTCTTGCATTATATCTTCTTTCAATGTACATAAAAATCTTTATATGATATGAAGACTTTTCAAACTTTTTATCTTAGCATTTTGTCCCACACTGATTGAAGAAAGAACATTTTAGTTAGTTTATATCCACTAGTCTATGAGGGTTTACATGTGCCTGGAATAGTACACTTTTCTCATGCACACTACATCTTGGAATCTTTTACAAGTTCAACAAACTAGCAAAGAGAACTTGTAAAAATTCTCATGATGACAATTTGTATTACATCTTGGAATCTTTACATCCTGGTTGTCCTTTACGTGAAAATTTGTATGAACTTCAAACTTTTTTTCTACAAATCTTTTTTATTTATAAAACATGTTTTGGTGGAAACCATTTTAATCTTTAGTTTCACATGGCTTAAGAAGTAAAAAACATTTTTGAAGTGATCAGTTAAGAAATGACTAAAAGGTGAGAAAGAGTGCAGTAACAATCATATTACTCAATTTAGTTTTGATCATTATACATAGTAAATGAAATTGGAAAACATCACTTTGTGTGCACATATATTAGAATGGTTATAATGTATATGGATTAATGTATGTAAATTTGTTACTTGATATATAGTAATGATGATTCCGATCTTTACACATAGCGGTGCAAGTAAAGTAAATTAACCATTCATGTACTCTCAATGATTTCTGTTTGTGAAACTTGTCATCATGAATGAAACATCGCTTTCTATTATGCACTATGAAATTGGTTAGAACTTGATTAAATAAAAAATGTAACTTAATTTTACTGCAATAAACGTAAGTTGATCACTTTCTAATTTCTATTATGATAAGTAATCGCTTACCCTTTTTCTCTTATAAGATATCACAAGTTCTTATAACAACGCTTAAATGTACATCTGCAATCTTCATATTTAGAGCATTAACAACTTATAATTTCACTTTATCAAAACTGTTCCCATCATGATTCGTGCTCAAAGACGTATACAAGAGTGTGTGACCGCTCAGGGACTTCAATTTTTAAGAGCCTCAAAATATTTGTGGCTTCAAAATTCATTTAACGTCGTACAATTTTCTGTTGTAAATATTGGTTAAAACTTAAAATAGTTCATCAAAGACTATGTTTATGGTTTGAATAGTTGGTATAATAAGTTTTTGGCAATCGCATTTAGTTAACGTATAAGCTTTTGCACAAAGTCTCCGTCCGTTCAGCTGCGGCACTGTTCGTGCTCCAAACACATACACTAGTTGCTTCTAAACTTCAATTTGTTGTTCCAAGTAATATATCTTTTTTTCTACCATTTTTTTAGTTCTCTTCTAAGTGTTTATCCTAACATATTATCCCGCATAGCTTTAAGATACAAGTTGTTGGTTACTAATATACCATAGTGTATTTAGTTCAAATATGTTAGAGAATTGTTTTATGTTTTCAATGTGCCACTTACTATGGGTTATAAAAAACCGTTAATATTTGGATATTTCAATACTAATATGAACTCTTAACTTTTTTTAGTTTATGTACTACTCGTATAAAACATGTTTTGATGGAGACCTTTATGATCTACATTTCACATGATCAAAATAAATTTGGTATATCTTAATTCTGTTGTATGAGAACCCCAAATCATGAGTGCAAGAACTGTTGGTTTTATGGACAATAAATTAATAGACGTGAGTTAGGATCGAACTCGAGACTATGGGATTGCACACTTTACGTATGAGAATTTAAAGTTAAATAATTAAATATAAATGTTGTATTTATTTATTTATTAAACGAAATAACTAACGGACGTTAAGTAATTAATGTAATGGACTAACGGGCGTTAAAGGTATTTGGAAAAGGACTTAATTGCAAAAGTTGGGAAGGTTCTGGAATCCCTATGGGATATCCAAACCGATCGGCTAAGGAGAGAAAGAAGGAAACAAACCCAACTTGTTCACCAAGTTTGCTTGGGTATATAAACAAGGCTAGGGGTTTTATTTTTCCCTCTCTTGTGCTCATTGCTAAACCCTAAAGATTGTTTTGTGTGTTTTTCTTGTCCAAAACGATCGTACAACCCTTGTGGGTGTCGATCCATTACTTTTCCACAAATCAAGTTATTTTGTTTGATAAAACTAGCATTACTTTAATTCGGTTTAGTACGTGTGTACAAGAATATAGTAATAACATACTTTTGTTATTATCTTGGATTGAATTACAAAACGGTAAGGGGTAATTCATATAATCCTATAAACCCTAATTAGGGTTCATCCCAATTGCTAGTTTGTGGATTTGATTCTTGTTCGGCTAGAATCAAGAAAAGGTACGCATATTTTTTTATGTTAATTAATTGTTCATTAATAAATCCTATACGCTTCCGCTTGAATACTTTGATGTTTTGTAGTTATTTATTTGAATGTCATGTTATATAATTCCAACAGTGGTTTCAGAGCCAGGTTTTTAATGAGTAATTAATTACATAAACGCGTAATAAAACAAATAATTGTATGTTGTTTAATATGTTTATCTAGGGTTTATGTTTAATTTTTTGTTTGGTCGATTTTTTAGTTAATTGGGGCGTACCCCTATTTTTTTTGGTCGACACATACATTAAATTTTTAGGGTTTTGAAAATTGTTTGCTAACCTTATTAAAACCTAGAATTAATATATTGATTACGTGATTAATTCATGAATAAATTTGTTATGTGTCATGGAATTTGTTATGCGATCTTGTGACTTATTTGTATAAATTGTTATGATATCCATGATTATACATGCATGTTAGTCATGGATAAGTTGCTTTGAAATATTGTTTAATTGTTGAGACATATTTATTTACGATAAATCTTGAATTGGGGAAGACTCCAATTATATATATATATATATATATATATATATATATATATATATATATATTAATGAATCAATTATGTGCAATTTGGTATAATTTAATTAAGGGTTTACGCAATCGATTTATCGATGTATGTGGTTCACTTTCTATTGTTGGAGTGAAAACTCTAAATTAATATATACATTAATTTAACCTATATATTGATTATTAATAGGGTTTTATCGAATAAGTTGCATGTGGCTACTTGTTTACACGTATAAATTGTTTATTATGTGCGCATTGTTTTTTAGTAGTTTATTTTTTATTTGTTACTTGTTTGTTTATTATGTTAGACAGTTTTAAGCAAATGGTAATTTTGAATAGAAAAATAATACGGACTAAACAATGGCGAAATTTGATTTGTTTTGGAAGAGTTAAGTTTTCAATAGTTTAATTGATTAGTGACTTTGGTACAATGACTGAACGGCTCACCCATTAGAATGAACTATAAAGGGGTTATTTAAGAAGTGCGCACAGTCACACTGAAAGGATGTCTAAGGTTATGCTTTTGCGCTTACCTGGTCCTCTGCCCTCTGTAAGTTCGAATGGAGCTACTTAGTAAGCCATAAAAGTACAAGCTCATCTTAAGGGCGAATTAGTTTTAATTCCATGCGCCACTTCGGTGGTAATTATCCGAAACACTAAGTGTTTACACTTATGCAAAAGTACGGTATAATGGATGATAATTAACACTAAATTCCTTGATTGGTGAACCCAATACCTCAATCAAAACTTTGATAATTTGATCTTTATGAATTGGTAATAAAAAGTTTTTTTATTAAATTTATGCTACAAATGAATGCATGACATCTTTGTACATATTTGATTTGACCACATAAAATCAAAACTAGTACCCTTTTAAATTAAGAATATGCCATCTAATTAAAAGGAACACTTGAAGTTGCAATTTACGTCATGACAGTACTTGGCGAGATTGTAATTGAGAGGTAAATCTCTATGTAAAGCCAGACCTTACATGGACATATTTGCAGTTCTTTAAGTTAGACACTTAAGTTGAGTAGGAAGTGAGACCTGGACTCAATGGCATAAGATGGGATGAAACATGTTTATATTTGCAATAGCGTTGGAAAATATAAATCCCATTATGATCTAGGAGTTGGAAATTGTTTGCCAATTAATGTTCGACAGATTACCTTATTATATGCGTTCGTTGCTAGCAGATCAACTGATGTAATGAACCTATGATAATTTGGATCCTAGTTTTCGAGAAAATTCTATGGTTATATGAATATTACCTTGGGTATTTTATTTTCTTGAAAAGTTTAATTATCGAAAATACTAAAATTGAATTTTGCTAATTCTCTAAATGTATTAATGCAACATTAAACCGTAAACGAAGGTTATTCCTATATTGTTAAATTGATCTACAATTGTAAGGGTTTTTGGTAGAGTCAACTTTACTAAAAGAATATAGTTAGTCCTCTTTTCATAAGAAAGAGTGAGATTCAATCCTATTCCTTTTCATGAATGAAGAAAGGTATAATAGGACATATAGAATTGTCTAAATTCTAAATACATAACTCGTAAGCAAATTTTAATAGTTAAGAAAATTGCATGTGTTCTGAGTTATTAAATTATAAGCTTGACTAATTACTGCATAATTGGTAAAAGACAAACTAGCATATTTTATGTAGTTGTTGTGTTTTGACCATTTAAAAGTACTACTTACAATTGTTGGAATAGTAGAACTATTAAGAAAGAAATTGCATGCCCAATTATTTCAAGTTAATAGCATTGATGAATAATTCATCATCTACATAGTAGAATACATTTTTTTTAAGTACATAAGTAATTGTTATGTATGGACTTTTTCAAATATGTAGGGAAGTAAATAGAACACTATTTCCTTTTACTGGTTAATGAAACACTTTCAATGTTGACAAATCCAGTGGGAGTGTTGTGTTCTTATTACTGAATAAAGAATTAATGTAATGATCTCTTATTCAGTGGGAGTTACAAGCTTTGTCATCTTGGTAGTAACCCAGATTATCTCTAGAATGTCTTAAGATAATTACTTTCCACTTGTAGACACTTATGTTTTCAAGGATAGTCATGTACGTTTCCTTATTAGACAATGGAGTGGTTCTACATCTACTAGTTATGCTAATATCAATGACACAATCATATTAGTCGCATAAACAAACATATGTCGTGTTGTTTATTTGCTACATGATGTTGTTCCATGCACAAGTGGGAGAAATCTATATTGTGTGCAAGGTACAACATATAAGTATATGATTTAACGGATTCTCTTGACTGCAAGGAAAGAGACTAACGTTCTAATATAACTTGAACATATCTAATTCAATAAACACTTGGTGTTGCAATTTACGTCATGTCAGAACTTGGCGAGATTGCAACAATAAAGTAAATCTCTATGTGAAGTCAGACCTTGCATGGACATATTTGCAGTTTCTAAATTAGACAAGTATTTAGAACATGTGTCAAAATGATATATAAGACTACTTCAAATTAAATATTTATGTATTATTAGAATGACATAAAATTAAATGAAGTAATCTAATACTACTTTAATTTGTATATTTATGAATTTTTGGAATGACATAAATAAATGAATAAATAATGTAGTCCTACAATATTGTGAAGTAAAATAAATTAACTTGAAATTACTATTGAAACCAAGACTTGTGTTCATAATTACTTTATTTAAACATGTTTATGATTCATTGTAAAGACATAAACATAAAGTCTTTTAAAACTTATAATAAAGTAAGACGTTAGCTTGTTATGTTTTTTAATTAAGACATATACAAGAAGTCATTGAGTTGATCAATGATTTATAACGTATAATGGGATTATAACAGTTTATGTTTCTTGTTGAGACATGGATATGAAGTAGATATGAAGTGACTTGGTTAAAAGGTACTTGTGTTATAAAGCATGTAATTGGCTTGAAAAGTCTATTATACCATTAAGTTGACTTAATTGGTAAATAGGTAAGCCAAAAGGAATATGTTTATCTTATATATTGTTAGATTGTCTTACAATATTAATTCTAATGAATATATGTTCAGTTAGGAGAATCAAACTCTAGTTGATTGGTTTGATTCAAGATAATCATAACTTCTTTCTTAAAAAGTAACAAGGTTAGAATATTGAGTATGGATTGAGTATACTCAATATGACTCCAACCTAGAAGATTAATAAAACACCATTTCATTATGAAATGTGATGAATCACATTAAGTTTTAAAATTGAAGATTCTTAATTTGTTAAACTACTTATGAATAGGTTGTTAACAAACTTAAGTCAGGAATTATCAATGTGTATTTGTAATGTCCCAAATAGAGAACAATGTAGTTTTGCTCTAATTGCTAAGTATATATAGATAGTCTATATTTTACAAAAGGCAAGTGGGAGTTTTTTATCTTGAAAGATAAAATTACAAGATACATAATCTTCTAAAACACACTAGTAAATATCATGATGAGGTTAGACATGCAATTGATAGACCTCATGATGATGAAATTTTCATTCATAAATCTGCAAGGATATCTCAGATATTTGACTTATATGCTGAGAAATATGAGTTACAGGATTATAGTAAACCTGATAATCATTATGATGGATTACCAAATATTGAATTGGGTAAATTACTCATACTATGAATGTTAAAGATGTTGTCCATAAAGATAATCAATTTTGGAAATTTGGTTTATCTTAATAGTTAGACTAGAGAATGGAAATGAGTTTCTTCAAAGAGATGAAAAACCCTAGTGGTTTGAATTTCTATGTAGAAATCATATGGACAATATTGTACACATATTTAATGCATGTTTTATGACAAGATTATTAATCATATTTAAGCAATTAATTGTGATTGAACATTCTTTCCTAAGACACATTAAATATATAAAGAGGATAATTGTCATACTTGTTTTCATTAATATGAAATAAAACAATGGAATATCAAAACTCTTTCTTGAGAAATTACTTGAGCGAGGACGGGAAGTAATTGAAAGTTTTTTTTTTTGAATTCATATAATCTTTGAAAGTGTACGAAGTGCAAATAATTCATGAATGGATAAATGCATGCATCTATGAAATTATTCTTATGTTTAATTATTAAATCCTAGTTTCGATTTATAATTGAAATAAGATAAATTTTAAGTATTCCTGAAAGCTAGTGGGAGTATTATGTTAAGGTTTTTAAATCTTATATGTTGTATTACATATAAGAAGTAACATTCCTTGTAAGCTAAATGTTAAGTCTTAGATTGGAATGAAACTTTACTCGTAAGATTTAAGAATTAAAACATACAATCTTGAAATATATGTTTATTGTTAATAAACATGTGCAGTAAAATTAATGATTCTAATAAAACATGATATATAATTTGGGAAATTGATAAATATCTTTTGACAAGATAGAACATGAATGAATTCTAAGGTTGACCTGTAGATTCATCATGTACATCATGTTGTGTATTAAAATTGTTGTATCATTCTTGAATAAGAAGTGATTTGACAACATTGATACCTAACTAAAAATTATTAGATAACTTGTGTAATGAATATTCTAAAAGAATTACATCCTCAGCCTGGAATTGCTCCTAGATTCTATGGATGAACAATATGTCAAATGTTGTGCAAATTGTCATCAGCTTTAAAACTTGAAAGTTAGGAAAGCATCAAACATTACACAATAAGATATTAAAGTTTACGGAGTTTTAATGAGCACATTGTTGTTTGTATACAATGATGCTGGTTTAATTGAGATGACTCTCAATACTAGTCATGGTAGGATTTCATCCTTGTTAATGGCCATGTGAACTAATTGTGCTACTAAGAGCACAGTTGCATTATACATTAAAAGAATAAGAATACTTTAAATTTTAAAATGTTTAAAAATTTAAATTGTCATAAATTGGTGAATGAGGATGTCACACACTTTATGAATTATTATGTGAATTGGTGAATGCACACATACAAGAACTTCACTAATTGAATTCTTGAAATAAGTATTCTCAAAATTATGATAGATCAAGTTGGTTGATTTATGCCTTGTCAACAAGTATGATTGTCATTACTTGAGGCATAATTCATCAACGAAAATTTTCATGCATTGATCTATTTGGTATTTGGTATTTGGATAAGGGATGTTAAACAATTGTTATAATAAATCAAATACTTGGTATGTTTGATTTTATAATATATTGTATCCTATATTTGCATGTTTAATCCGTGAATAAATTCATTTATTCTAAATCGTCCGTTGTCAATTAATGATATGGGAGTATCATTAAACTAAGACAAATCTGAGAGATATGGTAGAATATACTTGAAAGTATATTGATGACAATGCATACCAATTTCAGATGATATTCAATGAATTGAATATAGGACTTATCCCAACTACATAATTTACTTTATCGATATTGTTGTTAAGTGAATTATGAATAGTTATCCTCAGACTTGAGATACCAGATAAGTGTCATGAATGTAGTGCACTTCTGTGGAACAACTTAACGCTATACGTAACTGGTAGTCATAAGGGTTGTTTCCTGAAGTGTTGCAAAGTTCGTGGGTTATTCTCGTAGTCAAGATAGAATTTGTTCCTTCAAATTTATTTTGGAGT
>BPTQ01000009.1:351376237-351451625 GCA_019973895.1 Chrysanthemum seticuspe
TGAACTAAAATCTACAACTTTCGTGTTTTAAATTTTGCGTAAATCAACCTTTAAATTAGATAAAAGTAGGGTCGAATATGCCGAAAATTTCAAGAAAATCATAACCCACTTGAAATCTTAAAAAAAAAAATTCGATTTATATATCAAGATTTATACCAAATTAAAGAGAATCGAATTTTAAAAATTATGGTGAAATCGGTTTTTTGTAAAAGTTTGTCGTTTGAAAGTTATTTGCGTTTGAAATTTGAGGTGAAATTAAAAAACGGGTCAAATGACCAATATACCCCTAGACGAAATTAGTAAAATAAAAAGGAGGGAGGAAGTTGGTGGACAGGTGTCAAGTTATAAGTGGCTTTTTAGACTTTGCAAATTTCCCCTCTTTTTAATAGATCCACTCTCTGATTATATATGTGTGCACTAATAATAATTAACGCAATAAGAGACTCTCGTGATCTTTATATACATGTTGTCGTATATGCACATGTATTTATCCTCATTGGCCACTATCGATCTCTTTGTATGCATATGTGCATTTGATTCGTCCATATGCATGCCCTTATAATACGTATGTGCACTCTTCATATTGCTCATTATACTCATGCCTGTAACAACAATCAAATAGAAGAATTATTTAATCATAACAACTAACTAAACACATGTGCACAAAATGAAAAAGTTCATGAATCTGTAAAAACGCATATGCACAAAATGTTTCAAATTCACCAAAAACTGAAAAAACACATATGCACTCTCACTAACACATATGCACACTAAAACGATAAGAGCAATAAAAAGTAATAGCTATAAATACTATTTTACAACAAAAGATACGAACTAATAATTTATCGGCAAAAGTTGCAAACGAAAGATGGGCCTCATATTTTCAATATATGTAACAATAGATTAGTATTAATATTATGCCTAATAACATAATATAGGAAATGTGGCCCTTCATCGATAGTGACCTTGTGATCTGTTTGGTATTACATATGTGTTTAATCCCATCTTTTTATTCAACAAGAACAAAGTGGTTCAGATACATACATGAGTTCGCGATAATCGACCAGATAAAGATATGACCATACCAGTAAAGGGTTTATCGCTGGACTTCAACTCCCTCTTTGGTCGCTCCTTCGGGTCTTGATGTTTCAACAGCAACTACATGTACTAAAAAGCAATACAAGTAACTAACTGATCTAAATGCCGCGAAAACCGGAGACAAAGCATGCATAGAAAGGGTAGCAGAATTACATCAGAAATGGAGGATTCATGCACAAAATCAGAAAACTTGATTGGTTCCTCCAATCTAGAAGGCTTTCTAGTGCTATATATGCATGTAGACCACTCGCTATAAGATCCCGTGCAGTTATAACTTAGGCCCTTGTACTTGAGTGTTCCCCCGCAAACCGGACAAGTTTTCAGTGCCGCATAGAACATCATATCTTAACTGTACATGAAATACACACATTTACAAAATTTTCTCTGAACATGAATTGATCATTATCATGTTTAAGTGAAAGAAAAATTAATTTTTAAGCAATTCAAGGACTATCATATGGATACCCTTCATACTTTTTGCCATGTTCTGATAATGAAGAATAAGAAGATCATCCAATGTAAGTTTCTAAAATATCTTCAACCAAACTAAACTAATTAACCATCAAGCCAACAAGGCACAAGTGCATGCATTTTATTAATATAATAAACCATACGAGTTAACAAGAACTTGATTTAAGCAAAAACGTTAAGACGATTAACAAAATAACTTATTGTTTCTAAAAGAAAGCAAGTAAACTAACCGGTATTTTGAGGGTGGTGGTGGCCGAGTAATGGTCAGATCTGGAACCCAACACATATTGATCATTGGGAGGAAGCAGGTGGTCGCACAACCTTCATTAAAATCTGATGCGGTAATGAACTGTGTGTGGATTAAAACCAATGAGTTTTGATTATAGGAGGTAATGACCGTGGGTGGATTAAAAAACCATGGGTGTTGTTTATAGGAGGAGGCAGTTCTCATGTTATGGAGGGTGGTTAGGGTTTTGAATGATAAAGATAGTTTTTTTCTAGATCTAATAAAATGAAGTAACATGTACAGTACTACATAGTTTTTTTCAACCGATCTAATAAATTCTGATGCTATTTTTATGGAAATCAAAATACCTAATTTGCCCTTAATTTATTTTTTTTTTCTAAAATAAGTTGTAGATATTTACAAAAAGGCCATCTTGAAGTGATATGATGTACATTATGCTTTATTATGAGTAAGAAGGTGGTTCTCGCAGTTCTCGCAATTTATTTGGTTCTGAAAATAACTTTACACTATATATATATATATATATATATATATATATATATATATATATATATATATATATATATATATATATATATATATATATATATATATATATATATATATATATATATATATATATAGCGACAGATCGTTTTGTGTAAGTTTATGGGTTATAAACGGAAAGTAATAATTGTTTGAAGATTTGAGGATTAAACACAATGTTTTGAAACACGGTTCGACCTGGGTGGTTCAACCGGTTGAACCGTTCCCGTCGAAAAACAGGTCGATTTTAACCGAGTCAACCCGACGGGTTGGGTCAAAACGGGTCAACTAAACTGGGCCAACCCACCGAGTTTGAAGCGTCCGAGTCAACCCGGTTTTGGATATGTATTAATAGTTTCCTTTTGAAATATATATTTTCAACATTTCTTTTTTTAATTTCTCCTTTTGACTTTTGACTTTTTGGTTTTCATTTGTATATAGTATAGCATGGTATCCGCGCGTTGCGGCGGCGGGTATCCTGTGACGATTAACCGGAGCAATAGATCTCGATGATACCTGATTCACTAGTTTGTATCGGTTTCAACAGATCCTCCCTTATTCATTTTCGGATGGCTTTTATTGGTTACCCGAACCAGTGGCGACACCGTTTCCCGATTGAACCCATTGGTCCCGTTCGATTTTCAAAACTATATGTACCATCAACTTGTTAGCTTGTATAAAGCTTTGTGTGTTTTATCAATTTATATATTATGTATGATAACATGTCCTTTTTATTTTAAGGTGTTTTAAAAACAACATTAATTAGTGTGTTTAATAATTTTATATTTAGGATTATGTTGTAGGTTGTTTAAATTGTACAATGTGAAAATTTTATTGTACTTTTTAGTAAGGGGTATTTTAATTTGATAGATATGCTTTTAATTGGTTGTACAATGTGAATAAATTATTGTACTTTTAACTAATAGTGTGTTTTAATAAGAGTATTAATTACACAGCACATTTATCTCATCTTTGACTTTCAACATTTTATTTTTTAAGTTTTGACCATTTTTATTTTATATGTAGTATCTTAACTACATAAAATGGAAAAATGGTCAAAGGTGAAAATGAAAATTAAAAGTTGAAAGTTGAAAGTCAAGGTGATTGTTGAATGTTGAAAATCATGCATGTAATTTTAAGTTGACATCTTCATTTTCTGGAAGAGCAACTCTCCATGCATGTCATTCGTTTAATATACATAACTATTGATAAGCTAATGGAAGAATGTTTGAAGAACTAATGGAGGAATGTTTGAAAAGCTAATGGAGGAATGCAAACTAATTGAAAACTAAATGAGGCTAATGGAGAAATGCAAACAATGCGTTTAATGCATAAAGAACCGATGCCGTCAGGCGCAGGTATCCACCTTGTAGATATATATACCTTAAGTTTATTAAGTTAATGTATTTTGAATGTTTTGAGACTACTATATGTCTTCGAAAGTCTCATGGCACTCTTCAGTTGAAAAAATTTTAGAGCGTGTTGGAATTTTGAAAACTCTTATAAACTCTTAGGGTGCGTTTAGTTGGGGGAAAACACCCTTGTTTTTCACAAAATGTTTTGTAAAAAACAAAGAAAATAGAGATCGCGTTCAAAGTATCATTTTCAAACAAAATGTTTTGCAAAACACAAAATTCCTTATTCCTAATCTAACAAGGAAAATTAGAAAACAAATTTTAGTTGTTTTCCTTGTTTTCCTTTTTAACCTCCACCTCCCTCTCTTTCTTCAAAATAGAAAATACAAATATCAACTAAATGCATTTTCTATATTTTCAAGTATTTTGTAGAGATAAATTTCCCATCCAAATTTTTACAAAATTAAAGATAGAAAACAAGAGAATTTTTTCTCTAACTAAACACACCCTTAACTTTCTCTTATTTTAGTACTCTAAAAACATGTGTGTTGGAATTTTTGAAAACTCTTATAAACTCTTAACTTTTTCTCTTATTTTAGTACTCTAAAAACATGTTTCGGTGGAGACCATATAGACTTCTATATAAACATGGTACCATATTGTTTTTTTCATTAGCTTTCAGTAATCATATATGAGATTGCTTAAATGGTTAGTTGACTTCACTTCTATTTGCTAATTTTCCCATATAGGTGTTTAAAAGATGGCACAACGAATGAACGAAACATCAATATAAACCATGCTTGAATCTTTGGAAAGCCAGCCTACTTATTCAGTTTAAATGCGATTTGAGGAGCATTCCATACCCAGGCCCGCTTCGTTACAATATTGGCATCATGAAATCGAGTTTTTTTCTAGAATAAGTAAGACATTTTCAAGATCGATGTAGAAAATTGTCAAACAGGTAAAAGATGTAGAATATTATTGTTATACAGTAAGACATATTTAGTTTCTGAAATGTATACTACCTGCCCAATTACATCTTCTACTTCAAACTTAAACATTTCTAAGTTTCGTCGTCGCTCTCCTGTATAGTTTTACACAGGAATCGTTGTTAGTGAAAAGGTTATTATTTCATTGGTTTAGATTATACTCTTATTGTGTTCATGATGTATTTAGATATCAGTCAAATTCATGAGATCGTGAAGGTCCAGCAATTTTCAAGAGGATGCATTCATGGAAATCATCACTAGTTTCTCCCGAAGGCATGGTATGGCTTTGTTCTTGGAACAAAAATAAACAGATAGGAGTGAAAGTCACGCGACACCCCGAGACCACTAGACCCCTGATTCCGCCACTGCCCAAAAAAACATATGGCATTAGATGAAAAGAAAGATAGTTCAAAGAGAAATATATGTTGGTTGTTGACTGTTAAGTTATTACTAGAAACATTCATGGTTATCCTTATACCATTCTAGTTAACCGGTGTGAAATTAAAGATAAAAGTAGTTTCCAACAAAACATGTTTTACGGTAAAAAAAATAATAATAAAAATAAAAAATTTCAAGAGTTCATATGATTTTACAAGTGATCAACATGCTCCGAGTTAAGTTTATAACTCGCCAAATGCTTATCACTTTAAAACATCATGTTATTCTAGACACATATCACTCGCGTACATTATGGTATATTAGCCACAATCAATTTCTTTCTTCAACCTATGTGGGATAAAATATAGTATAATGTTAGAAAAGGTATCCATAAACAATAAATGGTAAATTATACACTACAAAAAAGATTTTTTATGTACATATAAAGAAGAGATTATGCAAGAATTGGTGAAAGAAAGATCGAGTAAAATGTTTTACATGTGGTTTATTTTACACCTCATTATTATTCTTATCAAACATCTTACCGTAATATCTTTGTGTCATACTCCATAATTCAAAGAAACTAAGGATATACACACTGTCGACATGTTTCTGCTTTTGGATTGTTATATAACAATCACAATTTACCAAAAAATAGATAACGCATTAAGCAATATATAAAGTGATATTCACTGTTTTCTAAGAAATTTAAAGAACAAAACTCAAGTATGAAATTATAGAAAATTTCCACAAAAGCATGTTTTACAGTGAGAAAGAAAAAAGTTACCTATGTGAGATTTTAGATAACAATGGTTTTACCAAAACATGTTTAACAGTAAACAACAAAAATAAAATTGATTAAAAAAATCAAGAATTTTTATGAGTATTCAGAAAAGAGTCTCCAATCATGTTTTTTAACATGAAAGGAAGATATCTACCTGGAAGCATACTATTATTCTAGACTTATATAACCCATACACACTACCATATATTAGTAAACCATAATTTCTTTTTTCAACCTATGTGGAATAGGATGTTAGGATAGATGGTTCCACTAAGGGATAAAAAAAAGTTGGTACACTATTATTAATTAAATCCTTTTAAACACATGAAACGAAAAAAGAGAAGTATTATTCTAGACTATGATCACCCTGAAAACATCATATTATTCTAGACACATAGCACTTGCATACATTATGGTATATTAGTCGCAAACAATTTCTTTATCCAACCTATGTGGGATAAAATGAAAGAATATAAGGTTTGTAAAAGCTCCATACATAAAAACGGAAACACGTTTTAAGCATAAAAAAGATTTTTTATGTGCATGGAAAAAAGAGATAATGCAAGAGTTTATGAAAGAAAGATATGTTACTTGAAACTAGAAATTCAAGTTTATAAGCAACTTTTTTATGGATTTGGAGCACGAAACATAAAAGGTAACAACATGAAAATATATGTTGTTTGAAAGTGAAAGATTGCAAATGTTTAAGATTTGTCCTTTGTGCTTAAAGTCATAAAGAGTAAAATGTATTACTTTATAAATTGTTTCGATATGTGTATGAGACTATGAGTTAATGGATGAGACACATTTGGTTGTAGAGTTAGACCATGTCGTTTATTTTGCACATCATTATTGTTCTTATCAATCATCTTACAGACAAAAAAACTTAGGGTGTACTCATATACTCACTGTCAACATATTTTTGCTTTTTCATTGTTATATAAACTTACAACTATGGTTAAAATATGTTCATTTCTTAGATGGTTTTTATATGTGTATGTATTATCTAACGAGACATATGTTGCATGTTGAGTTACATTGTACGTAGATAGTTTGAACTTAATTGTAAATTTTATTGAAAAATAAAAATATAATGTTATTTTAGACTTAAGTTTAACAATGTAAAAAAAACGTATGGTGTTAGTTGCGTAATTTGTTTTTCCTTTCTAATTTTGGCTTAATTTTTGTCAATTAGGTTGCTTAATTTTGTCACATTAGCAAAACTAAGCGACCTCGGATAAATAAGAATATAGAACGATAACCAAGAAAAGTGAAAAAGATCAAGAATTCATACTAATTAACCAATATATGTTTTTCTGCATGCTATGTATGGTTAGTTTGCAAACCTTTTATGCATGAAGAAGATCATATACCTTAAAACGTAATAATAATCTAGTCACAAGAAACTCACGTACAGTATGGTATGTTAGTAACCAACAACTTCTTTCTTCAACCTATGTGGGATAGAATGTTTGGATAAAAGAACTTTGTGTTAGAATAGAATTGTATACTGGAAAAAAAAAAACGTGTCGTTGGTGGTTGATGTAATAATGAAGGATGTGTTGTTGGTGGTAAGCACGCTTTGATGGGTACCTATTACACATAGTATGAGTATATAAGTCACAATATAAAAACCATTAGCAAGGTCATACCTACTTCTATATCTTAATTAGTACACATCTACAAAAACAATACCGCCATAAAAACAAATGAGGTACACTATAATCGGTTCAAAATAAAATTTTCATCAAACCACATCAACTATTCCACTAATGCATAAACTTCCACTAATGCATAAACACCTGCCGCAACGCACGGGGTGACAATTCTCGTTCTTGTTCTCTATCAATTGGCTTTTAAAATGTACTTTCCTTTTAAGCCATGTGAAATCATAGACTAAAACGGTTTCGCTAAAACATCAATTCATGTATGCTATGGTATATTAGTAACAAACAATTTCTTTCTTCAACCAATGTGGGATGGAATGTTAGGATAGAAGGTTGGTTTGACATAAAAGATTTTTATGTGTACATGGAAAGAAAGAGATCATGCATGAGTAATTAAGAGTCGGTGGAAAAAGGATATGTCACTTGGAAGTTGGAACTCAAAACTGAAGTTTAGAAGCAACTAGTTAACATAATACTATTAGCAATGGCTCTTCATGGTTTGATCCTCATCAACTGCGTTCCATTCTTCATTTTACGAGTTTCTCTTATTCACAAGGAGTGCCCGAGATGGTAAATTGGCAATTGATTATCATTAACAAAGTGGAAAAATGTGAAAAAGTGACATATTTAAACCTTGCTTGGTACAAATTAACTAACATGAAATGATCACGTCAACCTAGCTCCTAAAAGAGACAGTTTTAGCTAATTTAAGTCTTTGTGGCGACGTGCTTAAAAACCAAGTAAATTAGTCAAGCAAAATTGTTAGAAATTATTGTTAACTTGAATGAAACATTTATCGAGCAGCCCCTCAGGTGGTGCATACATTGTTACTTATTTTATTTGTTACATGAATTTTATTTGACAGATAAAATGAAAAACGATTTAAGCCAGCAGCTCAACCAAGAACTTTGTTAGAGCAAACTGATTTCCCCAAAATGTAGAACTATAGTCACAGATTTGTCTAGCATGTTAATATCTATAAATCTAGAATAAGTTGAACGGAACCATACATGTTCTTAGGACATATGGTGGCTTAAATTGTGTGAACGACAACCCAACATCTTGTAATGAATATCATTATAAGACAAGATTACTCTAAATTTCAATTGCTTACGTACTTGAAATTCGTTAACTACACTTCTTCAATTCATCAAAGTGTAACTCCTCTTGCAGGTAGCTCAGAAGATATGCCAAATTTGCAGAAAGTTGTGGTTAATACTTTTAAAATCCTTCGTTAGCATGTAGCTAGTTAATTGGTCCCTCCCGAATTTTCATACTGATTGTACTTCAAAATTACGCGTGGTTTTCTCATAGATTTGGAAATACATAGCATCGTATAGAATGAGCGTATGAGTTTAAAAATCCATGAGCATTATAAGTTGATAAGTATCTAAACATGATAATTGAAATAGTAGTTGTTGCTTGTCACTATCTTTGTTGCTTTTAACATATAAATATTCTTGTACCCATTAGAGTACGTTTATCTTATGATGTATTAATGTGGTAATTCAGCCACATTGTTGTACCTAAACGCTTTGCTTGTCAATATATTTACTTAGGTAAAAATCCTTTTACAAAAAAAAATAAAAAATGTTTTGATACGTGTATAAATTATCTAATAAGATTTATGCTTGTTGTTGAATATTGAGTTATATTGTATGTATACTTATTTTGGATATTTTAATCAAAAGAATTAAAATGCATTTTTTCATTTCTATTGTTTTTTGTATTAGCTTTCACAGTTTGTTTTCCTTTATAACCTCTGTGAAATAAAAAATAAAACGTTCTCCACTAAAACTTGTTTTAGAGTACCAAATTAAAGAAAAAAAATAAGAGTTCATATGAGTTTTCGGAAATTTCTAGCCATGTTGAATTTCTTTCAACATGATAGTGAATAATCCGCAAACAAAATACTATTCCCAACACGTCTAACACACATACACTTCCCGTATATAACTAAACAACAACTTCTATCTTCAGCCAATGTGAGATAGAGTGTTAGGATAAAAGGCTAGAAAAATATTTTCATTAAAAAAATGGTAAGAAAGAGATAATTCATAAACATTTGGTGAAAGAAATATTTGTTACATGGATCATCAAATTGAAGTTTATTAGCGAATAATTTATGTGTTTATAACACGAAACAAAAAGGCAACATCTGGGATAGAGGAACCTATGATGATTTTTACTAACAAAGAATTACTAGTGTTTACTTATCTGAATTCTTTTATATAGAAATCTATATGTTTTTGTATAAGTTACATGTTTGTATTGGAAGGTTATGAATTCCTTGCATTATCATTAAGTCACTAATCAATATATATTGTACATAAGATTATTCTAGACTAGCATTAGTGGGCTTAGGCCTAATTACAATACAAATACAATGATGGGCCTAATGTATAGATAACGACTAATACTCCCCCGCAGTTGGAGCGGGAGGAGGTCGGACGCTCAAACTGGATCGAAATTCTTCAAACAAAGCAGAAGGGAGTCCTTTGGTGAATATATCGGCATACTGAAAACGGGAGGGCACATGTAGGACACGCACTTGCCCAGCGGTAACCATGTCTCGGACGAAATGGATGTCTATCTCAATATGTTTTGTCCTCTGATGTTGAACTGGATTAGCAGACATATAAATGGCACTAACGTTGTCACAATAGACAAGGGTTGCAGAAGACAATGGAGAGTGTAGTTCACGCAACAGATTACGAAGCCAAGCGGTCTCGGCCACAACATTGGCAACGCCCCTGTATTCAGCTTCGGCACTTGAACGGGAGAGGGTCTGGTGACGTTTGGAAGACCAAGATAGTAAGTTATCCCCAGAAAAACACAATAACCAGAAGTGGATCTTCGTGTAGAGGGGCAACCTGCCCAATCAGCATCTGTATAACCAACAAAAGATGTAGTATTGGATGAGTACAAGTGTAGACCATAATCCAAAGTCCCCTGAACATATCGTAGGATACGTTTAAGGGCGGCTAAATGTGGCTCGCGAGGATCATGCATGTAGAGACATATCTGTTGTACTGCATAAGATAGATCTGGTCGGGTGAATGTTAGATACTGTAGACCACCTGCAAGGCTGCGATACAAAGTAGAATCCTGAACTGGAACTCCTTCGGGACCTAGTTTGGATTCGATGTCAACTGGAGTCCTGGAAGGGTTACAGTTAGTCATGTGTGCACGTTCAAGGAGCTGAAGAGCATACTTCTTCTGAGACAAAAATAACCCTGTAGTATGACGAGTAGCAGAAATACCAAGAAAATAATTAAGCGCCCCGAGATCAGTCATGTCAAACTCACTATGCAAAGAGGTAATAATCTGCTGAAGTAGAACTGTAGAAGAAGCTGTAAGAATAATATCATCCACATATATGAGTAAGTAGGCAACCTCAGAACCCTGTGTATAAATGAACAATGATGAATCACATCGACTGTGGTAAAAACCAGCCCGGGTGGCATAACCTGCAAATCTCTGAAACCAGCACGAGGTGCTTGTTTTAAACCATATAGTGATCTCTGTAAAAGACAAACATGGTGAGGGTACCGAGAGTCAACAAATCCTGGAGGCTGATGCATGTAAACAGTCTCAGATAAATCCCCATTAAGAAATGCATTCTTAACATCAAGTTGATGGATAGGCCAGTTTCGGGACACATCAAGACTAAGAACAGTGCGAATGGTAGCAGGTTTAACTACCGGACTAAAGGTCTCATCACAATCAATACCAAGTTGCTGACTACTACCATTAGCAACCAACCGAGCCTTATATCGGCTCAAAGTCCCGTCAGCATGAAACTTGTGCTTAAATAACCACATCGAGCGAACCAAATTAACATATGAGGGCCTTGGTACAAGAACCCAAGTACCATTTTTAACTAACGCATTATACTCATCATACATAGCACTACGCCACTGAGGATCTTTTAAGGCGATAAAGGGAGATTTAGGTATAGGAGAAATAGAGGAGGTATGTAAAGTGAGACGATCAACAGGTTTGACGATGCCCGATTGAGACCTAGTGACCATGGGGTGAGTACGAGGGGGTTCGAGTATGGGATGTGGTGAGTGGGCCGAGGCGGTGTTTGTTTGGTTGATAGTGGGCGGTTGTTGGGGTGCGGTTTGAGTTGCATTAAGTGGTATGGTACTACGATTTGTGGGATGCGGTGAAGTGGTGAAATTGGGCTGCTGTTGGGTGTCATAAACTGGGCTCGAAGGATTAGTAGAGCCGAGTGGGCTTGGGTGTTGATGGGTTGTAGTTTGGGTTGCGGTAAGTGGTGATGGTTGATGGTGAGGAGTATTTTCGGTGGATAGAGGAGTGGGGGTTTCGTTTGGTGTTTGGGAAGGAGGTGGGGTGAGAAGACCATGGTTAAGGAGGGGGGAAGGTGCGAGGTCTAAAAAGGTATATGTAGGTGGGGCATTGGGTGTCATGGATCGGTAGGGAAATTGGGTTTCGTCAAAGGTGACATGTCTAGAGAGGATAATTTTATTTGTTTCAAGATCGAGGCAACGAAAACCACGGTGATATGCGGGAAAGCCCAAAAATATGCACGGGGTTGCTCGTGGTGCGAGTTCGTGATGGGAGTGAAGGTGTGGATAACAAAGGCACCCGAATATGCGTAATCGGGAGTAGTCGGGTTGTTTGTGAAAAAGTCTTGTGTAGGGGATTTCGTTGTTTATGGCGGTTGAGGGTAGAAGGTTGAGGAGATATGCGGCCATGTGGAGGGCCTCGACCCAAAAGGTAGGAGGTAGGTGTGCTTGAAAAAGGAGGGTACGGATGACGTTATTTATTGTGCGGATCATTCTTTCCGCCTTGCCATTTTGTTGAGAGGTTTTTGGGCAAGAAAATCTAAGTTGTATACCATGTTTAGCAAAAAGTGTGTGGATTCGGTTATTGTCGAACTCACCACCATGATCACATTGGAAACTCTTAATTTCACATTTAAATTGATTTTTAACAAAATTACGAAAATGTAAAAATTTATCGAACATGTCAGATTTAGAGCGTAGGGGATAAATCCACAAATAGTGAGAGAAATGATCAAGAAAGAGAACATAATATTTGAAACCACTTGAACTAATAATGGGAGAAGTCCACAAATCAGAATGAATAATATCAAAGCAATTTTCAACAATAGAATCCGAACTATGAAACGGAAGCTTCACATGTTTGCCAAGTTGGCAAGCATGACAAACATGTGTAGACTTTTGTTTATTACACGAAATAAAATGGCGAGAAACAAGAGAGAGTAGCACTTCGTCACCGGGATGACCGAGGCGTTGATGCCACGTGGAGGAACTTGTGGAGAGAAAAGCAGTAGGTATAGTTAATGGTTTGGTAACTGGATAGAGATCGCCCGAACTGTCACATCGAAGGAGGATGTGGCGAGTCAAGAAATCTTTCACAGAGAAACCAAAAGCGTCAAATTCAATAGTGCAATTATTATCCCTAGTAAACTGACGCATAGAAATAAGATTTTTAATTATGTTAGGAGTGACAAGTACATTATGAAGGTGAAGGGGGCGATGAAGGGATGGAATAATGCTATGTCCAGTGTTTGTAACGGGAATAGAATTACCGTCACCAACGTGTACAGATGGGAATAAGCGTTTATTAAAAACAGTACTTAAATTACTTGCATTAGAATTTAAATGAGATGATGCACCTGTGTCCATGGTCCATGTCGGGTCCTGTGAAGTCATAGTACTAAAGGCGCTCGGGAGTGCGGGAGCTGGTCCGAGGATGCTATTGGCGGGCTGTTGGTACAGTGGGTATTGGGCCTGAAAATGGGACTGCAATGGTACCTGCTGGTATTGGGCTTGACTTGGTTGTTGGGCTGTACGGTAGTGGGATAAACCAGGAGGGGCCCAAGACATATTTTGATGAAACTCCGACATGTTACCAGTGCGACTATGTGAAACATACTGAGGGGCCATCCGGGTGAGCCAAGAAGGCTGTTGGAACACATGCGAAGGATATGATCCGGATCCTAATCCCATATTTGCGTTTATATTTTGGCCTAGATGTAAAGAATACATTCTAGTTATCCCTTTGAATGAATAAAGTAATTGATAATGGGTGATTATTAAATTGGTTTTGTGGATATTAAAACAAAGGACCAGAAGGTTTGTCGGTTTGTAATTGTATGGTAAAATGGATTAGATTAATAGTTTAATTGATGGTATGGATATTGACAAAGACAGAAGGCCGTAGACGGAATGGGATGAGAAAAAAAAATGGATGGTGGTTTTGGGAAGAGGAGTACACGATTTGTTAGAGATTTTTTTGTTGAGGATCTTTTGCTCTGATTACCATATTGGAAGGTTATGAATTCCTTGCATTATCATTAAGTCACTAATCAATATATATTGTACATAAGATTATTCTAGACTAGCATTAGTGGGCTTAGGCCTAATTACAATACAAATACAATGATGGGCCTAATGTATAGATAACGACTAATAGTTTGATCAGGTCATGAATACAATTCCTTGTTGTATTGTGATACTTGTTTAGGTTTGTTTAAAAACTTATCCGGCCAAGTAGAGATCACTAAGCATTCTTTGAATGCTCAATGTGAAAATTGTGAATGCACATATATAGATTTGCATGTAACTGGGCAACATTCATATATTTTGCATATGCTTGAGATAGTTCTTAGCCTTGTAACAGTTCTTCGAAACTATATTAAAAGCAATTGAGTGGTCATTACGACCATCATCCATCACTACTGTCAATTTAGCACCAAATTCGTTTATCCTATCATTTACTTTACTTCACCGTGATCACTGCAGTCACTGCTAAAAACAACATTAAGTTTGCTCGTGGTTCAAACCACGAGTTGATGAAGGCCACCACGAGCTAACCACTTACTGTATCAATCTTCAAGCATACACATGGCTCGCTAGTTCCGTCATCACAACCTTTTTAGTAAATTTAAACAAGTAATATCATTGCGTATATGAAACTATTCTAATAATGTGAGACATATTATCTGTTAACATGTATGCGTTTCCACTTATTGGCTTATATGGAAAAAAAATGTGTTTCATCAAATTAGTCATAGATTTATTTTGCACGTCATTTTCATTCTTGTAATCAAAAATCTTTCGGCAATCCTTTTTCAATTTAATCAAATACGATATGCACTTTTTAATTCATTTTTACATATATCCTTTCTCAATTTAATCAAATAAAGTAAAAAGTTAAGCGTTTATAACAGTTTTCCGTTGTTAAAGAAAGTAGAGTAGCTTGAAAACATAATACTATTCTTAACACATTTGACTCACAAACACTATGTGTATATTAGTTCCCTCCAACTTCTATCTCAAGTCTATGTGGGATACAATGTTATGAAAAGTCTCACAGGCACAAATCCCATGTATGAGATTGCTTAAATAGTTGGATTACTTCACGTCCATTTGCTAAATTTTCCATATACGTGCGCATAAAGTGATGACTTCCGGTTTCAAATATGATTTAGTTTAATTTCATTCGGTATTTATAATGATCAGAACAAACTTGGACAATTTGATTGTTTCTCATGATTGAAGATTAAAATGTTTATACTAAAGATTAAAATGTCTTCACCAAAGCATGTTTAACAATAAAAAAAAACAATATAAATTGAAGAAAAAAAAAGTCAAGAGTTCATATAAGTTTTCATACATATCACTGAATTGTTTAAATTTGCAACAATTTAAACAACCAAAGTGATCTACATGAAAACATTATACTCTTCTGGACACATGAAATTTAAGTATACTACGATATATAAGTAACCATAAAGTTCTTTCTACAAACTATGTGGGATATAATGACAGGATAAAAAGTTAGAAAAGTGTCCATAGAAATACGGTAAAAAATGGTAGAAAATATTTATATGTACGAAAGAAAAGATTAGAGTGGGTGACAGCAAGGCTGTCAAGATCACGATCTCGCGTGGGATTGTTTTTGTCTTTGCAAGATCGAGATCGTAGGATCGGATCGCGATCCTAAGATCATATCAATTTGTCATAGTTTGTAAGCAAATGATAAATGAGTCAAACTGTTTTACATTTCTACTCAACGTCAAAGATAAATTCATATAACATCCTCTTGAAAAATGACAAAGTTCCAATTTCAAAGAGCAAAGTAATAATAAAACACAAAAAAATTAAGTTTCAATCGTTAAATTAGCGATTTAGCGGAATAATATTACATAGCATGAGTCTTAAATGTCTCAAAACATACGAGCCATCTACATGATTTCAAAGAAACAAACATTTCATTAGTGGCATTCCAAAACATACCCTTTGACCAGTTTAATCACAATGAAGTAAAGTAAAATTGAATTATTCAACACTTTTAGACTATAATCTATTTAGAAAAGTAGAAAACTAGGTACAAACTATAATCTATTTAGAAAATGAAACAATAGTGGTTTACTTATTAGACATTAGTAAAATACACGTTTGGTTTTTGGCCTAAACAAGTGAGATGGACTTAAAAAAAAAGGTTTAACTCGGATCGCTTGATGATCTTACGATCTTACGTGCCATCCTACGATCCTACCACATATGCGATCCTGCCACGATCCTACACGGTTTTAGCTAGTGAACACGTAAACTCGTACGATCCTACAAGTTTACACGCGATCTTGACAACCTTGGGTGAAAGAAATAAATGTCACTAGAAACTCCATATTGAAATTTAGAAGCAACTAGTATACATGTGTTTGGAGCATGAATCAAGAAATTAAATAACACCCTCAAAATTTGGTACAATGGAGCATTCGGGTCGTGGGGTGCTACTAATTGATATCAGAACAAAAACTATAGAATAACGGTTTTATATTCACGAATTTTTTTTAAACAAATGTATAAAATTTACATTATTCAAAAAAATAGTGCGGAAATACATGCCCATAATAATAATAAAGCGGTTTTAAAAATGTCCAAGTATTTTATGACCATGTCATGCCATGCCAAAAGCCTCCAAGGTAAGTTGTCGCGTTAAACCTGAAAATACATGCTAAAAAATGTCGACATGAGGTTCGTGAGTTCATAGGTTTGAAATAAAGTAGTAAATGAGTTTTGCTGGCCATTGATAACTAAGTAGGATATGTATAAGTAATAGTGTTGAGCAAGCAGTAAAAGATATGTATCTACATCATGCAATCCGACCACCACATGGTCACAATAGAAATCCAAATACATTGGGTGCCTCTTCCCAAAGGTAAACTGGATGCCTCTACCCAAAGATGAACTGGGTGACTCTCTGTAACACCCCCAAATTTGGTACAACGGAAGCATTCGGGTCGAGGGGTGCTACTAGTTGGTATCACAACATAAAGTATAGAGCAACGGTTTACATTAAGAAAATTCATAAACAAATGTATAAAGTTTACATTATTCAAAAATAGTGCGGAAATATAGGCCCATAATAATAATAAAGCGGTCCCAAAAATGTTAAAATATCCTATGACCATTCCATGCCTTGCCAAAAGCCTCCAAAGTAAGTTGTCACGATAAATCTGAAAATACATGCTAAAAATGTCAACACGGGGTTAGTGAGTTCATAAATTTAGTTCCCAATATCCCAATTTATATTACCATGGTTTTTTCGTGTTATAATCCTCGTCAATTACGTTCATTTAGTTCACATATCCTTTTCAATTAACATAAATTTATATTATTTTGCGACATTTCAAACGTGTCCGTTTATGAGCTCCCATTAAGTTAGTAGATGTTAGACCATCAAACTTTGTCTAGCATTTTTCTTCAACTCTACTTTCTAGACACGTTCTTAGGACACTTATTAAATTGCGTAAATAACAAACTTTTTCTTTCATTTTTTAGTGCCTCTTTAGTTTAAATCCATTGATTACTTCTTTCCTAATCTTCAAGTGTGTCTCCTCTTAAGATTGGGTCAAAAGATATGCCAAATTTGTAGATTGTTGTAGTCCATGACTTTAGTTCTTTTAGTGAAGAGTAGCTCAGTTGGTTCTAACCGAGAAATAAGACATGCAAAATCCTCGGTCTTTTAAACATTCTCACAATAAATGTGCTTTAAACTCACGCATGAATGTGAAAAAGACTTACTTGAGTATATACAGCATTGTTTAGTAGGGATTATGGGTTTAGACATCCTTGAATATTCAAAGTCGATAAGTATTTAAATCCATTCATTACTTCTTTTCTAATCTTCAAGTGTGGCTCCTCACAGGTTTAGCTTGAAAGATATATCAAATGCGCATATTGTTGTGGTCCAAGACTTTAGTTCTTTTACTGACGTGTACGTCAGCTGGTTCTAAACAAGAAATAAGACTTGCAAAATCCTCGGTCTTTTAAACATTTTCAGAATAAATGTACCTTAAACTCACGCGTAAATGTGAAAAAGACTTACTTGAGTATATACAACATTGTTTGGTAGGGACGTATGGGTTTAGACATCCTTGAATATTTAAAGTTGATAAGTATTTAAACATGATAATTGAAATACTAGTTGTTGATTATCACTACCATCGTTGTTGTATTTGGGTAAGTTTTGTCCCAGCGTGATGTTTCTGGATAAGTTAAGGAATACAATGAGTATTACCTTTGCTATTGTTGTTGCTTGGTTCCACCACCACCACCATATATATATGTGAAATAAATTGAAGTAAAATAATGAAAATGAGGGTATTGATTACCTTAGTCCCCAAATTGTAGGGTAATGGTTGATTACTCACTTCTGGGTATTGATTGCATTCCTTACCTCCAACCAAGCACTTTTAATCATTTCCTTTTCCATTACCCACCCCCTTAACCCCCAACCAAGCACAAATGTTTTAAGAAATAAGTTGTTTAATTCATTACATTATTTGCTATTTATAATGATGAAAACATAAATGCGTAATTTGATTGTTACTCACACTCTTTCTCAGCTTTTAGCCATTCTTAATGACATAAAAAATAATTGTACTTCTTAAGTTATGTGAAACTAAAGATTAAAATCTTTTCCACTAAAACACGTCTTATAATTGAAAAGCTTATGCAAAACTAAAGATAAAAGGGCAAATGTTTTTAAAAGGTATCATACTTCCCATCATTTCTTTTGTGGGTAGCGAACACAATTTTTTGATTTTGTGGGTATCTTTCAAATTTATCATTTTTTTTTTGGTATTTTGGGAAATTTTTGACAGTTTTGCCTCTTTTAGCTAAGAGAAAAAAAAATTCCCGAAAGGCAAAAATGTCAAATAATACCCTAAAAATGATGAATTTAAAAGAAAATTACTCACAAAAACAAAAAAAATTTGTTCTCTACCCAAAAAAGCAAATGATAACAAGTATGATTCGTTTTAAAAACATTTGCCCAAGATAAAAATGTTTTCCACCAGAGCATGTTTTATAATTAAAAAGATATTAAAAAAAAGTTTGAAATTCATACAAGCTTTCAGGCGATCAAATTGATGGAATCTTTGTAAGTTGCTGAACTTTTAATGATTCCACGAGATTGTGTACCTGAGAACACTATACTATTCCAAACTCATACAACCCAATAGACTAGTGTATATAACTAGGCAACAAGTTCTTTCTTCAACTAATGTGGGATTAAATGTTAAGAAAAGTCTTCATAATATATAAAGATTTTTATGTACACAGAAAGAAAGATGTAAATACCTAATGAAGAGTTATGAACAGTTGGTGAAAGAACTATTTCTTACATGGAACTCCAAATTCAAGTTTAGAAGCAACTATTTTTTGTGTTTTTGGAGCACGAATCATGAAGGGAACATCTTGGATATCATGAAAGTATATGTTGTTCTTTCTTTAATTTGAAAGATTGCAAATATTTAAGCATTGAACTGAAACACACCCTGTGTTTTTTTCCAAGAACAAGGGGTTAGCTTTTACTTATTTTGAAATCATTCACGAAGAATTTTATACATAACAGAATAAATTACGTTTTTTTGTCATGGTGGTTAAAAGTATTCTTGCATTATGATACATGTTATGACTATGGGTTGTTTAACTAACTCATTATGCGGATCGGTACACTTTTTTGAATGCTCAATGTGTATACGCAAAGTAGCTAAGCAAAATTTTTGACAAGCATGATTATCACATGAGTAAGCAGCTAGGGAATCCTTTATTATATATAGTTTTGATAACTCAAGTCATACAATATTTTTTTTAGTTTATTTTGGCCATAGGTGAAAATCTTATTATGTTTAAAAGAGTACTTATGTTACAATCTCATTATAAGCAGTTAGGCAACCGTTTGTATAGTTGCATGAATATATACAAGTTTTATTCGTCAGGCGTTAGTTGTCTATTAGCTATCTTCTTTTTACGCTAAAGCTTGAGCCCAATAGTTGGACCCGCTGACCATGAAACTTTGTGTACATATTCCGTAGCTCAGCTGGTTCCGAATCAGAAATAAGATTTGCAAAATCCATGGTCTTTTAAATATTCTCATGACAAATGTACTTTAAACTCATACGTGGTTTAATATGGAGTATGGACCTATGGGTTTTGAAATCCTTGAATATTATACGTCGATAAGTCTAAATATGATCACTGAAATAGTAGTTGTTGATTGTTACTATCATTGTTGTGTATGTGTAAGACCACGTTAGAACGAAAATAAAGGCACTGGATGAATATAAGATATTCAGATATCCTCACTATGAACATTCGATCAACTATTAAATTTGGTCCATGTCATAAAAGGTTTTGATATGTCTATGAGCTATCTAATAAGATTTATGCTGGTTATTGACTGTTGAGTTAGATCAAACGTGATGTAAATTTACATTTCTATTGTTTTTCTTATTAGCTTTCACAATTCTTCTTCCTTTCTAATCTGTGTGAAATCAAATATTAACATGGTCTCGTCCAACAAAACATGTTTTAGAGTACTAACATAAGTGAAAAAGTTAAAAGTTTATATGAGTTTCCGAATATTCTAACACCATCTCAATTTTTTTAAAACTGAGAGAGAGAGAAAGACACTAGGAGACATATAGTAGTCTCAACACATTCAACATACATAAACCTATTGTATATAACTAACTAAAAACTTCTATCTTCAGCCTATGTCGGATTGAGTTTCAAATAATGCCATAAAAAAGGATGAAGACTTTACTTACATTTGATGGTAAATCCGCAGATAACCAACATGATGTGATGTCTCCTTTAATATGTCCTTGTGAAACAGAAGATCTATAAAATGTGTATAACAACCATCTTGTCAAAAACAAAATCTACTTGAAAAGCATAGCAATAAGTCAGACCGTGTTCTATATATACATACTTTCGTAGATGTGGTTGTAAACGAGAACACATACACCCTACAAAAAACATGACTGGTTAACTAGGAAGCACGGACACGCCTGAAAGTAAGGAGTGGCAGTGTCGGACACGTGTCGGACACGTGTCGGACACGGACACGCCTCGGACACGTGTCTGAAACGCACGTGCCGTGTCCCACGTGATGTTTGGGCCGTACACGGATTTGGACACGGCTTGGACACGGATTTAGATTTTTTTTTTTTTTTTTTTTTTTAAATGAAAAAAGAAGGTTTTCAAAATTTTTAAAAAAGTAGAAGAAAAAATTTTTAAAAAATTAAAAAAGAGGAGAAAGAAAGTGTTTATATGGTGGTGCGGTGGATGGCGGAAGCACAGAGATGTTGAGAGAGAGGGAGAAGAGAAAGAGTTTAGTTGTGTTTCTTTATGATTATGATATTTCATTTGATTTTAAGGCTTTGTACATGTTTTTATACATACATATATATATATATATATAAAAATTCCCGTGTCCACGCCATGTCCGTGTCCTTTATTTTTAGATTTTGCCGTGTCCCTGCAACCTAGCTGGTTAATATAACAAACTTGGCTTTGTGTCAGCCAAAAAGATAGGAAAGAAAAAACAACAGAGTTTGAATCCATTCAATGTATCATATATATGTTGTTCTATTCTATAATCAAACATTAACCAGCAATCACGCTAAGTATATTCCATATATTTTTAGTTCGTATCCTATTCAATCGACATATATTTAGATTGTTTTGCGACACTATAGGCGTATCCCGTTTGTTTTAAGTTCTCATTTTGTTAGTATATCTATATTATGATCCTTGTTTTGGCACTAGGTTAAAACCTCAATATGTAAAAAGAGTACTTGCGTTAAAATGTTGTTAAGTTGGAGTATTTTTTTTCTTGATGTTCTTGTTGGAATTATATAACATGACATTCAAATAAATAACTACAAAACATCAAAGTATTCAAGCGGAAGCGTATAGGATTTATTAATGAACAATTAATTAACATAAAAGAATATGCGTACCTTTTCTTGATTCTAGCCGAACAAGAATCAAATCCACAAACTAGCAATTGGGATGAACCCTAATTAGGGTTTATAGGATTATATGAATTACCCCTTACCGTTTTGTAATTCAATCCAAGATAATAACAAAAGTATGTTATTACTATGTTCTTGTACACACGTACTAAACCGAATTAAAGTAATGCTAGTTTTATCAAACAAAATAACTTGATTTGTGAAAAAGTAATGGATCGACACCCACAAGGGTTGTACGATCGTTTTGGACAAGAAAAACACACAAAACAATTTTTAGGGTTTAGCAATGAGCAAAAGAGAGGGAAAAATAAAACCCCTAGCCTTGTTTATATACCAAAGCAAACTTGGTGAACAAGTTGGGTTTGTTTCCTTCTTTCTCTCCTTGGCCGATCGGTTTGGATATCCCATAGGGATTCCGGAACCTTCCCAACTTTTGCAATTAAGTCCTTTTCCAAATACCTTTAACGCCCGTTAGTCCATTACATTAATTACTTAACGTCCGTTAGTTATTTTGTTTAATAAATAAATAAATACAACATTTATATTTAATTATTTAACTTTAAATTCTCATACGTAAAGTGTGCAATCCCATAGTCTCGAGTTCGATCCTAACTCACGTCTATTAATTTATTGTCCATAAAACCAACAGCTCCCACTTGGACATATCTTAATAGAGTGATCACATCGGTTAGCGTCTAGCAACACTTCGATGCCTCTAGTACTACTCGAGCAAGGCTCCTGGAAAACCTTTTAATGATTTCTCATTATTATTATCCTTTTGTTTCTAATACCATGTTAAATAAAGATATGGAATTAAGTCATTCTTTATCCAACTATTCTGTTTCTCGTTATTAAGTGATTGAGCAAGATTACCAAATCTTCTGAACATATTCAGGGGAGATCTTTGGGTGTGGCCACGCAAACATCTTGTCAACCCTACGAGGGGCCCAGCAGTATTAAACTCCAAATAAATTTGAAGGAACAAATTCTATCTTGACTACGAGAATAACCCACTGAACTTTGCAACACTTCAGGAAACAACCCTTATGACTACCAGTTACGTATAGCGTTAAGTTGTTCCACAGAAGTGCACTACATTCATGACACTTATCTGGATATCTCAAGTCTGAGGATAACTATTCATAATTCACTTATACAACAATATCGATAAAGTAAATTATGTAGTTGGGATAAGTCCTATATTCAATTCATTGAATATCATCTGAAATTGGTATGCATTGTCATCAATATACTTTCAAGTATATTCTACCATATCTCTCAGATTTGTCTTAGTTTAATGATACTCCCATATCATTAATTGACAACGGACGATTTAGAATAAATGAATTTATTCACGGATTAAACATGCAAATATAGGATACAATATATTATAAAATCAAACATACCAAGTATTTGATTTATTATAACAATTGTTTAACATCCCTTTATCCAAATACCAAATACCAAATAGATCAATGCATGAAAATTTCAGTTGATGAATTATGCCTCAAGTAATGACAATCATACTTGTTGACAAGGCATAAATCAACCAACTTGATCTATCATAATTTTGAGAATACTTATTTCAAGAATTCAATTAGTGAAGTCCTTGTATGTGTGCATTCATCATTCCACATAATAATTCATAAAGTGTGTGACATCCTCATTCACCAATTTATGACAATTTAAACTTTCAAACATTTAAAGTTTAAAGTATTCTTATTCTTTTAATGTATAATGCAACTGTGCTCTTAGTAGCACAACTAGTTCACATGGCCATTAACAAGGTTGAAATCCTACCATGACTAGTATTGAGTGTCATCTCAATTAAACCATCATCATTGTATACAAACAACAATGTGCTCATTAAAACTCCGTAAACTTTAATATCTTATTGTGTAATGTTTGATGCTTTCCTAACTTTCAAGTTTAAAGCTGATGACAATTTGCACAACAATTGACATATTGTTCATCCATAGAATCTAGGAGCAATTCCAGGCTGAGGATGTAATTCTTTTAGAATATTCATTACACAAGTTATCTAATAACTTTTAGTTAGATATCAATGTTGTCAAATCACTTCTTATTCAAGAATGCTACAACACTTTTAATACACAACATGATGTACATGATGAATCTACATGTCAACCTTAGACTTCATTCACATTCTATCTTGTCAAAAGATATTTATCAATTTCCCAAATGATATATCATGTTTTATTAGAATCATTTATTTTACTGCACATGTTTATTAACAATAAACATATATTTCAAGGTTGTATGTTTTAATTCTTAAATCTTACAAGTGAAGTTTCATTCCAATCTAAGACTTAACATTTAGCTTGCAAGGAATGTTACTTACTATATGTTATACAACATATAAGATTTAAGAAACTTAACATAATACTCCCACTAGCTTTCAGGAATACTTAAAATTTATCTTATTTTAATTATAAATCGAAAATGGGATTTAATAATTAAACATAAGAATAATTTCATAGATGCATGCATTTATCCATTCATGAATTATTTGCACTTCGTACACTTTCAAAGATTATATGAATTCAAAAAACCTTTCAATTACTTACCGTCCTCGCTCAAGTAATTTCTCAAGAAAGAGTTTTGATATTCCATTGTCATATTTCATATTAATGAAAACAAGTATGACAATTATCATCTTTATATATTTAATGTGTCTAGAAAAGAATATTCAATCATAATTAATTGCTTAAGTGTAATCAATAATCTTGTCATGAAACATGCATTAAATATGTGTACAATATTGTCCATATGATTTCTACATAGAAATTCAAACCACTAGGGTTTTTTATCTCTTTGAAGAAACTCATTTCCATTCTCTAGTCTAACTATTAAGATAAACCAAATTTCCAAAATTGATTATCTTTATGGACAGCATCTTTAACATTCATAGTATGAGTAATTTTCCCAATTCAATATTTGGTAATCCATCATAATGATTATCAGGTTTACTATAATCCTGTAACTCATATTTCTCAGCATATAAATCAAATATATGAGATATCCTTGCAGATCTATGAATGAAAATTCCATCATCATGAGGTCTATCAATTACATGTCTAACCTCATCATGATATTTACTAGTGTGTTTTAGAAGATTATGTATCTTGTAATTTTATCTTTCAAGATAAAAAACTCCCACTTGCCTTTTGTAATATATAGACTATCTATATATACTTAGTAATTAGAGCAAAACTACATTGTTCTCTATTTGGGACATTACAAATACACATTGATAATTCTTGACATTAGTTTGTTAATAACCTATTCATAAGTAGTTTAACAAATTCAGAATCTTCAACTTTAAAACTTAATGTGATTCATCACATTCCATAATGAAATGGTGTTTTATTAATCTTCTAGGTTGGAGTCATATTGAGTATATTCAATCCATACTCAATATTCTAACCTTGTTACTTTTTAAGAAAGAAGTTATGGTTATCATGAATCAAACAAATCAAATGGAGTTTGATTCTCCTAACTGAACATACCATCAACTTGTGGTATTCCTTAGAATTAATATTGTAAGACAATCTAACAATATATAAGATAAACATATTCCTTTTGGCTTACCTATTTACCAACTAAGTCAACTTAATGGTATAATAGACTTTCCAAGCCA
Source organism: Chrysanthemum seticuspe (assembly GCA_019973895.1). Classification (NCBI taxonomy): domain Eukaryota; kingdom Viridiplantae; phylum Streptophyta; class Magnoliopsida; order Asterales; family Asteraceae; genus Chrysanthemum; species Chrysanthemum seticuspe. The sequence continues at coordinate 351,401,745 of BPTQ01000009.1, forward strand.
ATTACATGCTTTATAACACAAGTATCTTTTAACCAAGTCACTTCATATCCATGTTTCAACAAGAAACATAAACTGTTATAATCCCATTATACGTTATAAATCATTGATCAACTCAATGACTTCTTGTATATGTCTTAATTAAAAAACATAACAAGTTAACGTCTTACTTTATTATAAGTCTTAAAAGACTTTATGTTTATGTCTTTACAATGAATCATAAACATGTTTAACTAAAGTAATTATAAACACAACTCTTGGTTTCAATAGTAATTTCAAGTTAATTTATATTACTTCATAATAATGTAGGACTACATTATTTTTCATTTATGTCATTCCAAAATACATAAATAAACAAATTGAAGTGGGATTATATTACTTCATTTAATTTTATGTCATTCTAATAATACACAAATATTTAATTTGAAGTAGTCTTATATATCATTTTGACACATGTTCTAAATACTTGTCTAATTTAGAAACTGCAAATATGTCCATGCAAGGTCTGACTTCACATAGAGATTTACTTTGTTGTTGCAATCTCGCCAAGTTCTGACATGACGTAAATTGCAACACCAAGTGTTTCTTGAATTAGATATATACAAGTTTGATAACGCTACACGCGTCGTTCGGGGTCAAGGAAACTTCCTTTTCTTCGAGCAAGTTTTATAACACCCTAGGCAGTGAACCTAATCGTTGTAGTGTAGTAATTAGGGTAAGCCACGGGTATTGATATCATTCTCTAGGGGAATAGGAATGCTAGTAAGGAGTTACTACGCTAAGGTTAGGGTTGAGGAAGATTATTTTTTATCTTTTTATGTTTTATGAAAATGGAAAAGTACGAATCTCGGGTATTGGATTTGGGGGGGTTGGTATTTCTACCGATTACTCTACTATTATCTAATTATCTAAACTAAAGTTGTGGGAGTCTACGTCTAATTAATGTGTGCTCGTATGATAGTTTAAAGATGTGTTTACTTAAGTTGTATTACTCCTTAATTATCTCCTATTGATGGTTGAGTTGTCACGTCTTATTCTTAGTTGCGTTGTGTGTCTAAAGTTGTAGGGTATGCGTTTCTCCCTAACTCTTTGAACTTACCAAAGGGTCTTGTCTACAAACCCACTAGGGATGATAAACTCCTACTCTAAGGCGCTCTTTGGATGGTTTAGCCTACAACTACTCAGGTAATTATATTCTAAGGTTCACAAAGATGAATCAAGCATTAAGTACACAACGAATGACCTATCGCATTACTAGATCATATATCAACCAAGATAAGAAAACAACCAATCAATATTCAATAATTAAGTTTCATACTTCCTAAGCAAACACACAAATAAATTAGCCGGACATGGAGAACATGCAAGCATACACACAAATAATCAAAGACATAATTGAATTAATGAAGTAAAGACTTATCTTGATGTAAGATAGGGTTTAAAACCCTAAAATACTGTACAAGACACCTTAGGTTCGGTTTTAGGTTTTTACTCCAAAGACTCTCCACACAAAGACTGAAAAATTCGGATTCTATATATAAGATTACAATTGCGACGGCGTCACCTTATGTTTAGTGACGCCGTCGTGTCGCCGCCATTAGGGTTTCGTCTTGGCCACGTTAACCTTGCGACGGCGTCATCTTGTGTCCGTGACGCCGTCCTCTTCAGCTTTTGACGTCGTCTGGATTGCATCTAGGCCGTCTGAGTAGCGACGGCCTACTCTTTTACAACTGGACGTCGTCGCTTGTAAATACGAGTTTTGGGTTCTGGCCCGTCACAACATTTTTGGGACGGCGTCGCTAATAGAACCTGACGCCGTCACCCTCTAATTCCAGCAGCTGTGAGTGTCTCGATTCTGACTTTGGCCATTTTCTTCATGTATTCGCGCCTTTTCGTCCAAATAAGTGCCATTCCAGCATTTTGCCTTCATGAGACCTAAAAAGTGAAAAGGAACGATATTAAGCAATAACGGATACAAAAGTGATCAAATAAGGACTTAAACGACCCCTCAAAATGGTACCTTTTAAAACCTTATCAAATATCCCTACACTTGTTATTTGCTTGTCCTCAAGCAAATGTGCTTTTAGCCAATTAATTTATAAGTTAGGGGTCATGAAGCATTAATTCAAAACGGTCCACAACACATATAAGCCCCGCAAAAGTCATAACAAACACGGAAATTACATACTAGCACCTCACATGGGGTGTTTGGATACTCACATCTCTCTCGGGTGTATATATGAAATATAACAAAATAGGAAATGGAAGATAAACACTCATTAACCGGTCCTAGTACATAGATTACCATAGGCTTGAGAATAGATCAAACCTCCATCGCTTTGGCGTAAGCACCTAGGAAAGACTATCAAAGAGGTCTTTAAAGGGTTGTAATGTTAGGCTTATGGTAGGGAAATAAGGGTTTGGTGGGAAAGGCTATTTAGTGGTGGCAAGTCAAAAATCTCTATGTTAACTGCATATGAAGAATGGCGTTGCTAAGCCAAGACTCGACACTCTAAACTCTAATAACTGAAAATAAACAAACATAAATTTAAAAGATAGATGTAGGATGGTAGCCCGTATGGGTTTTTTTTTTTTTTTTTTTTTTTTTTTTTTTTTTTTTTTTTTTTTTTTTTTTTTCTTTTCTTTTTTTCTATTTTTTTTCGATTTTTTTTTTTTTTTTTTTTTTTTTTTTTTTTTTTTTTTTTTTTTTTTACACTTTTACTCTACCATCGTCTACGGTAACATCAAAATAATAGGGATTTATAGGCACATCCCTACACTTGAGTTTTTATTACTCTAACACTAATTTGACCCGATTTGAAAAGATCAAAACACTTGGGGTACATTATTACGCAAACAAAGGGAATTTGAATTTTAACGTTCCCTTCCCGTCATTTCATAAACTTTAACTTTTTCCATGAATCCCAATCGTCCCAAAACTGTATACAAAGGATATGACTCGACTTAGCAACTTATGCAAGCAACCAGATAATTGAACTAAGGGTTTGGGGTGATAACAAACATTTGCACTAAAAGTGAGTGCATAAGGGGTAGGCTAAGGCGATTTGGGTGTATATTTGGGGGTGGGGTGTAAACAATGCTCTTCATTGATATTCCGGAAAAACCGAAACATCACGAGAACCGCGAAAAGGATAGGCTCTGAGGGGTTAACTAGGGGTATCGTGTACTAAAGATGAGTACAACGCAAAGGGTGTGGGGGAATTACTCAACCGATGTGGAAGAAGTAATTATATTACAGGTATCAAACAAGGGTTATCCTAATGCCTCTTATCATTTAGTTATTCCTAACTACACAAGTGTAGCCTCACTTGCGATCTCGGAATGCATCACAAAACAAGTTCTAGAATCTATTATACTACCGGTTCACACTCTAAGCATTAAAGATGAATGCTTTAATTCCTACTAATCTAAGGGCGATCCTCACATTTTGGTGGAATTTGGGTGGTAAAGGGTTTTTGTGCTAGTCATGCAACTTCCTATCCATGAGACGCTTTTGTTAAGACTAATGGCCCACTCCTATATGTCATGAAAAATTATAAATTTGGTGCCAAAATTACCCTAACCGACATTTTATCATGGTTTATTACACAATCACAATTGGACAAAGCAAATAATCAAGGATAAGCATAGTTTCAAAGTTCCCGTTTTATTTTCCCTCCCTACACTTAAACTGAACATTGTCCCCAATGTTCCCCGAAAGTATCAAAGTTATGATAAAAGAAGGTAATCAAAAACGAAAGAAACTAATACTCCCCTGATTAGCTCGGTAGGATCCGTGTAAAGTGGTGGTTAAATTCTTTTCAAGAAGAATTATTGCGTGAAAAGCTCCTTCCAATCTTATGTAACTTCTTCTTGACAAACTAAACCTGCACACTTGAAGAAAACAAACGAAACCTTCGCGTAAAATCGGCGGTAATAATATATATAAGACTCGATTTAAACTAGGATATAATGCTTGTGGAATGGATGTTTACAGAATTTCTAAGAAAATTAAGACCTGGAAAATTCCAAAAATTTATAAGTAGCTCAGAAAACGAGAAAAAAGTAATCTGATGTTTTTACTCCTTCCTGACGCCGTCAGGTTGCAATCCAGACGCCGTCAGGTTATCCTGACAAAAACTGTTCTGCGATTTTCTGAAAAAAATTCTGGAAAATTTTACATCTTTAGAATCTGGAAAAATTTCTGCAAAAACATCCATTATGACTCGATACAAGCATTTGACTCTAACAAACAAACATATATATCTTTTAATTAATTGAAATTCTCATGTTTACGTTTCTTTTGAAAACGTGTGTAATCCTCCCTACACTTATCCTTTATGTAAAATACCTTTATATGTGATTAAGACGAGGTTAAAAACAAAATAAGGCATTTTTACAAATTTAAACATGAGAATAAACAATCAACAAAAGATATATGACACACAAATAAAAATGAAAAAGGAAAAACACATGGGTTGCCTCCCAATAAGCGCTTGTTTTTGTTCGAGTCACGAGCCTGACTCTACCCTTATTTAACGGATAAAGGGGAGGTTTTCCCTACAATTAAGTTTAAGTACGGGTGATAATAGCAATACACACCCTTAGGGTGGAAATTTGCTACATGATAAGAGGGTGATGGGTGATTTATATGCTCAAAGGAGTGTGCTCTATTCATTATAACCTTACCTAAGTCTATTGGTGTAGCGGGTGAATCAAATCTCTCTCCTAAAAATGGATCATCTTCTATCAACTTCAAAAGATTCTTAGTTAAGGATCCATCTTGACCTAATAAACCCGGTTTAAACCCATAGTGTTTCTTGTTATCAACCATGAATGGGTGATATAAGTGTGTAAGGTCATGGGTTACTCCTATATTAGCTTCTACTCTACATGGCCTAGAGTCTACCACCTTTATCAAGCAACTACCCGGACTATCTATTTTGATGGGTGGATTGGGGCCTAATTCAATTCCAAGATTCACATCTAAAGACGGAACATTGGGTAAGGTTTTTGGTTGAGGCTCCGGTTCATCAAAATTAGGAACGTCCCTAGGACTAAGAGAGAGGTCATGACAACAAGCATCTAAACCTACATTCTCTAGTGGCGTTTGGTCCAAAGGTTCTCTATCAATCGGGGCTCCTATAGTCTCTTCTACTTCTTCCGGGTGAGTTATAGGTGATGTGTGTTCCTCAAGTGATGGTAGGGCTTGTGGGCTTGGATTTTCCACCTTTTTCTCCATTATATCTAGATCTCCTAAATGTTTGAAATCTATCCCACACATGCAACTAGGTATTTTAGCTTCAACCATCTCACAATCTTGTTTGGGTTTAGGTTTCATGTTCTTAAAAACTAGGTCTTTTTGATCATGATGCCTAAGGTTAGATAAATCCTTCTTATCCATTTCCTCAAGTTGTAACAACTGAAGGTCTATGCATAGGAGGCTTTTCTGAAAAATTCTAAAGATGGTGTCACTAAAAGGAGTTGATCTTGACAACGGTCGTTGAATAGAAGCCACACAAACACAAAATATATCAAATCCATCCAATCTTACACCCTTCTTCTTTTGGATATCTTTAAGATGACTCACAAATTTATCAGAACAATGAAAACGAACCCTTCTTGCGAAACTCAATTGTTCCTCTTTTGTTAATGAATCAAGTGCTACTTCACTTGCCATAGTGACAAATGAAAAGGGTTTTATGAACACAAACACAAAGAAGGGGGATAGACTACAGGGAAGCTGATAATGAGAAAAGATTTACTTGATAGGAATCAAGCAAAGAACCTAAACGAGGTGGACTACTAACTAGCTATTCTATTCCCCGGCAGCGGCGTCAAAAACTTGATAACGCTACACGCGTCGTTCGGGGTCAAGGAAACTTCCTTTTCTTCGAGCAAGTTTTATAACACCCTAGGCAGTGAACCTAATCGTTGTAGTGTAGTAATTAGGGTAAGCCACGGGTATTGATATCATTCTCTAGGGGAATAGGAATGCTAGTAAGGAGTTACTACGCTAAGGTTAGGGTTGAGGAAGATTATTTTTTATCTTTTTATGTTTTATGAAAATGGAAAAGTACGAATCTCGGGTATTGGATTTTGGGGGGTTGGTATTTCTACCGATTACTCTACTATTATCTAATTATCTAAACTAAAGTTGTGGGAGTCTACGTCTAATTAATGTGTGCTCGTATGATAGTTTAAAGATGTGTTTACTTAAGTTGTATTACTCCTTAATTATCTCCTATTGATGGTTGAGTTGTCACGTCTTATTCTTAGTTGCGTTGTGTGTCTAAAGTTGTAGGGTATGCGTTTCTCCCTAACTCTTTGAACTTACCAAAGGGTCTTGTCTACAAACCCACTAGGGATGATAAACTCCTACTCTAAGGCGCTCTTTGGATGGTTTAGCCTACAACTACTCAGGTAATTATATTCTAAGGTTCACAAAGATGAATCAAGCATTAAGTACACAATGAATGACCTATCGCATTACTAGATCATATATCAACCAAGATAAGAAAACAACCAATCAATATTCAATAATTAAGTTTCATACTTCCTAAGCAAACACACAAATAAATTAGCCGGACATGGAGAACATGCAAGCATACACATAAATAATCAAAGACATAATTGAATTAATGAAGTAAAGACTTATCTTGATGTAAGATAGGGTTTAAAACCCTAAAATACTGTACAAGACACCTTAGGTTCGGTTTTAGGTTTTTACTCCAAAGACTCTCCACACAAAGACTAAAAAATTCGGATTCTATATATAAGATTACAATTGCGACGGCGTCACCTTATGTTTAGTGACGCCGTCGTGTCGCCGCCATTAGGGTTTCGTCTTGGCCACGTTAACCTTGCGACGGCGTCACCTTGTGTCCGTGACGCCGTCCTCTTCAGCTTTTGACGTCGTCTGGATTGCATCTAGGCCGTCTGAGTAGCGACGGCCTACTCTTTTACAACTGGACGTCGTCGCTTGTAAATACGAGTTTTGGGTTCTGGCCCGTCACAACATTTTTGGGACGGCGTCGCCAATAGAACCTGACGCCGTCACCCTCTAATTCCAGCAGCTGTGAGTGTCTCGATACTGACTTTGGCCATTTTCTTCATGTATTCGCGCCTTTTCGTCCAAATAAGTGCCATTCCAGCATTTTGCCTTCACGAGACCTAAAAAGTGAAAAGGAACGATATTAAGCAATAACGGATACAAAAGTGATCAAATAAGGACTTAAACGACCCCTCAAAATGGTACCTTTTAAAACCTTATCAAAGTTATATTAGAATGTTGGTCTCTTACCTTGCAGTCAAGAGAATCCGTTAAATCATATACCTATATGTTGTACCTTGCACACAATATAGATTTCTCCCACTTGTGCATGGAACAACATCATGTAGCAGATAAACAACACGACATATGTTTGTTTATGTGACTAATATGATTGTGTCATTGATATTAGCATAACTAGTAGATGTAGAACCACTTCATTGTCTAATAAGGAAACGTACATGACTATCCTTGAAAACATAAATGTCTACAAGTGGAAAGTAATTATCTTAAGACATTCTAGAGATAATCTGGGTTACTACCAAGATGACAAAGCTTGTAACTCCCACTGAATAAGAGATCATTAAATTAATTCCTTATTCAGTAATAAGAACACAACACTCCCACTGGATTTGACAACATTGTAAGTGTTTCATTAACCAGTGAAAGAAAATAGTGTATTATTTACTTCCTACACATTTGAGAAAGTCCATACATAACAATTACAAATGTACTTAAAAGAATGTATTCTACTATGTAGATGATGAATTTATCCATCAATGCTATTAACTTGAAAAATTGGGCATGCAATTTCTTTCTTAATAGTTCTACTATTACAACAATTTTAAGTAGTACTTTTAAATGGTCAAAGCACAACAACTAGATAAAATATGCTAGTTTGTCTTTTACCAATTATACAGTAATTAGTCTAGCTTCTAATTTAATAACTCAGAAATATGCAATTTTCTTAACTATTAAAATTTGCTTACGAGTTATGTATTTAGAATTTAGACAATTCTAATTGTCCTATCATACCTTTCTTCATTCATGAAAAGGAATAGGGTTGAATCTCACTCTTTCGCGTGAAAAGAGGACTAGGTTTATTCTTTTAGTAACGTTGACTCTACTAAAACCCTTACAGGTGTAGATCAATTTTACCAATACAGGAATAACCTACGTTTACGGTTTAATGTTGCATTAATACATTTAAAGAATTAGCAAAATTCAATTTTAGTATTTTCGATAATTAAACTTTTCAAGAAAATAAAATGCCCAAGGTAATATTCATATAACCATAGAATTTTCTCGAAAACTAGGATCCAAATTATCATAGGTTCATTACATCAGTTGATCTGCTAGCAACGAACGCATATAATAAGGTAATCTGTCGAACATTAATTGCCAAACAATTTCCAACTCCTAGATCATTATGGGATTTATATTTTCCAACGCTATTGCAAATATAAACATGTTTCATCCCATCTTATGCCATTGAGTCCAGGTCTCACTTCCTACTCAACTTAAGTGTCTAACTTAAAGAACTGCAAATATGTCCATGTAAGGTCTGACTTTACATAGAGATTTACCTCTCCATCACAATCTAGCCAAGTACTGTCATGACGTAAATTGCAACTTCAAGTGTTCCTTTTAATTAGATGGCATATTCTTAATTTAAAAGGGTACTAGTTTTGATTTTATGTGGTCAAATCAAATATGTACAAAGATGTCATGCATTCATCTTGTAGCATAATTTTAATAAAAAAACTTTTTATTACCAATTCATAAAGATCAAATTATCAACGTTTAGATTGAGGTATTGGGTTCACCAATCAAGGAATTTAGTGTTAATTATCATCCATTATACCGTACTTTTGCATAAGTGTAAACACTTAGTGTTTCGGATAATTACCACCGAAGTGGCGCATGGAATTAAAACTAATTCGCCCTTAAGATGAGCTTGTACTTTTATGGCTTACTAAGTAGCTCCATTCGAACTTACAGAGGGCAGAGGACCAGGTAAGCACAAAAGCATAACCTTAGACATCATTTCAGTGTGACTGTGCGCACTTCTTAAATAACCCCTTTATAGTTCATTCTAATGGGTGAGTCGTTCAGTCATTGTACCAAAGTCACCAATCAATTAAACTATTGAAAACTTAACTCTTCCAAAACAAATCAAATTTCGCCATTGTTTAGTCCGTATTATTTTACTATTCAAAATTACCCTTTGCTTAAAACTGTCTAACATAATAAACAAACAAGTAATAAATAAAAAATAAACTACTAAAAAACAATGCGCACATAATAAACAATTTATACGTGTAAACAAGTAGCCACATGCAACTTATTCGATAAAACCCTATTAATAATCAATATCTAGGTTAAATTAATGTATATATTAATTTAGGGTTTTCACTCCAACAATAGAAAGTGAGCCACATACATCGACGAATCGATTGCGTAAACCCATAATTAATGATATACCAAATTGCACATAATTGATTCATTAATATATATAATTGGAGTCTTCCCCAATTCAAGATTTATCGTAATTAACATGTCTCAACAATTAAACAATAATCAAAGCAACTTATCCATGACTAACATGCATGTATAATCATGGATATCATAACAATTTATACAAATAAGTCACAAGATCGCATATAAAAATTCCATGACACATAACAAATTATTCATGAATTAATTCACGTAATATATATACAATTCTAGGTTTAGATATCGATTAACAAAACAATTTAATAAACCCTAAAAAAATTTATATAAATTCGACTAAAAAAAATTTTAGGTCGACATAAAAAAAATTTAAAAACCAATTAGGGCAAAAGCCCTAACAATAAAATTTTGGATTTACATAATAATAACCAAACCCTAGAATTAATCATATCAAACACAATACAATATCCGTTTTTTACGTGTTTAGTAATTAATTACTCATTAAAACCAATGACTCTCTGATACCACTGTTGGAATTATATAACATGACATTCAAATAAATAACTACAAAACATCAAAGTATTCAAGCGGAAGCGTATAGGATTTATTAATGAACAATTAATTAACATAAAAGAATATGCGTACCTTTTCTTGATTCTAGCCGAACAAGAATCAAATCCACAAACTAGCAATTAGGATGAACCCTAATTTGATTTAGTTAGGATTATATGAATTACCCCTTACCGTTTTGTAATTCAATCCAAGATAATAACAAAAGTATGTTATTACTATGTTCTTGTACACACGTACTAAACCGAATTAAAGTAATGCTAGTTTTATCAAACAAAATAACTTGGTTAGTGGAAAAGTTTTAGATCGACACCCAAAGGTGATAGACGATCGGTTTGAACAAGAAAACACACAAAACAATTTTTAGGGTTTAGCTAATGAGCACAAGAGATGGAAAAATAAAACCCCTAGCCTTGTTTATATACCCAAGCAAACTTGGTGAACAAGTTGGGTTTGTTTCCTTCTTTCTCTCCTTGGCCGATCGGTTTGGATATCCCATAGGGATTCCGGAACCTTCCCAACTTTTGCAATTAAGTCCTTTTCCAAATACCTTTAACCCCCGTTAGTCCATTACATTAATTACTTAACGTCCGTTAGTTATTTCGTTTAATAAATAAATAAATACAACATTTATATTTAATTATTTAACTTTAAATTCTCATACGTAAAGTGTGCAATCCCATAGTCTCGAGTTCGATCCTAACTCACGTCTATTAATTTATTGTCCATAAAACCAACAGTATCTATGGTTTTGTTTTTCAAACCATAATTCAATCTAGGGATAATACCTTTAAAAAAACATTATACTTGTCCAAAAATACTAATCTAAGTAGCGAAAAAAAAAAGAAAGAAAAAAAGCTCTTGTAAGTATTAATTTTGACATCTTGTCTTTATGTGAATATTAATGTTGGCACTTTTTTTTTTTATGTGTGTTGTGAAAAACCTGGGATGACTATTTTACCCTATGAGTTTGCGAAAATTACATCCACCATTCTTAGAGTAAATTACATAAATGGTCCCTATGAGTTAGCGAAAATTGCATTTGCGTCCCTATTTTATTTATTTATTTTTTACTTTTTATCCACTCCTTATTGTTTTTCCCGCTATTTGCATATACGTTTTTATATGTTTTCATTTTTTTATTAAATTTTCACCTACTTTTATTTATCCATTTTTACACTTTTTCATCATATTTTATACGCTTTCACATGTGACGAAAAAAATTCGGAAACTTTTTTTCACATGTGACCAAAAAAAAAAATTCTACAAAATATTTCAGAAAAAAAATTCGACAAATTTAAAATAAAATAAAATAATAATAATAATAATAATAAAAATAATCGGAAAAAAAAATAAAGTTATGAATTTTTTTTAAAGGACCATTTATGTAATTTACCTTAGGGACGGTGAATGCATTTCTTAAAATCACAGGGATCATTTGTGTAACTTGGAAGGATAAAATGGTCAAACTACTCACATAAAGACAAGATGTCAACATTAATACTCACAAGAGTATTTGTTTTTCGCTACTCAGAATAGTATTTTTTTTAACAAGTATGATGTTTTTTAAAGGTATTATCCTTTCAATCTAACATCATAATGACGAATTTAAATTTAGGAAAGCATAGTTTGATAAATAATTTCATTTTAGTGTTGTATTTAATTGTTCAAGTTGTTCGTTTTTTAACTTTAATCAACATCATACTATCTTATAATGCATGATAGACTCTCTCTCTAATTAAATTTTAAGATTTCCTTAAATAAATTTTTAAGCATTTACACATTTGATTGCTTATTGTACATATTTATAATACACAATAATATTAGGAGTTACATTTTAGTCTAAGACATTTAATTCAAGAGTAACTATATCTCACTATTAAAATTTAACATATCTAGCTTCGATATAAATAATAAACATGAACTATATCCGAATGAATTTGTACATCAAATCATTATTCTTCAAAGCATACCTCACAGGTCATTGACTTAGTCTATGACTTAAGGGCTGTTACTTTCCCTTTAGTGGGGAAGAGTGTGGGCCAAAAATCCTTGCTCCCTCTTAAAGTTATACGAAATTGTTTTCTAATATTACGTAAAGTTATACAACTTAAATTATCACTATCCTCCTTGCTCCCTCTAAAAGTTATACGAAACTGTTTTCTACTATTATGTAAAGTTATACAACTTAAATTATCACTATCCTTAAAGTTATGGTTACGAAAAATGTATAATTCGGAAACATTGTTTATCAAAATTTAAGTTAAGTGGTACCAACCGCTGCAACGCGCGGGTACCCTGCTATATCTATATGATTAAGGAAGGCTGATTGCAAAAGTTATTGAAAAACTAGCGAGTTAATTACACAAATGGTCACTGTGGTTTGTTGAATTTTTCACTTTCAGTCATTGTACTTTTTTTTTACTGATTCAGTCATTGTGGTTTCTTGTTATTACAGATCCAGTCCAAATCCGTACGAAATGACCAAAAAGCCCTTGTCACCTTCTTTTCAAATGAGTTATTTACATAAATGGTCATTGTGGTTTTCAAATGACAATAAAATAACGGCCGTTAGTCCTTTATGCTAACGGTCGTTAGTAAATATCCGAAAATTTGGTTTTCTTACATATTCGTCTATTTTTACACCTTATCGTCTCTTTTCTTCCGTTTTTACTCGTTTTCGTCCGTTTTTACACGTTTTCGTCCGTTTTTTACATGTATTCGTATGTTTTTACACGTTTTCGTCCATTTTTACATGTTTTCGTCTGTTTTTACACGTTTTCGTCCGTTTTTGCACGTTTTCGTCCATTTTTATACGTTTTCATTCGTTTTTGCAAGCTTTCGTCCGTTTTTACACGTTTTCGTCCATTTTTACACTTTTTGTTAGTTTTACACGTTTTTGTCTATTTTTACATTTTTCGTCCGTTTTTGCATATTTTCGTCCGTTTTACACGTTTTCGTCTGTTTTTTTTCGTCCGTTTTTACACCTTATCGTCCATTTTTACACCTTATTGTTCGTTTTTACACGTTTTCTTCGTTTTTACTCGTTTTTACCCGTTTTTACACGTTTTCATCTGTTTTTACACGTTTTTGTCCGTTTTTACATGTTTTTGTCTATTTTTACACGTTTTCGTCCGTTTTTACATGTTTTTGTATGTTTTACACGTTTTCGTCCGTTTTTGCATGTTTTCGTCCATTTTTATACGTTTTCATTTGTTTTTGCAAGTTTTCGTCCGTTTTTACACATTTTCGTCCGTCTTTACACGTTTTCCTCTATTCTTATGCTTTTTCATCCGTTTTTGCACGTTTTGGTGTGTTTTACCACGTTTTCGTCTGTTTTTACTCGTTTTCGTCCGTTTTTACACATTTTCGTCCGTTTTAACACATTTTCATTTGTTTTTACATGTTTCTTCCATTTTTGCACATTTTCATCCATTTTTCATGTTTTTGTCCGATTTTATACATTTTTATACGAATGAAAACGTGCAAAAATGAAAAAAAAACGTGTAAAAACGGATGAGTACATGTAAAAATAGGTGAAAACGTGTAAAAACGGACTAAAACGTGTAAAAGAGACGAAAATGTGTAAAAATGGACGAAAATGTGTAAAAACGACGAAGACGTGTAAAAACGGACGAAAACGTGCCAAAACGGACGAAAATGTGTAAAAATAGACGAAAACGTGTAAAAATAGACGAAAACATGTAAAAATGGACGAAAACTTGCAAAAACGAATGAAAACGTTTTTAAATGTACGAAAACATACAAAAAGCGAACGAAGACGTGTAAAAACAGACGAAAACAAGTAAAAACGGATGAAAACGTGTAAAAACAGACAAAAACATGTAAAAACGAATGAAAACGTATAAAAACGGACGAAAATGTGTAAACACGAATGAAAACATCTAAAAACAGACGAAAACGAGTAAAAATAGCCGAAAACATCTAAAAACGGACGAAACGTGTAAAATGAACGAAAACGTGTAAAAACAGACGAAAACTTGCAAAAACGAATGAAAACGTATAAAAATAGACGAAAACATGTAAAAACAGATGAAAACGTGTAAAAACATGTAAAAACGGGCGAAAACGTGTAAAAACGGACGAAAACGTGTAAAAACAGAACAAAACGAGTAAAAACGAAAGAAAACGTGTAAAAACGGACGATAAGGTGTAAAAATGGACGAAAACGTAAGAAAACCAAATCTTCGGATATTTACTAACGACTGTTAGTATAAAGGACTAACGGCCGTTACTTAATTGTCATTTGAAAACCCCGGTAACTATTTATGTAAATAACTCATTTAAAAATGAATGTGACAATGGCTTTTTGATCATTTCATACGGATTTGGACCGGATCCATAATAACAAGAAATCACAATGACTGAATCAGTAAAAAAAAATTGTACAGTAACTAAAAGTAAAAAATTCAATAAACCACAATGACTATTTGTGTAATTAACTCAAACTAGCTATTCTACCAAATAACTAACGAATAAAGTGACTTAATTTAGCACTCACTAGGCACCTTTTTAGTTCCGCATACATTGCTTAAAATATAAAAAACATGAACCGACACAAATATGTTTACATGATAGTACATGATGAATTATATTTAGGATCAAATTTGTCTTCTACCCAACGCAATCTTAAAACCCATCGAAGTGCTAAGTACGTGCCACCATAACCATTGAATATGCTTTATCATATTCCATTTTCAAACCTTTTCTTATTCCAAAATAATATAACTTCAACTCCCTCTAACTAAATATTTTATACCATTCACATAACACATAAAACATCTGCCATGAATATTAGTATTCTTAAAACCTTTACTATGATCATGATCATGATCATAGTGGTAACTGTTAAGGGACATATACCTACTACATTGGATGGACCTTTTAAGCCAGTGACTCGAAAATTCGACAAGTTGCTTAGATTGGGTAGTGATGACTTGCCCATGAATCATACAAGGTTAAGGAAGAATGTGACTTCAAATTTTCCTGAGCAGATTGCTTTGGCACTTTCATCTGTAGATTCTATGTGGATTTCTTGGATCACTGGTATGGTTTATTATTGTTTGCTTAGTTTTATGTGATTGTGAGACTATAACGTTGCTTGGCCCATTGTGTTTTGAAAGTGATTATCTGGTTATTACGTCTTTTAAATCCTTAGAAACGTAGTATATAGTGATTGTAGGTTAATAGAAATCTAGGAGATCAAATAAGTGTTTTGGATCTTCGATCTGTAGTTCTGTTTAGAGTAGCCGTAAGCCCGTAACAAAAGTGATCCAGATTAGTTTCATAAGTTAGCAAGTGTTTGGAACAATGTATATCACCTAAGTATGATACTGCCGCTAAAATTTTGGTAGATCTAATGTGAAAAAGAGAAATGTAATTAGTTGTATATTGTGCTCTAGAAAGATATCAAAGGCATTTTCGTCATCCAACATGTTTTAGGCTGAAATTTTATATACAAAAACCAGATGCATACACGTACTTGGGTGGCCTATTATAAAGTTGTTGCAGTGTAACGGTTAAGACAACTCGTTATCTAATTAGCACAACTTTAAACATCAAAAGAATATCCAAACGCTATATCCTTGCAGCTCGTCTGCTCGTGTGTTACGGCTGATTATGTGATTGCGTTTGTGATTGTGATTAGCCATATCACATTATGACGTTTCTGTCTATTTCTCTTTAGTTCTTTTGTTGTTTTTATGTCTATTTCCCCGTAGGCTTGCTTTTGTCTCTTCATCCGTGTTATTGCACACTTTCTCACTTGCATTATATTCTGAGCTCTCTCACCCGCACACTTACACTTGCCGGAGGTCTTCCTGAAAGTCTCCCCACCTTCGGGTTTATCCTGGGGTAGGGGTAGGATCTGTCTACATTCTCCCCCATAACCCGCCCCGGCGGGATTGGGTATGTGTTGTTGTACATTATAGCGTTTAAAACAAAATGCTAAACACCTTGTTGTTATTGTAAAGGGGATGCACAGATTGGGAAGAATGTGACGCCACTTGATCCATCTACAGTTGCTAGTGAGGTGTGGTATGGCGAAAATAGTGGAAATTATACAAAGAAACGAAACGGGGTTTCAGTGATTTATAATCAGTTTTACCCATTCGAAGGACTTCTCAATTATACTTCGGGAATCATTCATCACGTCAAGATTGATGGTAAGTATGTATCATCGTAAAATATTGTAATTAGTAATTTAGTATTAATAGTTGTCGATGTATGTAATGTAGGTCTTGAACCTGGTTCAAAATATTACTACAAATGTGGAGACAGTTCTATTCCAGCAATGAGTGACGAGCGTGTTTTTGAAACGTTACCATTTTCGAGCCCAAACACATATCCTCGTAAAATTGCAGTTGTTGGGGACCTTGGACTCACAGCTAATACGACAACCACTATTGATCATTTGATTGAAAATGATCCATCTATGATTCTAATGGTTGGAGACTTGAGTTATGCTAATCAGTACCTTACTACTGGTGGCGAAGGTGCATCATGTTTTTCTTGTGCATTTCCAGATGCGCCTATTCGTGAAACGTATCAACCCCGTTGGGATGGATGGGGAAGGTAAATTCTAACTCTGTATAAGCTTGGTCAACTGGTTGGAACTTGTTTAATGGGTTAGCCCCAAACGGGCTCAGGAAAAAAATAGGCCGGTTGGGCTGGACGGGTAACGGTTCAAAATGGGTTCCGGTCAAGTCTGGTATATATCTTGGAGGTTGTATCCATTAAAACTTATAAGTACATTTTGGGAGTCCTTTTACCCATTTAACCCGTTTTATTTCAGCTATACCTCTTTTGTGTTTGTACCCGTTTGACCTGTCATAGATAAATGTAATCCAAGTCAACCAATCAACAGTTTGAGCATATCTTACATTGAATGCTAAGATTCTACAAACCTACAACAATTTGTCAATTTTACACAAATTCTATATCTAAAGTCCAGGTTCATGGAGCCTTTGATCTCTAGAGTACCTATGATGGTCATCGAAGGTAACCATGAGATCGAGCCACAAGCTGATGGAGTCACTTTCGAATCATATCTAAATAGATTTGCAGTACCCTCCAACGAGTCAGGCTCTAACAACAATTTCTACTACTCATTTGATGCCGGAGGCGTACATTTCATCATGTTAGGAGCATATATCGACTACAATAGGACCGGTATATTATTAACACAAGTATATTTTGTAGTCATTTTATTATGCTAGTAACTGATAGTAATATAATTATATGTGATCTTTTTAGGTGCACAGTATTCTTGGCTTCAAAAGGACTTGAGTAAATTAAACCGAAGTGTGACACCTTGGTTAGTAGCCGCGTGGCATTCCCCTTGGTATAATAGCTACTCATCACATTATCAAGAATTCGAGTGTATGAGGCTAGAAATGGAAGAACTTTTGTATCAGTATCGTGTTGACATCGTATTCTCTGGTCATGTAAGTGTAATGTAAACTAGAGGTGGTAAATCATAAACTTATCGGGATATAATTGGTACGTAATTACTGAAATGTTTGTCCCAATCTTTGGGTTTTTTTAGGTGCATGCCTACGAGAGGATGAATAGAGTTTACAACTACAGTTTAGACCCTTGTGGGCCCATGTATATAACAATTGGAGACGGAGGTAACATTGAGAAGATTGATGTCGATCACGCAGATGAACCAGGAAAGTGTCCTTCGCCTAGTGATAATATACCTGAATTTGGAGGGGTATGTCATACAAATTTTACATCTGGTCCTGCAAAGGGAAAGTTTTGCTGGGATGAACAACCCGAATGGAGTGCTTATAGAGAAAGCAGCTTTGGACATGGCATTCTCGAGGTAACAAATGGAAATTTTAGATAGCCAGATTCTGATTAATTCATGTTATAAGGGTCAAATAATAAGTAACGAGTTTTTTTGCAGGTGGTAAATTCGACATATGCACTATGGACATGGCACAGAAACCAGGATATCTACAAGGAAAATAGCATCGGTGATCAAATCTACATTGTACGACAACCTGAGCTGTGTTTGGTATCTTCACAGGTAATCAATCCTTAAGCTTGTTCATGTTCGTAAACCTTTTATTATACTCGAATGATAGTTTGTAGCTTGATGTAGCTGCATAGTCACACGAGCCCATCATCTGCAACTGGCCTCAGAGTTTCTGATTGGCATGGTTTGTCTTCATGTTTTTTGATCCTTTTCATTGCTTGTACATGTCTTCATCTTCTGTAACTATTGTCTCTAAATTTTTAAATGTGAAAGGTGTTATTAGAAGCAGACTGCATGTCGTAACTTTGCAAGTTTGAGTATTTAATTATTCATTGAGTGTTGCATGCAAACAATAAGCTCTGTAACAAATTAAGATAAAAGAAATTTATATGTTCCAAATGATGTTTGACATCTTAGATTATTCTGTGATGCAAATAAAAATAAAGCATTAGCAACTTAGCGTTCGAATAGTACGTCAGAAGTGAGAATAATGACTAAAATCTTATGCAAATAACCTACCAAAAAACGTTTTCCTGAGAAAATTCTTCCATGAACCAGAGACAGTATGTCGAAAGATAATTATCTAAAAGACGCATTCTGCACTTTCTCCACTTATCCCCATAAACATATTTATCTGAAAAAGATGCATGAGATAGAATTTGTACTAATTACACCACCTATGTCACAATTTTTCTCATATGTCTCCAACAGGAGTTGCAACCGACAACCTTTAGGTTGTTGGGCCACTCACATACCGCTGAGCCAAGAGGCCTTTGGTCATATCACTATAACTAGTTCACAAAAATATATCACTATACATAACCTAAACCCATTTTGATAGATATGATACATGACTATCTTGTTCCGTGTATATATATATATTCATATCTGGTTGAGCCACAAATATGGCCGTAACAAAAAGTAACGGTTTTCTTGACGATATTTGCACTATGAAATGCTGTATGTACTGTGTATTGTTATTGGGCATGTAGTTTGTTAGTAGTTTTCTATTTAGTCAATTGACAAATGTTAGTGTAGGTAATCAAATAAAGTCTAGGTGTAAGATATATTATGAGAAATTACAAAATGTTGAGCTATGAAATCTATAAGTAAAGAGTGGTGAAATGTTGGGCTTTGGTTCATCAACATCAATAAAAATATTCACTAATTTTCTGATTTACTTGCATGGGTTATCATTCTACTTGTTGGAAGTGTCTGCTAGCAGGTATACTGGTACTACCAGTTACGACATATAGTAGAACGATAATTGTGTCAACATTTTGCTTAAGCAGCACTAGCATACCTTTTGTTTCACAGAAGAATGAAAAAGAGCAATTACACAGATGAAACAGAGCTAGCGAAATACTTATTAATGATTAGGACTAATTGCACGAAAATGTATATTTAATTTATTACTCCCTCCGTCCCAAATTAATTGTCCTCATTTGACTTTTTAAAGTCTTAATTTCTTAATTTTGATCTTATATATTTTGGTTTGTGTTATATAATAATTGATGCAAAATTTATGAATGGATTGGCTATATAATGGTTTTTCATTGGTGTAATTTTCATCAAGTATTATATAACACATATAAAAATATCAAGAATCAAAGTTGATAAATTAAGACTTTAAAAAGTCAAATGAGGATAATCATTTTAGGACGGAGGTAGTACTTTTTATAGTTCTGTTTAGCCAATTATTTTTCTAGAATTATGTAGCATACTTTTGAATTTGATCTTTTTGATGTATCGTGTAATTAGTTTTTTGTATTATTTGAATTCGGTCTTTATAGTTCTGTGTGTATTATTTGACGAAATACTTAATAATGATTAGGGCTAATTGCACCAAAATGTATTTAATTTTAACTATCTCACAACATTTATACCACAAATCTATTTCACATGTTCTAACCACTGGAGCATTAGTCCATTGGTTGGAGCACTAGTTGTTGAGTCAATTGACCCAGGTTCAAGTCCCATCCTTGGCATTTGCTTCAGATAGTACCCACCTCCGCAAAACCTATGGGCACACTGGAGAGACTTTGTGCAATAAGAGCTCAGTGGTCCGAGTCTTGGCTCGTGCTCACTCCAATTGGTGCCCCACTAGAGAGTTGTCGGAGCTATTCCTTGTGGGGTGGACAATGGCTGGTGCCAAAAAGCACCCGGGGCCAGGGTGTTCCCGTCAATCTACACCTTTTTGTGGAATTTCACATGTTCTAAGCATGACTTGAACCCACACGTCATTTGGTTGGAGAGCTTTTCACACAACATGAGATATCATTAGGACACAAGCCATTTGGTTTATACACTCAAATTTAACCAGAAGAGGATTAAATTGGTCAAATAATACACAAAACTTGTAATACGATAAAACAAAAAAATAAAATCTAAAGTATTCTACATAGATCTAGAAAAAAATAATAGGTTACACAAAAATTAAAAAAAAAAGTGAGAAGTTAAATACATTTTTTTTTTGCAATTAATATAGCCATGAGAAACAAACAAGTAACTTGATGCAAATTTGAAAGATACTAAGTAAAAGACAAATGGGATAATTTCATAGCTACTAGTCAGTCTATAAAAATGATTTGTTTATTGCATATCTTAAAGGGTTTTGGCAAACGCCTCTTTCCCGATTTGACAAAAAAATAATTTTTTTATGTGGAAACGACATGATCTAAAACTGACATTATGTTACTCTTCAACAAACTGACAACAATCGATACAAACCGGACCTTGAAACTATTTTGAAGTGAAACTAGACTCAATTACCTTTAAAATGATGGGTGTCACGACTTTCAACGAACCACAGTTGATTTAATGCAAAATAACGAAAACAACCAAAAACTGTAAAACCCTATTTGTGCACTATAAGACCCCTCTTGTGTACTATTACCCTTCTTATGCACTAAAGACCCCCTTATGTGCACTACAACCCTTTTTTAAGGACACCAATACTTTAGACATGTATTCACATTAAACTGGAAGTACACCATATACATTGTTTCATAGAATTCTTGACCCGTTTGATCGAAAATCGGTTAAAATAGACATTGTTCCAAACACCCCTTTTTCTACAAACCTTTTTTGTGCACTTTTGACCCATTTTTCCAGAAAACGACGTATATAACATGAAAACTTCCAAAATTCATTAACACAACATAATACATCATTTTCATAATCACACTTGGTCTAAATGACCCATAAACACATACTTTACGACTATGTTGCATGGAAACACCGTCGGGGTGACGTCTCCCGTAGTGAAAATGTTTCGGAAACAGGAAACGAGGCAAAAACATTTCTGGAAAATAGGAAACGTTTCATGTCATTTGAAAACATCTGGTGTTGGGCAGGAAATGCCCAGAAATGTTTATGGGCCATTTAAAAGCATTTACGATGTTAAAAACGTACATTTAAACCCAACGGAAGGCGTGATCATTTAAGAGTCCTTTTTAAAAATACAAAACCTTTTTCTAAGTATTGGCTCTCTCTCCAAGATGGCAACTATGGAGCCTAAAACTTGATTGGCTAATATTGGAACACAAACTCCTTTGCTATAATCGTTAGCTTTTAGAGTTCTTGATCAACCCACTTCTTCATCTTGTTCCGAGCGTAATTGGAGAACCTACTCTTTTGCTAACTCACTTAGAAGGAATATGCTAACTCCTAAGAAGACTTCGTTTTTGTTAATAATAATCTACGTCTTTTATAATGGAGCACTGATCCATATTTAGACGAGAATACCAAGGTGTGGGATGTTGGAGGAGATGAGTTCGGTACAATGGTAGATACATGAATTTTAGAGTTCTCTGAACTATCACTTGATGAGCCAGAGCTTGAGACCATCTTATTCTCTGAGAATACCGATTAGTTGTTATGTTATTACTATGTGGTTTTTTTAATGACATTTTCATGGTTGACAAATCCTTTGCATCTAGTATTGAACTTTGATTAATGACATTTTGGTGATAACAATTGATGTTGGATGATGTTTATTTATTTTATTAATAAATATATATAAAATACACAAACGTGCCTGTTTCTTGAATTTTGGGATATTGGCATTTCTAGGTACCCGTTTCCGTTCGCATCCCTGTTTCTGTATCTGTCCCCGTGGAACATAGCTTTACGGGGTTTGCCAAATACCCGTTTTGACCCGCTGCATACACTATAACCCAAGACTATAACAAATAACTTTGAAACTTGACAATAACATTAAAAAACCATTAATGACACTCGGGGGTTCAACATTGATTAAGTTCGGTATCTAGCACTAAGCTCCTAAGCATATATAAAATCACTTCCAAACCTTCTGCCTTTTAACCAAAGATCTTTACTCCAAGACTTAACTGGCATCGCGATCAACCTACACAAAACATCAACAACTATAATGGTAAGCAAAACACTTAGTAAGTGACCATCATATAACATAAACCCTAATTCATAATTCACAAATTAAACTCAATATAAAGATTACTTACTTGGAGAATCATTACTATGGATTAATATCTTGATTTAGAATACTAATCACCAACCATTTGATCACTAGAAAATCTTGGCATTTCCTTTCCTTTTGAAACCCGCAACATACACACATAAGACAAGTATGGAACCCTTATGATAATCTTGATTAATGGAAGGGACAAGCATTTTCCCCCTAAAATTTCTATGGAGGCCACGTATCAACAACAAACACACTTGTATTTTTGTGATAATCTCCTAGATTTATATAGCTATAAAGCAACAAGGGTAGAATAGTAATTCAGCCCTTAAGCTAGCGCATCTTTGGTCATTTGACACCTCTAGTCCCTCAAGTGATATTCTTTCATATTTAAGCCACATAATACTTTCTAAAATCATTTACATAATACATTAACTTATTGTTTGACTATCGGGTTTGACTAACCAATCACATAACGTATTCAAACTTATAAAGTCGTAGTGAAAATTACCTGATGACATTCTCGTAATATAATATTTAAAACCGGTTTTGGGGTGTAACATTAAAATAACAATGTAGTTTTTTATATGTACCGATTTGATACGTGTACTATTTTTTGTCCCATTTAATGTTACGTACTTTCATGTTTTGTGCTAATTTGCATGCTTAAACTTGTTTAACCTAAACCAGATTCATTATTGCCACATGTACGTGCCACATCATATTTCCGCTCTTTTAAATACTAGCTTTTTTTAGGGAAGTTGGCTATTGGAAAACGTTGTGACTTCGGTGTCAACTGATATGTTATCTTCATCTTTGATGTCTCTTCTCAAGATACCCTTTCCACGCTCAGTTTCCACATTTAGTAGTATCGTAATCTCGTTCTTTTGGCATGGAGGAATCTTTGGTGTCAAGTAGGTAATGAACTCACATTTAAGGTCATGATGATGACGGCGTTTGTGAATCTGACTGTACGACCTTGTGAGTCTGTCACCCTACCATCATCCAAAATCTGGAGGAACACATTGAACACATCAGCATGAGCCTTTTCAATTTCATCGAAACAGATAACAACATAGGGTCTTCTGCTCTGTCGACTGCCCTCCTTCCTCATACCCTACATATCAAGGTGGTGCGCCTATCAATCTAGAAACAACATGCTTTTCCATGTATTCACTCATGTCAATCCGTACAAGGGCCTCCTGAGTATTAAACAAATTAATAAGAAGCAAGTGCTTTTGCTAGCTTAGTCTTTCCTAATCCGGTAAGTCCCATGAACATGAAGCTAGCTATTTGACACTGAGGATCCGACAGGGACCGTTGGATAACCCGATCAACCTGTTATATTAAGTGGGACAAAAAATAGTTCTTGTATCAAATCGATACATTTTAAAATTTCGTTACTATTGTACGACCAAAACCCAAACATTAAATATACCACGTTGGTTTTTTAACGGTTTTAATGACATTTAACCGGTAGCATGTAAACATGTGTGCAAATTAGAACAAAATATGAAAGCACGTAACATTAAGTGGAACGGAAAATAATGCATGTATCAAATTGATACATTTGAAAATTTACGTTGCTATTGTACCGCCAAATCCTATTTTAAAATAAAAAAAGAAAAAAAGAAAAATTATTGGCATGAAATTTCTTAGAAAGTGTACAAAAGCCAGTACACTAGGAGACTTATGCAAGTTGTATTTTATTCTACTAGATATTTTATATTTTCACACTTGTGGGTGAGATTGAAAATTTATATCTTTTATTTGATCACACTAACCTTTCTTTGATATTCAAACCCTCTACAAAGATACAATCGTTTCATTCTTTTCAAAGATATAAAATGGCTGAAATCGTTATTACCGCTGCTGTCACTGTTCTCTTTGAGAAGCTGGCTTCTGCTGACTTCATGAATCTAGTTCGATCTGAAGGACTTACCAACCAGCTTAACAAATGGAAGAAACACTTGACCCTGATCCAAGCTGTGCTTGATGATGCAGCACAGCAGAAGATTACTAAGAAACCTGTTGAATTGTGGTTGCACCAGCTGCATGATTTGGCTTACGATATAGAGGACGTGCTTGATGATATGGCCACTGAAGTCATACGACGCAAGTTCAATCAAGAATATCATGTCAGTTCCAGTACTAGCCAGCTATTGAAGATCATCCCAACTTGTTGTACCAATTTCACTCCTCGTAAGATTAAGTATGGTCGTAAGAT
Organism: Chrysanthemum seticuspe; assembly: GCA_019973895.1. Taxonomy (NCBI): domain Eukaryota; kingdom Viridiplantae; phylum Streptophyta; class Magnoliopsida; order Asterales; family Asteraceae; genus Chrysanthemum; species Chrysanthemum seticuspe. The sequence continues at coordinate 351,426,493 of BPTQ01000009.1, forward strand.
TAGTTCTAAGCTAGACGAAATTACCACCAAATTGCATGATCTTGTTGAGCAGAAAGATAATTTGGGTTTAAGAATCAACGTGAAAGTTGAAACTCAAAATAGAAGTTGTAGGTTGGAGCAAACTTCATTGCTGGACGATAAGTTCAGCATAGTAGGTCGGGAAGGGGATAAAATGGAATTGCTGGAATTTTTGTTGGGGGATGAACCACGTAATGCCGGCGTTATTTCCATAGTTGGTCTAGGAGGCGTAGGAAAGACCACTCTAGCCAAAGGTTTGTACAATGACGTGAAAGTGAAGGCTAAGTTTGATCTAAGGGCATGGGTTTGTATTAATGATGACTTCAATGTGTTTAATATTAGCATGGCCATATTTCAGGCTATAGGTGGAGAAGTAAAACCTTTTGCTAATCTTGATCTACTTCATGTGGCCCTTGTAGAAAAACTTACAAAAAAAAGGTTCATACTTGTTCTAGACGATGTCTGGAACGAAGACTACAAGAAGTGGGAAGTCCTCCGAAGCCCTCTTGGTGCAGGGGCACCTGGAAGTAAAATTGTTGTAACAACTCGTAGTCACACGGTTGCTTCAATGATGGATTCTTATGAAACTCACAACCTTGGTGTTTTGTCATATGAAAAATCTCTGTCATTATTTGCTCAATCTGCACTAGATGAGCAAAACTTTGACAATCATCCAAAACTGAAATTGCTTGGTGAAGGCATCGTGAAGAAATGTGGTGGATTACCTTTGGCTTTGATAACACTAGGGAGGGCCTTGAGAATGAAAACAGATGATGGTGATCATGATGATGATGAATGGGAGAAGGTGTTGAATAGCGAGATATGGGATTTAAAGGATGCAAAGGATATTTTGCCAGCTCTAAGACTGAGCTACTATGATCTCGCTCCACATTTGAAGCATTTGTTTGCATATTGCTCCTTTTTTCCAAAAGACTTCGTGTTTGACAAGAATGAACTCGTCAAACTATGGTTGGCCGAAGGATTTTTGTACCAATCAAATGGCAGCATGTCAAAGGAGAGTTTGGGCTGCCAGTATTTTGAAGAGCTGAATTCAAGGTCACTTTTCCAGCCTTCAACTATTCACAAATCATGGTATGTAATGCATGACTTGATAAATGATTTGGCCAAGAGTGTTGCTGGGGACTTTTACATTACGTTGGGTGAGATGGATGTACGTGACATAAATCAAGCACTAGTGAAATTCCGCCACTTTTCATTTTTAGGTGAGAAAGATGGAGTATTTAGAAAGTTCATGGAGTTAGAAAGATCGAAATGCTTGCGAACTTTCATGAAAATACAAAATTTATGGTGGCCACAATTGTCCTTTTCGAGCATTGTACTTCAAGAATTACTTCCCCAATTGCACTTTGTAAGGGTGCTAAGTCTAGAAAATTGTCACATAGGAGAGGTACCATATTCCATTGGTTGTCTCAAGCATCTGCGGTACCTCAACTTATGTAGAAATCCCATCAAACAACTACCAGAACAAGTGACTGACCTCTATAATCTACAGACCTTGTTGATTAGTGGTTGTCGGAAGGTATCTATCTTGCCGAACAGTTTTGAAAAGTTAAAGCACCTAAGACATCTTGACATCAGTGATACTCCATTGTTGACCAAGATGCCTTTAGGACTGAATGGGTTGACGAGCCTGCAAACTCTATGCAAGGTCATTATTGAAGGAGATAATGGGTTTAAAATATCTGATCTTAAGCACCTAGCAAATCTTCAAGGCCCGCTTTCCATTAAGGGGCTAGACAAAGTGATAAATCCAATAGAAGCTAAGAATGCCAGTCTAAACCAAAAGAAGGGTCTTTATGATTTGGAGATGGAATGGGGTAGTGTCTTTGAATATTTTGAGACCCAATGGCTTCGTGTCTTTGATGATTCTTATAATGAGACGACTGAATATGAAGTACTTCAAGGTCTAAAACCTCATTATAAATTGAGAAGCCTCAAGATTTTGTTCTATGGTGGAAACAGATTTCCTAGTTGGGTCGGAGATCCCTTATTTGATCAGTTAAGAGAGCTTACATTATGTGGTTGTATAGGTTGTGAACATTTACCAACACTTGGAAATCTACAGTCACTTCAGATGTTATCTGTGGAAAGCTTGAATGAGATGGTGAATTTGGATTCTATGTTCCTTGCACATACTAACTCTGTCCATCATGTTGCATTTCCGTCTCTTACAGCTTTGAAATTTAAACATATGCCACGATGGGAAAGATGGTCAACTATTGTTGGTGGCGACAATGCAACTAGTGGATTATTTCCTCGTCTTGGTGAGATTTATATAGGATATTGTCCGAAACTTACTGAAGTGTCTATTGGTTTTATACCATCGCTTGGAGATGCAACTATTGAATTTTGTGACATACTGAAGAGTTACAGCTGTCCAAACAGTGTTGAGAATCTGTACATTGGGCATTGTGGTTCGTTGACATCCTTGACTTTCTCAACCGTGCACGAGATTCCATCCTCTCTAAAGAGTCTACACATTATTGGTTGTAATAATCTGAGAACGTTCGGGGAAGGATCCTTCATTTATCTCACTGATCTGTGCATCCGTGATTGTGACAAGATAGAAACCATAGAGGAAGGTTTTGGTTTTCTTCCTCTATCCTGCCTAAAATCTATAATAATCGAAGATTGCAAGAATCTAAAGTCATTTCCACATGAGCATTTGCAAAGCCTCACTTCTTTGGAAACTCTGGAAATATGTGCCTGCCCAAGTCTCGACTTCACCTTTCCGTGTGGGTCTTGGCCTCCTAACTTAAGTAGCCTAACAATGGGATGCTTAAATAAACCCATTTCAGACTGGGGGTTGCAACATTTACCAGACTCACTCAATCATCTTTCTTTAAACGGTCAAAATTCAGGAGTCAAGTCATTTGATTTTCTTCTTCCACAATCTCTAGCTTCGCTGGAAGTCCTTAGTTTTGAGGATTTGGAATCACTTTCTGATGTCTTGCCACACCTCATATGTCTTCGAGTGCTTCTTATTGAGAAATGCTCCAAGCTTAAAGATATGCCAGAGGAAACTTCATCATTAACAGTATGGGTGAGTTGATACTGGCTTGTCATTTCCTAAACTGATGAAGGTACATTTCTGCTTGATCATCATCTTTGCTATACATTAAGATCTAGGCCAGAATTAGATTAGGTAAATGAGCTAGAAGAAGCAATTAGGCAATTGAGCTTTACAGATGACCTATTAAGTAGTACCTTTATTTTTGATAATTCATTGTTTTGTTTACAGATTTTAACCAATATCAAGATTCATTCTTAAGGTAGAAAATAAAATAAAGAGTTAACTGCATTTTTGGTCCTTGTGGTTTGGTCAAATTGCAGGTTTGGTCCCCAAAACTTTGAAAGTGCAACGATAGTCCCCATTTTGAAGTTTGGGTTGCATTTTTTATCCTTATTGGTGTGAAATGACCAAATTACCCTTGTCTTTTTCTGAAGAAGACAAAGGGTATTTTAGTCATTTAACTTTATCCAGGGACCAAAAATGCAATCTAAACTTTAAAATAGGGACTATCGCTGCACTTTCAAAGTTTTGAGGACCAAACCTGCAATTTGGCCAAACCACAAGGACCAAAAATGCAATTAACTCTAAAATAAAACAAAAACTAGTAATCAAGTAATCCAATATCAGTAGAATAAAAGGCCAGACATAATATATTGGTTCCTTGTCAATACTAATTATAGTCTTTATAGATGTGGTTCATTCCTAGGGGCTTTTTTATTTTTTATTTTTTTGGGTAAAAGCCAAAAATACTCTATGTACTTCTCGTGAAAACTCATTATGCTTTCTCAACTTTTTTTATTGTCATTATACTTAACGTTGTTTCCATTTTCGACTCATTATGCTTAATTACTTCTTTATGTATAATGACAATAAAAAAAGTTGAGAAAGCATAATGAGTTTTCACGAGAAGTACATAGAGTATAATGGACTGACAATTTATTGATTATAACTAAAGTTTGATCAGTTTATGTGTGATATTGCGAGTAATCCACATTTTGTCTTATACATGTTTTACAATGGCATCGTCATGTTCTGTTTTGGCTTCTAGGATTCCCAGCTCTTGATGGCGATACGACACCTTGTGCTTGTAGGTGAATTAATGCTTTTCAATGGATTCTCCTCGAGTATGTTTACTCCATCCTGTCGTTGCATACCTAGTAAGCAAAAGTACAAAGTTTGCCGGGTCAGGCACGTTTTGGTTACAAGTCTGGGTTGAAACTGTGATTTTTAGTATACAACAGTAGACATAACCAATTAAAATGAAAATGGTTATGTATAATGACAATATTTGAAGTACATAGAGCATAATGAGTTTTTGGGGAAAGTACGTTAAGCATTTATAGCTTTTTTCCTTTTTTTTTTTTTGTTTCATATTTGGTCTCTAACATATGTAATTAATCATGTTTTGTTTGTTTAAAAATTATATCATGTTTTTAGGGACCAAATGGAGAGCAAATATAGTTTTTTAGGGACCATTCTTTGTAACTAGTACTGTCACATTTAGAAAAAATAACTTTTGCTTCTTAACCAAAAATAGCTGTTTCTAGTTAGAGACACTGTAAAAATGTATTTCCAGCTCGATGACGTCTCATCATATTATGAACTTGTAAAGGTAAGTTGAGAAATTGATATGTTATATATACACAGGTGAGGCTTTTGTTTAGTCAGGATTGCACATCTTGGGTCAAACTGTTGCAGAAAGAGACTTTACATTGTGCATTCGTTTAATATGCCAAGGGAAAAGAACCAGTGCATAGCCTTCAGAGTTGCGATGAGAAGTGTTGGCACTTATCAATTTAAGACGGTTCTATCATAGCGTAGGTTGCAGATCTTCTTGTGCTTTTTAGCCCGATCCAGTCACTCGGATCTATGTTTATGTTCATTTACTGTATATATATTGATGATTAACGTTGCGGTGATAATCCGTATTAGATCGTTACGATGGGACAAATTGACGATTAACGTAAAACGGGTTTTGGTTTTGATTCGGTTATGGTAGTCGTGATTGATATTCAAAAGTTGGTGGACGTAAGTGTAGAAACTTAGCTTATAAAACCAAAGTAGTATTATCACAAAACAGATTTAAGAGCGAACCCAGCCAACCTCCCCTTGGCTCACTTTTATTATATCAACAATGGCTATAGAATAGCAGTTTTACAATACAGAAAGAATAGACAAATGATTTACACAAAACTAGGGTTTCTCTCAATCTCAGGGAAAACCAAGAGAGAAGAGAAGAAGAGATATCACATAGTAAAACAGAAAACGTAATGAGACTATGAGCTTGACTTTGGCTTATATAGCTCCAATTTTGAGAACTCCTCTTTTACTCCTTGAAGTTCAGGAATGTACAACTTTGACCCTTCATCTTTATATATATTTGAAACTAAGGCTAATATCTTCAACACTCCCCATAAGCATTAGCTTCCTGAAGCTCCCCCATCATCCTTGACTTGTTCTCCAACATTATCCTGAAACACATTAAACAAACCAAGAACTTTGCAAAAAAATGTTATGGTAAAAAATGTTAAGACCTTTGGTGAACAGATCTGCTACATTATCCTCAGATCTGACCTTAACTGTCAACCACTTTTTCCCACAAAAAATAAAGGTCAATCTCAAAATGCTTGCTTCTCTCATAAAGCACATGATTAACAGAAATCTGCATAGCAGAACTGTTATCACAATACATTTCCACGGGCAACTTCACACCAACATGCAGATCAGTCAAAACTTTGGTGATCCACATAACTTCACAACACACATTACATTGCCCTGAACTCAGCCTCAGTAGAGGATCTAGCAACAACAGCTTGCTTTTTACTTTTTCAGGAAACCAAATTATATCCCAGAAAAACACTATAACCAGTAACAGACCTTCTGGTCACTTTACATTTTGCCCAATCATAATCAACAAACACTTTTATACTCTTATTATCACCTTCTTTAAAAGTGACGCCAAGACCAAGCTCTTTTTCAAATATCTCAAAATTTTAAATGCAAGCCTCAAATGAGACTTCATAGGCTTATGCATTACTTGACTTAGACAATGCACAACATAAGAGATATATGGCCTTGTCAAAGTCAAGTAAATTAACTTGCCAACAAGTTTTTGATAGTTTGTTATACTAGACAAAGGCTCATCATCTCCAAACTTAGAAACAAGCTTTTTATTATTTGGATTTGTCTCAATAGGAGAACTGCATGGTTTACAACAAAGCATACCAAACTCTGTTAAGAGCTCAGTACAATATTTCCTTTGAGTAAGACAAATACCATCTTCAATATCAAGAACCTCTATTCCCAAAAAATATTTGAGTTTACCCAAGTCTTTAATCAAAACTTTGAACTTAAAAATTTCTTAAACTTGTTAATTTCATCAGTATTGTTCCCACTGATGATATCATCCACATATACCAATAAAATCAACAGAACATCATTATCATTTTTAATGAACAAAGAAAAATCATTAGGACTTTGCACAAATCCATTTTCTTTAAGCACATATACCAATTTCTCATTCAATTTTCTAAGAGCTTTTTTTAACCCATATAAAGACTTAACCAGTTTACAAACTCTTTTATCATTCTTATCAGAAAAGCCTTCTGGCAAAGTCATATACACATCTTCCTCTAATTCACCATATAAGAATGCATTATTTATATCAAGTTGGAACAAAGGCCACTTGTTATTAACAGCTAAACTCAAAACACATCTTATAGTAACAATTTTAACAACAGGAGAAGAAGTCTCCTCATAATCAATTCCTTCTCTCTGATTAAACCCTTTAGCAACAAGTCTAGCTTTTTACCTCTCAACTTCACCATTGGCTTTATATTTAACTTTGAAAACCCACTTATAGCCAACAACTTTTCTTCCAGTAGGCAACTCTACAATAACCCAAGTACCATTTCTATTTAAAGCCTCAATTTCTTGGTTCATAGCATCAACCTATCTGCTGTCTTTAACAGCTTTTTCATAAGTAGTGGGTTCATATATTTTATTAAGACTAGAAGTAAATACAAAGTTATCAAAGCTTAAGTTGGAGTATTTAACAACTTTATCTATACCATACTTATGATTCTTATTAAGCACATAATCTTTATATTTAGATGGTAAAGCTGTCATTCTACTAGTTCTCCTAACAGTTTGTGCCCCTGCTGGTTCTGGTGACTTAAATATTTTACCAAACATATCTAGATCCTCACCCTCAGATATATATTCATCATCAACATGACTAGTACCCTGTATACCATCAGAAACAATAGTTTATGTTGCATACTCACTATTTTCTGCGTCCTTCCTACTAGAAGTGTCACTAGTGTTGTCTACATTAACTGTGTCTACAGTCTCTACTGTATCAACTGGCAAATTGAAATCTACATCAGTTGTATCAGTAGTATCTTTAGTTTCAGTATGCAGATGCTCATCAACACTAGCATCTTCTTCTACAGTGATGAAACTAGGCTTAAGAGTACTAGAATCAGGTACAAACTTGTTGTTACCATCTATACTACTCATCTTATCATCATAGGGTTCATTGGTTCTAAAATTATTTTGACTGCTATCAGTTTTTTGATCAAAGAAATTTAAATCATTAACTCCATTATCCTCAAACACAAAGACTTTAGTGAAAGAAGTATTCTTAAAAGGAAACACTGTTTCATAAAACTTTACATCTCTTGAAAAAACAAATTTCTTTTGATCAATATTATAAAGTTTGTATCCTTTTTTATCAAAAGCATATCCAACAAACAAACATTTATCAGATCTGGATGCAAACTTATCAGATTCATTTAAAACAGTTGAAAAACATAATCAGCCAAAACATTTTAGATTCAACAAATTAGGTTCAGTATTATACACCATTTCAAAAGGACTTTTACTAGACAACACAGCAGTTGGAAACCTGTTAATAAGGTAAGTAGCATTTAGAATAGATTCAGTCCACATGTTCAAAAGTAACCCCCCCCCCCCTGAAACATAAGGGCTCTAGCTGTATTTAACAGGTTCCTATGTTTTCTCTCTACTACACCATTCTGTTGGGGTGTATAAGGACAAGACATTTGATGTAAAATATTATTGTTAGAAAGAAAAGTTTCAAACCTCTTATTTACAAACTTTGTCCTATTATCACTTTTGAAAACTTTAATAGTTTTTTCAAATTGATTTTTAATGAGAAGATAAAAACTATTAACATGATCAAAAACCTCAGTTTTATTTTTCATCAGAAACACCCAAATAGCTATGGTGTAATCATCTACCACAGTAAGAAAATACTTAAAACCATCTCTACTAGTCACCTTATATGGTCCCCATACATCTAAATGAACAAGATCACCCATATTTTTAGTTTTATGAACACTTAATGGAAATGATTCTCTTGTCTGTTTAGCTTTATGACATATTTCACAGGGTTCAAAACTAGTACTTTTTAGGTCTTTTAGTTTATGTTTAAGCACAGTTAAGACTTGGTCAGAGGGGTGTCCAAGTCTATTATGCCAAATATAATTTGACATAACACAACTTTTAATATTACTATTATTAACTCTCTTACCTTCATCAAGAAAATAAAGACCACCTTTCTCATTACCAGTCCCCATCAGGAACCTTTGAGTTAAATCCTGAATTTTACAAATCTTATCATTAAAACTGACAACTACACTATTATCTTTAGACAGCTTATGAACAGATAACAAACTCACATGCTACCCAGGAACTACCAACACATCTTTTAAAATCAGATTATTACCAAATTTAAAACTTCCAATTTGTTTAACTTGTGCAACAGTCCCATTGGGATGTGCAACAGTAAGGTTTAAATGAGAAACATCCATTACATTATAAAGATGAGTGGCACAAAAAGTAATATGTTGACTAGCTCCTGAGTCAATGATCCAACCAATATAAGTACTATGGGTACTTATATTAGAGTTGAAATTAAAAAACCTACAAGTAAAGAAACTTATCACACAATTTGAAGCAATAAAACTAAAGTACCTGCAATACTAGCATGAGCCTTGCTAGTATCACCTGAACCACTAAGTAATGACATTAATCTGTTATACTGATCACTTGTAAGATTATGAGAGATACTCTTACTAGTATTAGATTTGTTATCAGTCACATTATTAGCATTTTTTACATTGCCTTTTTTAACAAAACCAGGAGGATAACCAACCAACTTAAAACATCTATCAATAGTATGACCATTCATATTACAATGCTTGCAGACAAGATTTGACACCCTGCCAAACCTTCTATTGTTATTATTATTGTTTCTATTAGAAGTCCAATTATTGTTTTGAGTATTATTAGTATTTTGGCCTAGCACAAAGGCTGCAACCCCATTCTTAACAGATTTATTAGTCACATGACTATTTCTATGTGATTCATCTCTAGATAGAGTAGCAAATGCAGACTTAACATCAGGTAAAGGATCAGTAGTGAGAATAAGACTTCTCACAGAACTGAAACTGTCATCAAGACCTATAAGAAATTGCATTAGCCTCAAAAGATCTGAATGCTTTTTCAAAGTGGGAGCAGTTTCACAAATGCATGTAGGCAGATCAACAAGGGAGTCAAACTGCCTCCATAATGCATTAAACTCATGATAGTATCCAGACAGACTCATACTAGATTGAGTTAAAGTATGTATTTTATGATGCAGATTATAGATCACATAACCATCTTCTTTATTATATGTTTCACTTAACTCATCCCAAATAGACTTAGCATTTATGGAAAACACTTGACCTTTATATAGATCTTGTGAAATACAAGCAAGAATCCAAGATAACATCACAGAATTACATCTATCCCATTGTGTCTGATAGAGAACATCATTGGGATCTCTAACACATTTCCAATTAATAAAACCAAGTTTTTTTTCTAGTGTGTAAAGCCAACTGCACAGCAGCAGACCAGACTTTATAGTTCTCAGTACCTTCAAGTTTGAAGGTAATCAACTGAGTACCAATGTCTTGAGGGTGTAAGTGCAATGGGTAATATATATCCAATTTTAATTCACTACTTCCTCCTTGAGGGCCCTTACCCCTATCATCTTGACCATCAACCATGATGATCACCAAATAAAAAACAGAAACAAGAACACAATCAAGAAACAGAAACATAAACAACAGCAACAACACCTTGTAACTCCTCAGTCACAAATAACCACTAACAATCTCAACCAACTCCAACAAATAAATCCCTTAATCTACACAACCTCCAAACAACCTAATCAGTATTATCACAAAACAAAGAAAAAACCTAAGAGAAGGTGTGAGAGGTATTACAACCACGAAAGCTTCCAATATACCAAGAACCAGGATCAAGAAGATCCAAATAAACTAACAGCACAGCGGAAAGAACACCTGAAAAAATAAAAGAAAAAAAATATTAGACAAAAAATAACAATATGAAAACACAGATCTGACTCAAGCAAACCCTAATTATTTTAGGGTTTTTGATTTTTGTTTCAAGAAACTTGAAATAAGAATCAAGAAATGGTCAGATTATTAACTTAAACTCAAGAAATCAACCTGAATTAGAGTTTGATACAGTAAACTCTAATTTCAACAAATTTCACAAAAAAAATCAAATTAACACACTCCGAGAACTAATTAACTCACAAGATTACTAAATCAAGAAGTAATTAGTCAGGAAACCACCCGGATCAAAAAAACCCCAAAAATTTTGAAACCCTAATTTTTGAGAAAAACCAATTAACCTTCAGATCTTGAAGATCTGATATCAAGAATACAAGATCCACTCTCAGAACAACAAGATCTACACCAATAGATCAAAACCCCCAAAATATGAGAAACCCTAGTTTGTAAAAACTTTACAATATTTTAAAAACGCTTTGGTATAGAGCAACCTGGCTTTGATACCATGTAGAAACTTATAAAACCAAAGCAGTAGTATCACAAAACAAATTTAAGAGTGAACCCAACCAACCTCCCCTTGGCTCACTTTTATTATATCAACAATGGCTATAGAATAGCAGTTTTACAATAAGAAATAATAGACAAATGATTTACACAAAACTAGGGTTTCTCTCAATCTCAGAGAAAACCAAGAGAGAAGAGAGAAAGAGATATCACACAGTAAAACAGAAAACGTAATGAGACTATGAGCTTGACTTTGGCTTATATAGCTCCAATTTTGAGAACTCTTTTACTCCTTGAAGTTCAGGAATGTACAACTTTGACCCTTCATCTTTATATATATTTGAAACTAAGGCTTATATCTTCAACAGTAAGCGAATACCCCCGATTTTGTGGTGGAGTTATACCAATTAATTCAAAGTTTTTCTGGCGAGAAATTCAAATCCGATGCATTTTGGGGTAGTCGGGATCGTCGGTTTTTTTATTGTGAGGTATTTTTCTTTGACATGGTGAATATGGATGAGAAGTAGTTTGAGGTTGGAAGTGAATATGGATGAGAAGTAGTTTGGGGTTGAATTGTGTTTAAAATTGTGTGTTTAGAAGTGTTTTTGAGGTTGGTTTCTATAGGATGTAAGAGGTAGGATCAAATGAGAAATATAATTAGATGAGAAGAATGAGAAGAAAAGGGTTTTTTCTCTCCCCTTGGGAGAGAAAAAGGAGATTCCGGCCGCCATCAAATCCCGAACCGTTCATTCCATATAACTCAATTCCTCTTGTTCATTACTCCTAAAACTATCATCTATGATCGTTCTTAGGGGCTTAAACAATTGCTTTTTGAGTTTTCTTAAGGATTTTATGGGTTTACGGTCGGAATGCTTTGTCTATTGACACCCTCTTTATCTTGTGGCTGATTTGTGTGGTGGGACGGCACGTCTTGCTGCTATTGGAACCCTATCACTTTTTGTTTTAGGGATTTGGATTGATTGATTTGTTTGATTAATTTATCCAATCATGTTTTCGAATCTTGTCTTATGGATTCGATTGGAGGCGCGGCTTGTTTCAGCCACTGTTACTATCAAGACCCTTACTGCTGTTAGGGTTTCATGGGTGTTAGGGATTGGTTCGTGAGTTGCTGGAGGGGTGAGGCCTGATCATGCATACTCTAGGCCCTGCTTGGTCTTGTGCATGTGTATGGAATGCATATTACAAATCTCCTACAGGTATTGACTCTTTGTTCGTCTTTATGGAAGTTAGCCGCGGAGGCTATTTGGAATTGGCTTCAATGTCAGATTTAAGACTCAAGTGAACCGGAGAAATTGTTTGGCCTATTCATACCAGCTATGGGGATGGAGTGGCTATTTGGTTGGTGAGTTCCTGGCCTGCTATTGGATGTATAGAAAGTTGGTTACTGCTTCTTTCTTTGTTAGTAATAAGAATGGTTGTGTCATTCTTTATTAGTGGTTTGGTTAGTAGCTTGTTGTAAGCTTGTGCATGAGTTTGGTTTTCCATTCTCATGCCGTTTGGTTTGTTGCACTACGGTGCGTTCTTATTGCCCATGTAACGGGCTCGGTTGTAGGACTTCACCTACAACTTTTGTACTTCAACGATTTTTGGTGTAATACATTTACCGGGGAAACCCTTTACCCAAAAAAAAGAAGAATGAGAAGAAACCACAACCACAAATATTATATGCATCCATATAAATACATGCATCTCCCTATTATTTTTTTCCTTATTTGAAATGTGTGGCTCTAATTCTTTCTCACTCTTCTCATTTAAATATTTCTTCTCACTAGAACTATACTCTAGGATGTAAAGTGGTAAAGTTTTTTATTTTATTTTTTCTTTATTATTTTTTTAATATGAAACGGTAACAAGATTTTGAAAGAAGTGTGTGTTTCAAATCGGTTGGATTTAAGCCCGATTTTGATTTTTTTTTGCCTCGACCGATGTTCGACCTACTTCCCACACTCGCAACGACCGACTTCCAAGTCGGTCGACTACCACGACCAACCGATTTTTTGCAGTCCACTGTGACAAGCCTTAGAAAAGTTTGAGGTTGTGAAAAGATGCCTAAACTAAAGGGGCAGATGAAATAGTTTTTCCATGCACAAATACTTACAAATGACGAGTACTTGACTCAGATGTGTGTATGTGTAGTCTAACTGATGTATGATATGATTGTTTCTGACCCTTTCGTTAGTCACTCTTGAAAGGTATATCTAGTGAGATTTGAATCTGAAACCTCTTGTAATGATATTAGACTCTGAAGGCCTAAACTGAATCCACATATCGGTTCCTCTGCATGTGTGTTTATACTCATGATTACAAAAACGATGAACCATGAGATATCAATTAAGTCGAGCACTTGGTTGTTGTCATGAAAGGTTTTCCTAAAATAAACGGGACTGAACCTTTGCCCTCCGAATTAAAAACCATAAAGTCCGCAGGAAAGATAAACCTATCTACGTGGATCGACCTGCACATTTAACAGCTAAAACGAGTAAGTTGAGTTATATTTGATCTTAGACGTGTCAAAGTTATAAAAATCAAATAAGAGCTAAAACTCAAACATATCAGATATACTAGTTCCCTAACTCATTTGAATTTACGCGCTCATGTAACAAATAACTAATTTAGGTTATGAATAGTAAACCTAATTATGCTTATGGTTGTGAATTGGTGAAAAGGTTCAAGCTTCCTAATGAGCTTTTGCTTTCAATTAACTAACTACCCATGAGTTTGCATGATTTTGTTTTTCACTATTTGGTATTAGTAACTTTTTTTTTAGGGATAATGCTAAAAAAAATGCATTGAACTTGACCACTTATGGGATTGTGTGTAGCCAACTATTTTTTTTCATTGTAACACATAACTTTTGAATTTGGGTTATTTTATGTACCCAGTCAGGTGAATTTGCTATATTGTATGTACCCAGTCAAGCTTAGCATTACATCGTTAGTCCTTTTATATTAACGGTCGTTAGTAAATAACTTAAAATTCCATTTTCTTACCTTTTTATTCGTTTTCATCCGTTATTATACGTTTTTGTATGTTTTCGTTCGTTTTTAGGGTCGTCTTCAGATGAATGTAAGCGGTGACATTGCAAAAGATCATCATTTGACAAGAGTCACAAAATTTTATACACTTCAATTATGTATATGCACAAAATATAAGGTTTGAGTTTAGTAAGCTCATACATGTGCCTTTTGTGTGTTTAAAAACCTCTTTAATTTGTGGTAATGACAAAGAGCCATCACCGGTTAATAGGTTTTAAAAAACAAGATTCAAGTTTTTCTTACACGTACTACATCCTTTTCTAGAACGCTTTTAAAATCATCTTCAAACCTTTTGTATCCCCGTGTATGAATCGTGATTCAAAAAGTAATGTTGTAAAGGTTAATTTTACGTGTTTTGATTGACTTTTCTTAGATATAGATTTTTAGAATTAGAGCTATGTTTAGGGGAAAAAAAAGACACCAACAAAGTCTATTTGTCGGAAGTCTTTTTGGTTCATTTACCCTCAGGTAAGAATGCGACTATCTATATTTCTTTGAACGCTTTTAATATAAAAGAAATGTTGTTGGAATGGCATTACAGAATGATAATGATAAAGACATACTTATAAAGCGTATTCTAAAAGTTAGATTTATTAGTCACTTTACATATCTTGTGTGTGAATATATATTTCATAATTTTGGAAAAATGAATATTGTGAAGTGGCTTCAAAAGACAGCAATTTAACCCTAAATCACCGGCAGCTAATCACGTATCTACTTGTAATCATCTAGAATGAATGTCATACATTTGTTCCGGAGCGATTGGCGCATGCAAATATGCAATCCTAACCATTGGCTCATTTTCTTATAGATTCTTTTATTCATGGATAATAACATATTATAATATATTATAAGAAATATATTATAAGAATGGAAAAATGATAATACAATTAGTAAATCTTTAAGGACCCGGTTATTATTTAATTGGTTACACTATTGGTCCACTTTATGTGATTAAAGGTGTTAACAGTACCAAAAGTTGATTAGTTCAAGTGTTGGCACAATCTGATTGGGCAAAAGGAGTTTGCATTTTTACTGTTCACCCCATTTTAGCTTAATTGCAGCGTAATGCAATGTTAAACATGCTTAAAGACCTATTGAAAATCTAATATTTGTACTATTTAACATAAACCATACAAGTGTACATCAACAATGTCCTAAACCATGTCTACCAACTATGTACTATTAGATCCACTCTTGATCTAGCTTCATTAATTTTTTTGTAAACATGCTTCTTCCCATTATTTTTTGTAACACATAAATTGCATAGCTTCATCATCTCCACCCCTCCATCTTCTTCTTGAACCTTCTTCCAACCAAACTACCTCAAAACACAGGCACATCGTTTTGTCAAAATGGGAACTTTTCCATTTGAAGATGAGGATATGATTCAATCAAACCTAAAAAAAATGATATAAAAAGGAAGGGAGAAGTAAGGTGCGTGGAGGGTTCTTGAAATCTTGAATTGCCGACAGCCTCCTTATATCTGATGGGAAGCAGACGTGGCAAAGTTGGCGACGGCGGTGTATCAATGAATTCTTTGGGGTCAAGAAAGGTATTACACCCCGTATTTGCTGAATAACTAGGGTGACTCAAGAACCAGGTATGAAAAATAGAATTTGGGTTTTAATTTTTTTTTATTTTTTTTTTACATAAATGGTGACCTCAAATTCATTCAGGATACTTTTTGTACCAAATTACCAATGTAATATAAGTAGGTAACGTCATATATGATTATAAAATTTCTAATGTTCTACTTTTGTAACTACAATTATTTTAGGAGGATTTATGCATTTACAATATACAATTTCTTATGGTACGTGAAGTTCGTTATAACATCAGTTACACTTGCATTAGACAAAGTTGATGTGGCAAGACCTGTAAATAGGACAAGGAGTAAACTCGAAATTTCATCTAATATGCGGACAAGCCCAAGTCATGGACTAAAGGAAATAAACAAGACGTGTAGAAATAATGCACACTGTTATATATTATGTTAAGCTGGCGACATGTTTAAACTAAAGCCGATCTCAATATGTTAAATTGTTAGTGCTACCTTGGTTGTTCTAAAACCGCACACTGTTGCAAGACCATAGCTACATAGGCAAAAATGGTATTTCAACCTATATATTATGTTAAATTGTGTAGATGTTTAAACTAAAGCCGATCTCAATTCAGAAAAAATGAAGGTCCGCAGCAACGCGCGGGCAATCCCGCTCGTTTATTATATCAAGCAACTACCAACCCATCTATTCACTTTCTTATACAAATTAAATAGTTCAAACTATGGATGAGCAAATCAACCTAAGTGATCGAGAAAACCGACCGGACCGAACGAACCAAAATACCAACAATTCGGCTTCGGTTTTAGCTTTTTTCTTATTTTGGTTTCCAGTCCAGTCCGACATACAAACCAATCATTTTGCCTTCTTGGACTGGACCGGACCAGACCAGACCAAACGTGTTTGGTCTGGTCCTCGGTCTAGGTTTTTGGGCTATTTCAGTCTCTGTCTTGGCCTGTTCGATCCAATTTTAGACCGATGTTGACCCCTAGTTCAAACCAAGGTTTTCAAATCAAGATTTTACTCGGAATCAATTTTCGTTTTTAGAAGATTGAAGTCATAAAATTGGGTTGCGGTTAATGTTATTGTAACTAGTAAAGCTTTTTTAGCAAGGCCCATGAATGTATTATAAATAGCGACACTTTAATAAGTATAGTAATTATAAAAAAAAAATGGTAGAAGTGTACTCTCATTCAATTGAGCATTTTTTCATCTAAAGACGATAAGTTTAAATTCGAAGAAAAAGCTATCCCATTTATGAGATATTTTCAATATCATAATTTAAATGAAAATACGTTTATAGCTTTCGATATTTTGATATATGCAACTTAGCTTTACAGTATGGCCTTCTCCACACATAGGGTCTTCTCCATACCATCACCTCACAAATTTACCCACCCCATAAACACTATCATGTTGTATGTAGGGGTGCTCATCGGTCTAAAACCGGACCGTACCGACGAAAACCGGACCGGACCGAGACCGAATCCGGCAAAAACTCCTGACCGAGACCGAGACCGAATGAGGTCGTCCGGTCCGGTCCGGTCCTGTCCGGTCGGTTTTGTCGGTCGGTCCGGTCCACAAGGCTAAATTTCGGGTTTTCGTCGGTTTTGGGTCCGGACCGGACTGGACCGGACCGAGACCGAATCCGGCAAAAATCCTAGACCGAGACCGGACCGCCGGTCTATCGGTCCGGTCGGTTTCGGTCCGGTCCTGTCGGTTTTGTCGGTCGGTCCGGTCCGTCCGGTCCGTTTGAGCAGCCCTAGTTGTATGCAACAACACTTTTGAGTACTCCTAGCAATCTCATGAATTCTATTTTCTACTTTTGATTTATTTGTTTGCATCTGATCTTACTTTTGGTTATGGGTGGAAAAATGGACGGGCTGGACGGGCACGGACAACAGGCCAAACGGGCTCATGTTATTAGGCTGGAAGGCAAGGCAATGCCTCAGTCACCTTACACATCAGCGCCACATCAGCTTTCTCTCACCTCTCTCTTCCACTCACTCTCACTCACCTTAATGTGGACAAGGTAACCTTACCCTCACCTTTCATTAAAATACCAACTTTATTAAAATATACCCCACTAAATATCCCACATACACTCACAAACTAAATAAATAATTAAGTGGGCCAGTCTTTTTACGCAAACCAACGAGGTGAGTCGTTCACCTTAATGTGCATTGATTTGAGTGAGTAAGGTGAGCATGGTTTGGGATGGCATGGAACTCACACCACTCACCTTGCCTTCACCTTGCCCTTGCCATCCGGTCTTAGGGAGGAGGGAGTGGTCACCTAATACCCTAGGTGCCACATCACCTATATCCAATAAAAACCTTCCAACTCAAAACTACCCAATTTTACCCTATCACTACCCTAAGTGGAGGGAGTGGTACCCGATCCTACCCAATTCTACCCTAACCCCATAAAAACACATACACTCACACAAACAACCCTTCATCAAGCTCGGCTTCGTATACCGAAATTGCTACCCGATTTTGCTACCCTAGGTGGTGGCGGCGGTGTTACCGCTCGGGTAAGGGTACCCGAATCCCTTACCCGAGACCACTCCCTCCTCCTTTAGAATCATTTTAGAAAAGACAAAAAATGATGAAATAAATTTCTTAAACGTGACACCCCATATATATTTAAAAAATTAAATATATTGTATCTATATGTTTTTCTTTAAAAACGATTGTAATATTCTACAACTAAGAGAAAATATGTGCCCGTTAGTGCTCATTTAACTTTTTGATGGCCATACATGCCCATTTCAAAAAAAATGAGAGGGCAAAATATACCGAGATCTTTTATAAATTTACCCAAAATTGGCCAATTTTTTAGTTTTGATCACAAATTGCCACGTCCACTTTGGTGTTAAACCATTTAAGTATACCCATGATTGGATATTATAATTGATGTCAATGATTAAACATTTTCAAGAAAACGATAAAACTTCAAATGAAGAAGGTAGTTTTTATCGACCAAAGCTATACAAAGAAAGAAACATTGCTTTATTTTTATTTGTTTCTAAAAATTAATGTATTTTGTTTTGTCACAAATTAATGAAACTTTATGCAAGTTAAACTGAAATTTGATGTCGAACTCCAAAAGCGTTTTGAGTGTTTATCAAAACTAATTAATTTTTTTTACAAAAGGATGTTAATGTCTTTTGTCAAGACTTTTGTAGCTTTTGAGTGCGAAATTTATACCCAAATCTCTTTGTGTCATGACACTTCATTATTATCATATATTTTTATCATGTGCTCACTCAACCTTCTTCCCTCACCAAGTACTCATTCCATACCCTGGAAACTTCACTTTACACCAAATTCACTTTTTTTTTCTTTTTTTTTTCACTTTTTTTTTTTTTTTTTTTCTTTCATTAAAGTGAATACAAGTAGTATTTTGTAAGATACATAGTTAAGTTCTTAGGTTGTGCTAATGTAAACTATTTTTTATCAAGCATGATTTATATAATAAAATATAAATAATTTTTATCGGACTTATCATAAATTTACATCAAGACTAATGTGAAGCCGCATTAGATTGTATAAACTAAAGTAGCGAACTCTATCATAAAATTTTATCAAACTTAACAAACTTGAAGATAATTTTATGTGTAACACATGGAAGAGACAACAAGCCAATACCTACTACATACACTATTTTGTACTACCACTCACCTGTTACGGCTCCAAACATTCATTTTATCACTTCATAAATAAGTAAACACATTTGTTTGACCATTTTTCTTTTCCTTACTAAACTTTTAAACTTATGGTATATTATATTTATATTTATATTCATTAAGTTCCATATTACTATTACTATATTATACTAAAAGGCAGGAGCTAACATTGTGCAAAACAAGCATTTAATGCAAACTTTGCAAAATTGGCGGAAACAGCCCCTGAGGTCAAGTGTCACTGCAAAGTAAGTCCTTTAACATTAATAATCTTTCGCAACTTGGCAAAAACAACCCTAAGGTTTAAATGTCGTTGCAAAGTAAGTCCTTTAAGCAATCCCGCTGCATCGCGCGGGTTTTCCAACACTCGTTATATTTATATTCAAATAAGTATAACTAATCAGCAACCATCAACTCTATTGATGCACAAACAACTAATAGACATTAACGAGTGTGGAAACCCGCGCGTTGCAGCGGGATTGGCTTCAAAAGACTTACTTTGTAATGATACTTAAACCTTAGGGACTAATTTTGCCAAGTTGCTATAGATAGCAATTAATTCTACAGGACTTACTTTGCAACGTTGCTTAAACTTAAGGACTATTTTTGCTAAATTGTTATAGATAACAGTTAATGCTACAGGACTTACTTTGTAACGACACTTAAACCTCATGGATTATTTTAGCCAAGTTGTGAAACTTAGCAATTAATGCTTGCTTTGCAAACACTGTTCAACGGCTTTTAGTATATATAGTAATAACGAGTGTGGAAACCCGCGCGATGCAGCGGGATTGCTTTTGTAAACGTGAATTTGGATAGGGACTATTTTTGCCAAATTGCTATAAAGGACTTACTTTGCAGCGACACTTAAACCTTAGGAACTATTTTGCCAACTTGGACTTACTTTGCAGCGACACTTAAACCTCAGGGACTATTTTTGCCAACTTGCAAAAGTTGGCATTAAATGTGGACACATGTCATGTAAAGACCTAATGTCTTGCCTTTAGTATATAAACGAGTGTTGGAAAACCCGCGCGATGCAGCGGGATTGCTTAAAGGACTTACTTTGCAACGACATTTAAACCTCAGGGGTTGTTTTTTGCCAAGTTGCGAAAGATTATTAATGTTAAAGGACTTACTTTGGAACGACACTTGAACCTAAGGGATTGTTTTTGCCAAGTTGCGAAACTTTGCATTTAATGTTTGGACTTACTTTACAGCGCCACCTGAACCTCAGGGGCTGTTTTCGCCAAGTTCTCAAAGTTTGCATTAAATGCATGATGAATTGCAAAACTCGTTCCTGACTTTTAGTATATAAGGTAATATAATAATATAATTAGTATAATGGATAAAAAGATGTTCAATCATTCAAATGAAATATATCAAAATCTACAACTAATAGCTCACCATGGAAAACTTCAACAATTATTTACATAATCATCATAAATGATAATAACTTTTCTTTGCAAAAATAAAATACAAAAATGGTAAATCATTGATTAGACATTTTTCATGAAAATCAGATTGTTCGGCCATCAATTCATTCTACTCAAGTTCTTTCTTAGTTTCGTAACGGTTGGAGACCTTGGTGTCATCATCTTCAACTTTAGTTTGCTTAATCTCCCCAGAATTATCGCCATTATCTTTTGTAACATAAAGAACCATGAAAAAATAATTAAAAGTTAAACTATTATAGGAGAAAAGCAACTAACAATTAGAGACCTCACTGCCTCATTGCCGGCTCAAGCAACCATTATTCGTCATCACCACTGCAGTTGATACACTAAGGATCGAGGCTCCTTCACTTTACCGTCCCTATGGCTTCAAGACACTTCTACCGTTAGTATAAAGATGAGAGAAAAAAAAATGTAACACAAAAACAAAACTAAAACTAAAACTAAAAAAAAATAATAAATAAACCAATGAAGAACTCTTGTTTGGCTAGCAAGTGATAACGGAGACAGGAGAGGATTGGGAGGAAATGTGAAAGAGAAGGTTTGAGATGACATTAGTGGTTATGAAAAATGAAGTTTACTTATCTAAAGAGAGTAAAGTTTCTTGAATAGTCGCATACTATTTGGTGCTAACGTGTAAATCTTTGAAGCCACCACAGTAAAACAAGAGCTTCTTTTTATATTTTCTTAATAGTTTTTTAAATATTATATAAATTTATAAATTAGCATATATTATAGGGTCCTACTAATGTTGCACCCCCTAATAATTATAATAGGGGGTGTGTGGTCTTTCTCTCTCCCACATTACATCACAGTGTCAGAAGCTTGGTTGATAATCCACTGTCCCACTCAATGTTTTAAAACCCGGGTTGACCCGGCCGATTCAACCGGTTGAACCGGGAACCGGTTCGGAGACCGGGCCGGATAGGACCGGGTTTTTGTAAGATTGAGAACCGGATTGAACCGCCGGTTTTTCGTTGACCCGGGTTGACCCGGTTTGATAAACCCGGCCGGGTCATGACTTTTTATCAAAATTTTTTTTTTTTTTCAAAAAAATTAACAAAATGATTTTTTTTTCCATTAACTTTTCTAAGTTTAATTGAAAAGATAAAATGATGATAACTAATGTTTGTTAAAATTTTGTAAAATAGTAAATTATAGTTATATATTATCTTAGAATCACCAATTGATATAGTTTTACTATAAACCATTTTATAATTTAGAATCACTTTGAAAATTTTGGCTATATTTTTATAGATGTAGACTTAAAAAGCAAAACTTTTTGGTATAATCTCAAATTTCTTCATGGGTTTAATCGAATGTATGAATAAAAACGGATAAATTATTAGATTATGCAATACTACTTATTAAATATAGGAAAAAGTATATATATGTATAGAACCGGTTCGACCCGACGGTTCAACCGGTTGAACCGGTGACCCGATGAACCGGCGACTTAATCGGGTCGATAAAAAAACCGGTTTTTAAAACATTGGTCCCACTCCCTCTGTTACTACCTTTTTGTACTATTTTGTACATTTCTAGTTACTATTAGAAAAGGGTCCTACCACCTTTTTTGGTCAAAATAAATAATTGGGGTTTTACTTACTTTTTGTACTATTTTTCTTCATTTACACGTATAAACGTGTATTAAAAATCTTTTTATTAAAAAAGGTTTATAAAAAATTTATAAAAAAAGTTTTTAAAAAATTTATATTTTTTAAAAAAAAAAGGTTTATAAAAAATTTATAAAAAAAGTTTATAAAAATTGATAAAAAAAGTTTATAAAAAAAATATTATAAAAAGTTTATAAAAAAAGTTTAAAAAAAATTTATAAAAAAGGTTTATAAAAAATTTATAAAAAAAAAGTTTATAAAAAATTTATAAAAAAAAAGTTTATAAAAAAAGTTTATAAAAAGTTTATGAAAAAAAGTTTATAAAAAAAGTTTATAAAAAATTTATAAGATATTTATGAAAAAATTATAAAAAAGGTTTATAAAAAATTTATAAAAAAAGTTTATAAAAAATTTATAAAAAAAGTTTATAAAAAGTTTATAAAAAAATATTATAAAAAGTTTATAAAAAAAGTTTAAAAAAAATTTATAAAAAAGGTTTATAAAAAATTTATAAAAAAAAAGTTTATAAAAAATTTATAAAAAAAAAGTTTATAAAAAAAGTTTATAAAAAGTTTATGAAAAAAAGTTTATAAAAAAAGTTTATAAAAAATTTATAAGATATTTATGAAAAAATTATAAAAAAGGTTTATAAAAAATTTATAAAAAAAGTTTATAAAAAATTTATAAAAAAAGTTTATAAAAAGTTTATAAAAAAAGTTTATAAAAAGTTTATAAAAAAAAGTTTATAAAAAGTTTTAAAAAAAGTTTATAAAAAATTTATAAGAAATATATATAAAAAAACGCAATTTTTTTTAAATCGGAAAAAACTTTTTAAAAAAAAAAACCCAATATATATTTTAAGTAAATTTTAAGAAAATAAATAATACAAAAATATAACAAATACACAATAACAAAAACATAACGTAAAAAACTGCACAAATATATTTTAACAAAAGTACTTTTGGTCAAAACTTTTATTCAATAATACACAAAACAAAATAAAACAAAAAAAAAAGAAAAAAGATGAAACCAATCATTGAACCAATGATTGGCCAATGATTGGTCTACATGAGGTGCAAGGGAAGGAAATATTGGGGTGCAATATTAGATTGTCCCTATATTTATAAGCACAAAATTCTAAAAATGTTTCATGAAATGTTATGTAAATTATGATGATAAAATCTTGAAGAAGATCAAAATGTTGTTTTTTAAAGTTTATAAAACATAATCAATAACTTTTTACAATTCTAGTTTGTTGTTCGTGAAAAGTAAGATCAGATTATATTAGATCATAAGAACATATAGTCAAGATCGAGATTCTATAAGATGTTAAGCTTACAAAGATCCTTCATAGGATCGAGATCATTTTTGCTATGTAAGTAAGATCATAAGATCAGTATTGGAATCTTGACAAAAAGTCAAAAGATCAAGGGCTAATGACTTGAAAATGTATCCAACTTGTCAATTTTTATTGTTCCGTGTAGCCTTCTTATTTTTTTTCTTATTAAAACACAAACCTTTTGAATTTCGTCTAATGTATGTATTTTGTGACTGTTTTTGCATGTAAAATGACCATTTTACCCTTCAAAATTTGAAAAAACTAAGGGTAAAATGGTCACAAAATATACACAACAGGCGAAATTAAAAAGGTTTGTGTTTTAATAAAAAAATTAATAATGCTACACAGAATAACAAAAAATGACAAGTTAGATACATTTTCAAGTCATTAGCCGAAAGCTCAAATTTCATTTGTTACATATTTGAGAGTGATTATGGAAAAGTCGAAAATGTTCACGTAAATGCTCTAATTCAGCCGTGTGCATTTTTGTCAAAAGATTGTTTCTTCAGATAACGTAAATAAATAAAAAAATATATAGTTTATATTATATTGTATCATAACCCATGTGCATGTTGGGTACCGTAGTACGATATCATAAATTCCATATGTGTAGACTATTTTATTATTTCTAGAACTCGAATGAATCCAAAAAAACAGCGTCGTGAATTTGACTCTAACGTTTGAGCAATTTCGGGATCGTATAATGATAATAGACAAGATTTAGCCTAATTATATTTCTTGTAACCTAGTGACTTTGGTTATATATTATGAGTAACGTCACGTCTCAAACACGTAAATTGAATTGTTATAGCAAAACACGATAATCGAATGAGTAAGCGAATTAAAACCTTGCGTTTTAGCATGGTTTCACGGTTTCGCCTTACGAGCAAGAAAATTTAGCTCGAGTATCTACTCGTGTGACTCAAAATACAATCATGTCGGACACTCGGACCTTCTACAAGATATATCACGAAATGCCCTCAGATTGCTATACACAAAGATCACTTCGTACGTCCTTAGTTTCACAGCCGAGTCATAAAACCCGTTTAGATTACTATAGATTTCGTAACATTAACTCGGAGAGTCGGAGTCCATTCTAATAAGAGAGGGCATGATAAATAGCTTATGATCTTTGAAATGTCTTACTCAAAGTTGTAGTTCATATATATATGTCATCAATGAATTTTTTTTCAAATGAAATAAAAGCGTTGACAAATTAAGATAAAATGTTTTGACGCGTATAAAAAGTTCAACAATTTTGTTTCAGATTCACACTGGTTAGAAACTAGGTCTGTAACCCAAAGTTACATATTCATATAGGCTCGATCGAATTTGAGTAAAAAATCGAGCTCGAGCATTAGATTTAGAGCTCGATTGAGTTCGAGTCAAGTTTAGAACCCGAGTTTTAGGTGTCACGTCAAGCTCGAGCTTGACAATACTTGGCTTAACGCAGCTTGAAGGCTAGTATTTT
>BPTQ01000009.1:351451725-351592760 GCA_019973895.1 Chrysanthemum seticuspe
CAAATACTACAAAATTTACAACGTTGAAAAAGCTCACTAAATGTATAGCTAAAAACATGTTCAATGACATTTGATAAGGCGTTTTACTAGTATCGAAATTTTACTATATTTTTGTAAGATTTTCATTCTATAAGTACTTAATAACATCATAGATGAGGTTCTCACGTTTAAGGGTTGAGTATCATGTACTTACATATCATGGTGATGGCTAAGGATATAACTGCATAAACTATAACAAGGATATTGTTGAAACATGAAAAAACTAATCCGACATTGGAGCCACAATGAAACCAAGAGAGTGGATCTATTAAAAAGAGGGGAAATTTGCAAAGTCTAAAAAGCCACTTATAACTTGACACCTGTCCACCAACTTCCTCCCTCCTTTTTATTTTACTAATTTCGTCTAGGGGTATATTGGTCATTTGACCCGTTTTTTAATTTCACCTCAAATTTCAAACGCAAATAACTTTCAAACGACAAACTTTTACGAAAAACCGATTTCACCATAATTTTTAAAATTCGATTCTCTTTAATTTGGTATAAATCTTGATATATAAATCGAATTTTTTTTTTTAAGATTTCAAGTGGGTTATGATTTTCTTGAAATTTTCGGCATATTCGACCCTACTTTTATCTAATTTAAAGGTTGATTTACGCAAAATTTAAAACACGAAAGTTGTAGATTTTAGTTCACTCTTTACACAAGTTTTTGAATCACTCAAATCCGATATGAAATAAGTGAGATATCGCACGTTAAAAATGGCGTTTTAGTCATATTTGTTGCACACAATGTGTTTGATAAAATGTCTAGCTTAGATTTTTAGTGTTAAAATTGCGTTAAATGCTCTAAATTTTGTACCACAACGCATCATTAATCATTTTATTAATGTAAGATTCAAAAAGTGATGTTTTTTTAGTCGTTAATATAAAATAAAAATGCACGTTTTGTTCATCAGTTAATCTTGGTTCATCAATCTGATGAACTGATGAATCAAATCAAAACTGATGAACCAAACCAAACTGATGAACCAAACCAAAAGTGATGAACCAAATCAAACATAGTTCATCAGTTTATTTTGGTTCATCAATCATAGTTTCAGCTTAACATGTTGGTGTTTGTTTTGTTTTGTTCATCAGTTTATTTTGGTTCATCAATCACAGTTTCAGTTTTAGTTTGGTTCATCAGTTTTTGGTTTGGTTCATGAATCATAGTTTTAGTTTTGGTTTGGTTCATCAGTTTTGGTTTTGGTTCATGAATCATAGTTTCTGTTTTGGTTTGGTTCATCAGTTTTGGTTTGGTTCATCAGTTTTGGTTTTGGTTCATTAGTTTTTGGTTTAGTTCATCAGTTTGGTTTGGTTCATCGATCATAGTTTCAGTTTTGGTTTGGTTCATCAGTTATTGGTTTGGTTCATCAGTTTGGTTTAGTTCATCAATCATAGTTTCAATTTTGGTTTGGTTCATCAGTTATTCGTTTGGTTCATCAGTTTAGTTAGGTTCATCAGTTTTGCTTTTATGCTTTTTTTTTAACAGTTTGATTTGGTTCATCAGTTCATCACTTTGGTTCATCAGTTTTAATAGTTAAAAACATTAACTATTAAAAACGTCACTTTTTGAATCTTACATTGAAAAAATGATTAATGATGCGTTGTGGGACAAAAATTAGTGCATTAAGCTCAACTTTAACACTAAAAGTCTAAGCTAGACATTTCATCAAACACCTTGTATGCAACAAATGTGAGTAAAACACCATCTTTAACGTGCGATATCTTACCCATATGACATCGAATTTGAGTGATTTAAATTTCTAGGTAAAGAGTGAACAAAAATCTATAACTTTCATGTTTTAAGTTTTTCAAGATTCGACATTTATGAGCGTAAAAAATAGGGCCGAAAATGCCAAAAAAATCAAGAAAATCAAGAACCATTTGATATGTAAAAAAAAAACGTTTGAAATATTTATCAAGATTTATACCAAATTAAAGAGAATCGAATTTTAAAAATTATGGTGAAATCGGTTTTTCGTAAAAGTTTGTCGTTTGAAAGTTATTTGCGTTTGAAATTTGGGGTGGAATATGAAAAACGGGTTAAATGACAAAAATACCCCTCTAACCAAATTTAATAAGAAAAAAGGAGGGAGTGGGTGGAGGACACATGGCAATCAATGATAGGCTTTCTAGCCTTTTTATTTTTTTTCACTTTGCAAGGGATCTCAACTCTATATAATCAATATATTGTACTTCCGTTTTCTTTAGACATTTGTGTAATGTTATGTTCTTGATTTTAAGTTTTCAATATTAATAAATTGTTCTCTAAAACACTTTATTTTAGAAAAACACATATGCACCTCATTTTTAGAAAACATAAATGTTGAAAAAACAACCAAAAAAAAAACAATTCCGAAAACAAAGGATTTAATCGATTGAACACTAGATTATACGAAAAAAACACATATGTTATTCTCAAATCATGCATCCTGAAAAATAAAATTATTTAAAAAAAAAAAAAAAAAAAAAAAAAATCCTAAAAATTAGGAAACAAAAAAACGTTTTTTTAATTAAAAATATCAAAAAGAAAAAAAAAATGTAATTTTACTATTGTAACCTTTTGAATTAAATAATAAAAATAAATATCCAAAAAAATCTGATTGGTTGATATTGGTTCTCGCAGTTCTCGCAATTTATTTGGTTCTGAAAAGAACCTCACCCTATATATATATATAAGTTTTTCTTCAAAAACAATTATAATGTTTTACAATTGAGAGAAAATATGTGCACGTTAGTGCCCATATAACTTTTCAATAGGATAAATATGCCCATTTCAAAAAACAAATGTAGCTAAATGTGCCCAAATCTTTTACAAAGTAGCCAAAATTAGGCGTTTTTTTATTTTTATTTTATTTTGGGCTAATCACATCCATGCTAATTTTGGTACTTGCGTTCTTCTTAACAACGGCACCATTAATCCCATACTTGTAAGTTTTTACGCGACAAGTAACGTGTGTTGTTAGTTTTTGTCTCATAACTGATGTAATGTTTACTTTCAGTTTCATTAAATGTTTTAATATGTTGTTTGATAAATGTTAAGAATTTTTTCTAGACTCTAGTTATCGTATAGTACAACTATTTGCAATTGCATTTTTATCGGTTTACGTTATATTTTAAACGCTACACAAAACACTCACCACAATATCAAAAATCATTAATCATCTGACACTAGAAACTACTGCCGTTAGGCGCGGATACTCGCCTAGTGTAACAAAAAACATCTATCTTTAGTCTGTGTGAGATAAAGTTTCAAGGTAAATGGTACTAAATTACTGAACATGTAACTTATACAACAACACATATATTTCTTTATAAACGATTGCAGATAAGTAAACGCCAATCCTTTTATCTTGGTAAAAATCATCATAGGTTCATGTAACAAATCTTTCGAAGAGGGTTGCGTGGCTTAATTCCTCGCATTTACAATCGTTTCTTTGGATTTCATCTAGAAATCCTAAGTTTAAGTTTAGTTGGGTAGGTTGGGTTCAAAATGCTTTAGCTTGTATTGCTTCTATGTAATTGTTCCTTGCTTTTCCTATTTTTTAATAAAATCCCGCCATTCAAAAAAAAAAAAAACAAAAAAACAAATCTTTATTTCACAAATTGTTGAGAACTATTGAATTATGTGTTTATTACATTTTCAAAGGGTTTGTGGAACGAGTGCCATCGGGCACTAGTTTAAATGATTAAATAAGGAAATTTTATGTTTATTAATTATAAATTTAGAACTAAATAAGGTATATTATAAAATCAATTAATTTTTATTAAATGCATTTTTCAATTTAAAAGAAAAGTTCGAGATGAATTAATACACCTTAAGTGATGCAAGCACTTGTTAGAAAATCCTTTTTTTAGATAGTATCTAATCTTTTATCATAACAATATTACATCCCACATAGGCTGAATATAGAAGTTGTTGGTTACTAATATACCATAAGTGTATGTGTTTTAAATGTGTTGAGAATAGTATTATGTTTTCAATGATTTCTTGTGATGTGAGGATGGAAAAATCTCACACTATCAGAAACATTTGAAAACTCATATAAACTCTCAACTTTTTTCTTTTAATTTGGTACTATAAAACATGTTTTGATCTTTCTTTTAGCTTGGTACTCTAAAACATGTTTTGGTCTTTCTTTTAATTTGGTACTATAAAACATATTTTCGTGGAGACCGTATAGATATGTAAAAATGTATCTTATTATTAGAATGCAACATAACAAATATATACACATACGATCTAACTCAGCATCACGACCAACAAAATGAAATGAACGAATTTTTATCATAGTTGAAAGTTCATAATGAAGATATCCTTTGTTATATCTTATTTTCATCTAGTTAGTGCCATACATATTTTCATTCTAATGTCATTTTACACAAATACAACAACGATAGTGACAATCAACAACTACAATATCAATCATCATGTTTATATACTTATCGAATTTGGATATTCAAGGATGCCTAATCCCGTAGGTCCATTTGATACAACCACACACGAGTTAAGAATACAATTATTATGAGTATTTTATAAAAACCATGGATTTTAGAAGTCTCCTTGCAAAGTTTTCCCACTGGAAACCAACTAAGCTATACGCTGGCCTAAAAGTTTAAAAGTCTTGACCACAACTTCCTATAAATTTGGCATATCTTTCAAGCTAATACTAAAAGGAGCAGTCATACTTGATGACTTGAAGAGAAGTAATTAATTAACGAGTTTTAAATAGGGAAGCCAATTGAAGAGAAATAATTAATTAACGCGTAATTAAACCAACTAAGCTATACGCTGGCCATAGAGTTTAAGATGCTACATAAATAAGACTAAAAACACACTTCAATGGACCGGGGTCATTTGAGATGCATTTGGAAAAAATTGATGCTTTTTCTAAAAATTCACACTAAATCAAAAAAATCCATAGGTGTCATGGGCACCCACGGGACCCCCTGGCTCCGTCCCTGCTCAGCAGAACAAGTTTCTAAACAAAACAAAACAAGTATCACAATATTACAAGAAATTGCATTCATGATCTGAACACATAACTTATTCAACAACATATAGAATCCAGTATAAACAAATTCAGATTAGTAAACGCTAATCTTTTTATCTTAGTAAAAATCATCATAGTTTCTTTTAACTAAGCTGTAGCCTTTGTGTTTCATGTTATAAACACATAAAAGTTTCTTATAAACTTCACTTTAATGTGCCATGTAACAAAATTTTCTTTCACCAAGTGTTAATACTTCTTGCATTATCTCTTTCATAACATTTTTTTTATGAATATATTTTGTAACCTAACACTCTATCCCACATAGGCTGAAGATAGAAGTTGTTGGTTACTTATATACCATAAGTTTGGGGTGTTAAATGTGTTGAGATTAGTATCATGTCTTTGATTATTTCAAAATCTATCAGGTTGAAAAAACCCGATAGCTACTTGGAATCTTCAAAAACTCATAAACAATCTCAACTTTTTTCTTTTGATTTGGTACTTTAAAACATGTTTTCGTGGAGACCTTATAGATACGTAAAAATGTATCTTATTAAAATGCAACATAACATATATAGTATACGTGTACGATCTAACTCAGGAGTCAACAACCAACATAATGAAATGAACAAATTTTTATCACAGTTGAAAGTTCATAACGAAGACATCCTTCGGTATATTTTATTTTCAACTAGCTAGTGCCATACATATTTTCATTCTAATGTCATCTTACAAATATACAATAACGATAGTGACAATCAACAACTACTATTTGAATATTCAAGGAAGCCTAATCCCGTAGGACCATTTGATACAACCAAGCATGAGAAAAGAATACAATTATTATAAGGATTTTTTAAAAGCCATGGATTTTAGAAGTCTTCTCATTCAAAAATAACTGAGCTATACGCCGGCAAAAAATTTTAAAAGTCTTGACCACAACTTTCTATTGGATGGAAATGCTATGAACCATATGCTAAGACGTTGGGCGATATCAATCAAGCCATAACACTTTATTTATATTTGTTTATCTTATGAATTTTACAAGATATCTAAATATATCATGAGCAAGTACAGTTAAAGTGTAAGAGACATGAGACTAAGCGGTTTAAATAATAACCTTTTCACTTACAACCATTCATGTATAAAATATATATACGGGAGAGCGACGACAAAGACTCTAAAATGTGGAAGTTTGAAGTAGAAGATGTAAATTGGGCAGGTAGGATACATTCCAAAAACTATATATGTTACTGTATTAAAATAATGTTCTACATCTTGTATACGTTGTGACCTTTTTTCTACATCTTGGGAATGTCTTACTTATTCTCGAAAACTCGATTTCAGGATGCCATTATTGTAACGAAGCAGGCCCGAGTATGGAATGGTCCTCGCAGTGCATTTAAACTTAATAAGGATGTTGGCTTTCCAAAGATTCAAGCACGGGTTATGTTGGTGTTTCGTTCATTTGTTATGCATGTAGAAAATAATTTTTTACTATTATGAGTACCATTTTTCTATGGACACATTAAATTAAATCATAAATCATATTTTAAGACATCTTTTAACTGAGAAACATCACTTTATGTGCACGTATACGGGATAATTAGCAAATGGAAGTGAAGTAAACTAACCATTTAACCAATTTCATACATGATTACCGTTTGTGAGACTTTTCTTAATGAAAAATCACTTATTATTTTGACTATTAATATGTTAGAGCTTGGTTTAAACTAAAAAGGTTACTTCTAATGGTACCACAATGTTTTGCGTCGCTACAAATATAAAAAATAAGTTGATTACAAAACATATCTATACTACATATAAATAGTGTATAGTAAAACCTTGAAAGTCAAAGGTGAGAGAAATGCATAGTGTAATTAATACTTTTATTAAAACACTTCATTACTTAAAAGTATAATAATTTATTCACATTGTACAACCAATTAAAAGCATATCTATCAAATTATAACCAATTAAAACACCGCTTATTAAAAAGTACAATAAAATTTTCACAATGTATAATTTAAACAAGCTACAATTTAAACAAGTTACGACATAATCCAAAATATAAAATAATTAAACACACTAATTAGTGTTATCTTTAAAACACCCTAAAATGAAAAGTACATGTTATTATACACATTATACAAATTATTAAAACATAAAGCTTCATACAAACTAACAAGTTGATGGTATATATAGTTTTGAAAACCAAACCGGACCAAAGCGTTCAATCAGGAACCAGTGTCGCCACCGGTTCGGCTAACCAATAAGCCATCTAAACACGAACCAGAGAGGACCCGTTGAAACCGATATAAACTGGTGGAATTAGGTCTCATCGAGATCTATTTATCCGGTTAATCGTCACAGGGTACCCGCCGCCGAAATGTGCGGGTACCCTGCTATACTATATATAAAGGAAAAACCAAAAAGTAAAAAGTGAAAAGTTAGAAACTAAAAAAAGACATGTTGAAAACACATATTTCAAAAGGAAACTATTAATACACATTGAAAATCGGGTTGACCCGCTTTAATTTGACCCGTTTTCGACCCAACCTATCGGGTTGACTCGGTTTAAATCGACCCGTTTTTCGACCAGAACGGTTCAACCGGTTGAACCACCCGGGTCGAACCGGGTTTCAAAACATTATGTTTATTCCCCAAATCTTCAAACTTTTATTATTTTTCGTTTATAACCCATAAGTTTTTTTTTATCACTAAACGATATGTCGGGATAAAATTCCGTTGCTATGCACGGGCACTCGTCTAGTTTCTTTAATGTCATACAATTTTCAACCTTTTATATTGAAACTCTATCCCACATAGGCTAAAGATAGAAGTCGTTAGTTACTTATATATTATAAGTATATGTGTGTTAAATGTCTTAAGACTAGTATTATGTCTTCGGATATTTCACTCTCTATCTGGTTGAAAAATTGAAAAGAAGAAGGAAACGTTCGAAAACTCATATGAACTCTTAGCTTTTTGTTTTTCTCTTTATTTGGCACTCTAAAACATGT
Organism: Chrysanthemum seticuspe; assembly: GCA_019973895.1. NCBI lineage: Eukaryota > Viridiplantae > Streptophyta > Magnoliopsida > Asterales > Asteraceae > Chrysanthemum > Chrysanthemum seticuspe. Next base: position 351,459,785 of record BPTQ01000009.1, read on the forward strand.
GTAATCTTTAATTTCACACAAACTAAAAAAAAAAACAACAATCTTTTAAAGCTAATAAAGAAACAATAGTAATGTAAAAATGTATTTGAATTCTGTTGATTAAAATGCAACGCACGATCTAATTCGACAGTCAACAACCAACATAAATTTTTATTAGATAATCCATACACTTATCATAACCATACATGAAATGAACATATTTTTAACATAGTTGAACATTCATAACGAGGATATCCTTTGGAACAACATATTTTCATCTAGTGATGTACATATTTTCGATCAAATGTGATCTTACACAAATACAACAACGATGACAATCAACAACTAGTATTTCAATTATCATGTTTAGATACTTATTGACTTTGAATATTCAAGGATGCCTAATCCTGACCATTTGATACTACCACGTACGAATTAAGAATACAATTATTATGAGGATATTTGAAAAGCCTTGATTTTAGTAGCCTCCTTGCAAAGTCTTCTCATTGGAAACCATGTGAGCTATATGCCGGCCAAAATTTTTAGATGTCTTTACCACAACTTTCTATAACTGTGGCAGGCATGTATTTCGAGTTAATGCTAAAAGGAGCCACACTTGATGACTTGAAGCGAAGTAATTAAAAACAAGGGAAAACTTAATAAAATTATAATGAGGTTGCCGTTCACTTAATTTAAACTACTATTTGTCCTAAGAACATCTAGTTAAAGAATTCAGTTGAAGACCAAAGAATGACAGAGACTGGTTGGATCTTACTTATTCAAACTTCTTCTTCAGTTTACAAATTTTACTCACCGTATCTTCAAGTGATTTTTTTACTTTTCTAGAGTGTCCGCTAATAATACTAATAACAACACTTACTTGTAAGATGTACCAATCAATGCCCTTTTCACTTCCAACTATTCATGTTTAAAACTATATCCTTTTATCCTAATACTCTATCCCATATAGGCTTAAGATTGAAGTTGTTGGCTACTTATGTACCATAAATGTATCTATGTTAAATGTCTTAAGACTAGTATTATATCTTCGGATATTTCATGATTTCCCAGGATGAAAAGTTCTAGCAAACCTTGGAATAGACGAAAACTCATACGAAGTCATTTTTTTTTTCTAGTGTGGTACTCTAAAATGTGTTTAATCTTTAATTTCAAACAGGTTATAAAAGAAAACAAACATTAAAACCTAATAAAGAAACAATACAAATGTAAACATATATCTTAATTCTTTTGAATAAAATGCTACGTGCAAAATAAACCACGGTCGATCTAATTCGACAGTTAACAATTAACGTAATTTTATTAGATAATTCATACACATCATAACCATATATGAAATGAACAAATTTTTATCATAGTTGAAAGTTCATAACTAAAATATCCTTCAGTATAACTTATTTTCATCTAGCTAGTGTCGTACATATTTTCGTTCTAATATGATCTTACAAAAATACAACAATGATAGTGGTAATCAACAATTACTATTTAAATCATCATGTTTAGATACTTATCGACTTTGAATATTTAAGAATTTCTAAACCCATAGGCCTATACTCCATACTAGTCGATTCTCTGTATTCCCAAATCTTTTTTACAACCACGTGCGAGTTTAAAGTATATTTATCATGAGAATATCTAATAGACCATAGATTTTACAAATTCTATTTCTTATTTGGAATCAACTGAGCTACTAGTCATGAAAAGAATTAAAATCTCAGACCACAAATTTATGCAAATTTGGCCAAGAATTTAAAAGACCAAGGCTCACACTTTATGCAATTTATGCAAATATCTAAAAGGTCCTGTTGATTTGGGCTGAAGTGATCCGGTTATATCTTTTTGTCATTGTTATATACTTACAAATAGAGGTGCACAAAAAATCAAAGACCGATCCGTTCCGAAAAAACCAAAAGGTTTCTCAAAATTTGAAAAACCGGTTTCCCTTGAACCGAACCATCGGTTTTTGTAACCAGTTTAAACCTTTTGTTGTCAATCTGTTTGAGAACCAGTTTAAATTGGACCACTTCTAGTTTAAGCCGGTTTAAACCGAACCGTTTCTGGGTCAAACCGACCATATTTTCTCTCTCAAAACCAGTTTTAAACCGAACAGGTTTTGGTCAAATCGGTTTTTGACTTGTTGACTCGAATCGAAACCAGTTTTGAAACCGGTTTGGTTTGAGAAAAAACCGAAATGTGCACCTCTACTTACAAATATTTTCAACTAACTCCCTACTAAAAATTTTGTATCTATTATCTGCAACTAGGGGTGTGCACGGTTCGGTTTGGGTTGGTTTTTGTCTAAAACCGAAACCGAACCACAATGTTCGGTTTTTGTAGAACCCAAAACCGAAACCGTTCGGTTTTTGGCGGTTCGGTTTTTTCGGTTTGTTATCGGTTTCGGTTCGGTTTTTCGGTTTCTAACCGTTAATATTTGGGTATGGCCAAATTATACCAATAACTTGTTTTACGTACAATTTTTTTTTTTTTTTTTTTTTTTTTTTTTTTTTTTTTTTTTTAATCTAAGCATAATAATGTTTATTGCATAATTCTACAATTACAAGCATATAAATGAGACATACACATACAAGTGAACATACACGTAGTATAATCATTATCGAATACTTATTGATATATTCACACAAAACACGCGACACGACAAACACACATATAAATATAAACGTTAAGATAAATATATTATAAATCCACTCACAAAATGAATATGAATTTATAAATTTGATTTATTTAGTTATTTAATCATATTATATTAATTAGATATTATTATATAATAAAACCGGTTCGGTTCGGTTTTTGCGGTTTGGTTTTTGGATGAAAATCGAAACCGAACCGTATGTTTCGGTTTCTGAAAATGTAGAAACCGAACCATCGGTTTTTAGTTTCAGTCAGTTTTCTCGGTTCGGTTTTTTCGTTTTTCGGTTCGGTTTCGGTTTTTTCGGTTTGTTTTGCTCACCCCTATCTGCAACTATATAAAAGATTGCCTAACTGAATCATTCGGCCTAATATCCATTTCTACTTGAATAACAATTCATCTTTTTAGAGCAATAACAACATATTGTATGACTTAAGTTATCAAAACTTTATATAATAAAGGATTACCGAAAATACTTTTTGATTTTGACATAAGTATTAATCTGATAAGCATGCTTGCTTAGCTACTTGCGAACCGAAATTCGTACATTCAATAGAAAAATGATTGAGAGGCCTAAATGTGTAGTGACCGGCATAATAAGTTTGCTAAACAACTCATGGCCATAAGGCCCATAACAGGTATTGTAAAGCAAAAATACTTTTAACCTCCATTACCAAAAAACATACATAATTTATTTAACGATGTATAAATTTGAGTAGTTATTCATTCTAAAACTCGAGTTTATGTTTGGTGCGTAAATTGCAGTTTTAGACCAAATGTAAACCAAACGTCTTGTGCGCCGTTACCAGTGAATATCATTTTGTATTGTTTGAAAGTATATCAAATGAAAACATAATTTTTCTCTGGTCCTAGTTTTGCTATGTATGTCTGTTTTGTGAGAAACCCAAATCATGATTGTGATTTCTTACTCTTGCATTTCTTTTATTCCATGTACATAAAATTCGTTAGCAGAATACATAATATAGAGAACTATGCCAATTTTTTATCCTAACATTTTATCCCGCATAGGTTGAAAAATGAAGTTGTTGGTTAGTAATATACCATAGTGTATGCCAGTTCCTTGTGATTAGACTAGTATTATGCTTTTGGCGGTATGATTGACCTAATGCTTGAGAAGTTTGCAAGCTAATAAATAATACTCCGTAATACATAGCATTAGAGACTTGATACAGCTAGGAGTTAATATGAATCCTTAATCTTTTTATCCTTATTTAGTATTTCTTTATAGGAAAAGAAGTTTACTTAAATAATGTCATACATTTTTTACACTTTTAGACTATAATATAAGATATGTATCATAATACACACGTATGCTTCTTAGGGTCTGGGTGCTATAAGCGAGAGTAACATTAGCTATATGGTAGTTTTTAATTACGTTCGATTATCTTAGTTAATGTTGGTGATTCCAAAGTTAATGAGCATTTGGAAATTGTAAAAGTGCATGCCTCAGATGTTGACGTCACATCACAATGGCCGGCCAAATGTTGATCGTGACCTCCTCCCCGAAGACGCCCCCCTTAAGCTAAACGTCTGGCGAGTCTATACACTCAAAAACGGCACCTATAGTTGGAGTGTTACACTTGAAACAAACTATGGAAGTGAGAAACATTTGTGCATGTTTAAAATGTGATGTCCGTAGGCTTTATTGCATAATCCACAGAAGTTTTATTTGGGATGGATGATGGATCGCTATATATTGATGATACTTGCTTTTTTAATCTTTCTTTTTTAACTTCTGTGATGTTTAGATGTTTCTTCGTAGTATGATTTGATTTGGAATTTAACAATCCAATAAACTAACCATTGAGCATTCAGTGATCGGCATAATGAGTTTGCTACACATCCTTGAGCGATGTATACAATTTCTTCACGAATGATTTAAAATAAGTTTCATGCTTAAATATTTGCAATCTTTCACTTTTAAAGCAACAACAACATATACTTTCACGTTATCGTCCAAAATGTATATGATTCAAGCTCCAAACACATAAACTAGTTTGCTTCTAAAAATCAATCTGGAATTCCAAGATATGTTTCTTTCAACACCTTTTATTACTCTTGCATTGTCTCTTTCTTTAGCTAACATTTTATCCCACATTGATTTGAAGAAAGAAATGGTTTTGTCTAATATACCATATCGTATGCGAGAAACTTGTGTTCGGAGAAGCATTATGCTTTCAATATTGTTATCTTCTTACTTGCTAAAGTAGTTAGTAAGGTGATAATAGGTTTGAAAGCTAGTACGATTGTCGATTTATTTTTTTTATTATCTTTTGTTGTACTCACTATAAAACATGTTTTAGCGAAATTAGTTTAGTCATTAAGACCGAACTTGGTTTAGTCATTAAGTTCACATGGCGTAAAAGGAAAGAATAGCTTGAAAGCCAGTTGATGAAGAATAAGAATTTGAGAATGAATAAGTTTGTTGCGAAATTTAGTAATGTGTTTTACCACTAATTAAATCAAAACTAAAAGAACAGAGAAAAAAGAATACACAGATACTGTCAAACCATTTTTTTTATACTTTTAAGCTTGAATATAAATCATAAGTGCAAATGAAATTTACATAAACTCAAACTTAAATCTAAGCTATTAAATCCGGTACAATCTAACTCAATAAGCAATATATGTCTCCTTGGATAACTTATGCACATATCAAAATCATCTACATATGAAAGTTTATAATGAGGAGAATAAATTATCTTCATCTAATATCATATTTATTTTCGTCCTAACGTATCTTACCTCAACACAACAACGATAGTCGCGATCAACAACTACTACTTCAAGTATCATGTTTAAACTTAACATGTGTCTCATTTCTGAACACCCATTTTGTCTCAATTGCCCTCTTTCCATTAGAAAGGTCAACCAATGTCCAAACCTCTTGAAGCTTAAACTGTAGAAGCTCCTTTTGCATTGATTCTACCCATCCTTCTTCAGACAAAGCTTCTTCCACTCTCTTGGGCCCCTTTTGAGACAGAAACAATTTTGCAGATCTTTATGACTATTTCTTTTGTGAAGTGATCTTGCAAAGAAACCTTGCTCAGGAAAGGTTTTAGAGTTCTTAACCTTGCTTCTTGTTTGAACTGGGGTATTCAAATTTTCAAGTATTTGTTTCTTGGGATGAATCTTGTGAATCCTTGTGATAGTGATTGGACTTTCATGAATGACAGTTTCCAAATTAGTAAAATCAGCATTGAAGAAATCTTCCATGTCTTCATCATCAGTAGGAGTATCAATCTCTTCCAAAGCAGGCACGTCAGGATCATGTGGATACTCCTCTTCACCAAAGAATGGCTTTGCAGTTGGTCCAAAGAAAGTACTATCATCAGTACTTGCAGCAGGGGTTTCACTTGTACTGGCAGTGGTAGAAGTTGGCTTAGCAGTGCTTTCATTATACCTAGCCGTGCTTTCGTTTGGCTTAGCAGTGCTTTCAGAATGCCTTTTCTTTCTTTCAATTTCTTCTACCGACACTGAATTATCTTTCAACAACTCATCTTTATCTTGATGATGATCAACATTGCTTCCAGAATTCAAGGCATCATCATCAGTGGGACCTTGTTTATCAATGATGGGTGAGACAGAACTAGCTTTCCACTTTTCAACCAAATAGAATTCCTTTGGAGAATCAGCTTCCTTAGAAATTGTTTCTGCATCAGAATCCTTTTGTGTACCTGCATTATCATTAGTGGAAGTTCCTGCCATTATAGGCTCATAATTCATAGATTTGGTTAGCATATCAATGTTAAACAGCCAGTCTGGTCCTTTGGTCTCAACACTAGGAGTCTCTTCACTAAACTGAACATGTAAGTTCTCTTCAACAATCCTAGTCCTCCTATTGTATACTCTAAAGGCTTTTCTATTAGAAGAATAGCCTAAAAAGTATCCATAATCAGCTTTTTCTTGAAACGTACCTAGGTAGTCTATGGTATTCAAGACACCCAAAAGGTTTTAGGAATGCAATCATTGGCTTCCTATCATGTAACATCTCATAGGGGGTCTTGTTATGAGGCTTCACTACCTTACTTCTATTCTGCACATAACATGTAGTGCCTACAGGTTCAGCCCAAAAGGTAGTTGGTATTTTAGATTCTGACAACATTGTCCTAGCAACCTCAATTAGTGTCCTATTTTTCCTTTCAGCTACACTATTCTATTGTGGTGTTCTAGCAACACTAAACTGTCTTTCTATACCCTTAGCTACACAGAACTAATTCATCACATTATTCTTAAACTCAGTTCTATTATCACATTTGATTACCTTGACTTTATGGTTTACTAGATTTTCTATCTTAGTAATGAAACTCTTGAGAATCTCACTAGTCTCACTCTTAGCAGCCAAAAAGTATACCCGATAAAATCTACTATAATCATCAGTGATAACTAGGCAGCTGTGTTGCAAAACAAGGCCTACAAGGCCGATTAATCACCGATTAGGTGCTACTGGGCCACCAACCTTGCCGATTTGTGTAACTGGGTCACACAAATCAGTCAACAACGGTCAGTGGCGGCCAATGACTGCTAACGATGGTCAAACTTGCCGAAAACATGCAAATCTTGTCGGAAATACCCAAAAATTGTCTTGAACAAGTTTAAATCAACTATATTTGATGTTTATATCTGTTACAAGATGCTTTTCAAGGAAAGTCTTGTTTAGAATACCCAAATCTCGCCGAAAATACCAAAAACTTGCCAAAAATGCCAATCCGATTAATCACCAGTTAATACCGCCTTAACCGATTACAAGTTACAGGGGGGTCGGCCGCCCGACTACCGATTCACGATTTTTGCAACCTTGCTAGGCAGTAATGCTTATGGTTCAAACTTTTAACAAAGGTAGGTCCAAATAAGTCCATATGAAGCATAAACAGTGGTTGTGTGATGGTGTTAACAGTTTTGGACTTACAAGAAGCTCTATATTGTTTTCCTTTCTGACAGGCCACAAAAAGTTCCTTACACTCAAAAACGTTAGAAGGTAACCCTCTCACTAAGTTGCCCTTTACAAGTTTATTGAATGTTTTGAAATTAAGGTGACCCAGCCTTCTATGCCACAATTTAGACTCATCAACCGATGCCTTAGCAAACAAACAAGTTAAGGACCTATTAGGAAGTACATCTTTAAGATCAAAAAAATATATGTTCTCTTTCCTATGTATCCTTAACTGCACAAATTTCTCATTAGGCATATTAAAATCAGGTGACAATACCACACACTCAGTTTTCCCAAAAAGTACCCAGTTTTTCTTATCACACATTTGAGAAACACTGAATAAATTGTACTTTAATCCCTGTACCAGATAGACCTTTTCAAAGTCTAATTTCCCTATTCTGATTGTACCTCTGCCAAGTATCTTTCCTCTCCTTGGATCGTTGCCAAATGTCACATATCCTCCATCAAAAGCTTCAAAATCCTCCAGGTTGCTCCCATCCCAAGTCATGTGCCAAGAGCAACCACTATCAAAAATTCCTTTGTGGACCCAAGCCAATACTGACTTGGGTCTGCCCCATGCATCAACATAATCAAATTTCTTTAGGTCCATTGATGCACAGCTGACATGATGTAAAACCTTGGTCTTAGGCTTCAATTGCCAGCTAGCTGAGGCCTTAACAGCATAAAAATGGTTTCCAACCACTGTGTCAGTTATCACCTTTGGAATTTTTAAAACTTCTTTTGTATCAGTGGTGATATTTTGCTTAGCAGTGGATTGATTTTGCTTAGCCGTGTTTACATTTTGCTTAGCAGTGGTTGGAACCCATTTTGGTGCAGCATTGATTATTGATTTTGTTTTACCATTCCTCATTAACACTGCCCTAGGAATCATATTTTTGTTAGGATGAGGGATTGTTTTCTTTGAAAATTTTTGATGATTTACCCTCCTCCAATGATTCCAAGCATGTGGTTGGTTTTTATAACAGTGTCTCTGTAAGTGCTCAAAACTACCACATGCAAAACAAGCCTTCTTAACACATTGAAACTCATCTCCTAATCTGTTTGAAATTAGTCCATTGAAGTTTCTCTGATTTCCCCTAGATATGTATCTTTTCATCTGTTCCCTAGGTACTTCCTTGTAGTCTACCACTTTCCTAGAAATTTGTGCTCCAAATCTAGGCACAAGGTTGGCTTGTTCAGAATCAACTTGCTTTACATTTTCTATCTTTTCAGGCTGAGTTGATTCAGATCTAACTTCCTCAGAATCTGATTCCCAATCTTCAATAGTGGGAGCATCAGATGTCCTATCAGAACCTATCTTAGTTGTTTCAGTCTTACTAATCTCTTCTATAGGTTTGTTAAAATTGAATTCACTACTAAATGACAATTCTTTTGTAGGTGGTACATGTTTCATAAGAGAGGGTGGTGGCATATTGTTGTAACCTATCCCAGAACCCTTTTTCATTAATTGACACTCTATTGATTTATGAACCAAATCATAAGCAAATTGTGTTTTAGCAACCCTAACAACATGTTTTTCTTTTTCTACTAGGGCTTCTTGTTTTACACTGTCTGCCTTTTCTAGTTTCTTTTTAAGCATCTTAATTTCTCTGTCCTTAAGATCAATTTCACCACCTAATATATTAATCTTATCGACATACTCAAACTCACATTTAATACATAAATTAAGTTTTTCTTCAACACTCTCAAGACCAACTTTATAACCGAAGGTATCAAGTGAAATCTATCTACTTCTTTTCTCAAACTCTCAATAATAGCTTTTTGTGATTCTAAGTTATCTTGACATGATTTAAAAGAACAAGTAGAATTTTTAGAATCATTAGATACCTCAGAATCTGAACCAGAAGATGAAGCATAGGCCATAAGAGCAAAGTTATGCTCTTAAGAAGCTTCACTAGCAAGAAAAGATGCATTGGGACCTTCTTCAATCTGATCACTCCAGTCATAATCACCAATACCATCTTGAGCAACCAATGCTGAAGAAGAAGCAGGCTCTTCAGTGATCTTCTTGATGCCTTCAATCCTTTTGGGAGCTCGACAGTCCCTAGCAAAGTGACCCTTCTTCTTGCAGTTAAAGCACTCCATCTTGCTTTTGTCAAATCCAGCTCTCCTTTGACCATCATACTTAACTTGCCTTTCAGTTCTTCTCAAAAACTTCCTTGCTTGGAAAGTCAACAGTGCCATCTGCCATTGAAGATTTATCTCTTCAAGATCATCAGGATCAATTTGATCTAAATCTTGATTCAAAACTGTAACACTGGTAGTTAAATCAGCCAGAAAAGCACAAATTGCACCATCACTGACATTATCACTAACAGTGGTATTGTTAGCAATGGCCGTGGTTATTCCATAGGCAGCATTGGATACATCCAGTGAGCTCTTGTGATTAGTGGAAACAAAAGCAATGTTTTGATTAGTTGAAGATGCACCAACACTGTTGTTCTCAGACTCATAAACCTTCAAGTTGTTGTAGAGATTGTCCAGAGTCATCTTTTCAAAGTCATCCTTATTTCTCCACACAACTGTGTGCACAGCCCAGTCAGGTGATAAACTTCTGATGAACTTCAAATTGATATCTTCTTGAGCAACTTTGTAGTCCACTAACTTCAGTTGGCTGATGAGTTTTTGAATTCTGTTATAAGTGCCATCAAGTTTTTCTCCACTAAGAGCAGTGAAGTTTTCAAGCTGATGCTTGAGCATATTCTTTCTTGATTTCTTGGTAGCTTCATTACCATCAAACCTTGTTTCAATAGCATCCATTAACTCTTTAGCAGACTCATATTATTCAAAGTCCAAAGCATACTCATTAGGTATTCCCATGGAGAGAATACTATGAGCTTTGATCTCCAGCTTTCTTCTAGCCTTGTCAACCTCACTAACAATGGCTATCTCAGTACCATCATCACCCTTCTTAGGAAGAGTATCACCCTTTTCAACAACATCCCAGATGGTGTAATCAATCATACGAATGTATTGCCTCATTAGCATTCTCCAAACTTGGTACTCACCCTACTTGAGCATGAGCACCTTTGATGCAGTAACCATGTGAGTTTCGTCAGACGTCTTAAATTACTTGAATAGAACTTAACTAAACTTCTTCTTGATTTCAGTTTCTAGATCACAAGCTCTGATACCACTTGTTGATCCCAGTTGAGCAAACGATCCTTTATAGAAACTGACTTAACAAAGACTTATTAAATATTACGCGGAATTTAATACTTAATCTTAAGAAGAAGAACAATAAACATTTTCAACACCTCAATATTATTATTAATACGAATACTCTAACCAGTATTAGGGTTTTACAACCTTGAAGTGTATCGACCTTAGATATAGCAAAACACACGTATATCTAATCTAACCTAGGACCTCTTTTTATAGGTTAAGGAGTCCTTTACATAATACAATACGTAACCTACTAGATAAATATCTTTTCCATATTTATCTAATACAAAATATTAAACCGACTATACAAAACTAGCAGTGCTTACAATACATTAGCAGTGGTTCTATATTACTACTAGCCGCGGTTTCACATCAGCAGTGGATTCATTCTTCTGTCTGTGGTTTCATTAACTCTATCTGTGGTTCCAACAGTTAGAATTTTTCATGATCTGAGGAACCTAAAACCCAACACTTGATCTTTCGAGTTTAGAAAGTAAGCCCACATGAAATGTGCGCAGTCATCTACTAATAAGAAGATGAGCTTCTTTCCAGAGTGTGTTGCTGGACTTATGGGACCACAAAGATTTCCATATACTAAGTCCAATGGGTTCTTTGATCTGAATTTAGCTTGGTTTGGAAATGGTGTTCTGATGTGTTTTCCTAATAAACATGCATAACAGATTTGTCCTGCATGATTTATTCTCGATATTCCATCCACTAGACCTTTCCTTGTCATCTTGTCTATTGCGTCAAAGTTCAGGTGACCTAATCTAGCATGCCATAACCATGCTTGGTCATCTACGTTTGCTAAAAGACATATAGGTGCTACTATATGTAATCTAATACTGTAAAGTCGATTCTTAGATCGTTCTACTTTCATCAACAACTTCTTGTTCTTATCATACAAAGTCAGTAAATTTCCATCCATGATGATCTTGCAACCTATTTCGGTAAGTTGTCCTAGACTAAGTATGTTGCTCTTGAGGTTTGGAATATTGTAAACATCCGAAATCATCTTTTGCTGTAGGTTTCTACATCCTAATAATATTGAACCTCTACCCTTTATCTCTACATACGATCCATCTCCAAAACGAACGTGTCCAGTGATGCTTTCGTCAATATCTTTAAAATGACACTTGGTTCCTGTCATATGGTTACTTGCACCATTATCTAAATACCATATGCTAGCATCTATTGTAACATATTTTCGGGGGTGTATCTGACCTTCGTTTAACAAAACTTCTTCAGTTTCGTGTGTAGCCATTAATAATGATGGTTCATTGTCTTCTAAGATACGGTTTGATTGTTCGGGGTTTGTTGATGGTTTTCTACATTCATTCCTTACATGTCCTGGTTTTCCACAATTATAACATGTAATTTTACTCTTATCCCATCCTCGTTTTCCATTATTTGATTTATCTATGTGGGATGAGTTTCCTCCATTCGAGTTGTTTCTATTTCCTTTATTCTGCCAGTTTCCTCGTGAGTGGTTTGATTTACCGCCGCGTTTGTAAAAATGTTTTCCTTTCTTTGAGTGTTCGCCTTGTGCGAATAATAAGTTGTCCTGGCTTTCTACTTGTCCTCCCTTTCGGATTTTATCCTTTCCTCGAATGCCTTAAGTTTTCCAGCGATCTCATCTAACGTAATGTCATCGAGATCATTCGTCTGTTCTATGGATGCTACTATTTGAATGAACCTATCTGGTGTGGAATCTAATAGTTTTGGTACTAAAAGTGATTCATCCAACGCTTTTCCTAATTCTTTAGCCTTCGTGGCGTAGCCGTTTAATTTGGCTGTAAATGCATCCACCGTTTCATCCTCCTTCATCTGAAAGGTCTGAAATCCAATCATCAGTGATTGTAACCGTGCTTGTTGCACTTTTTCTTCTCCAACGTGTCTCTTTTTCAATGAATCCCATAATTCCTTTGCTGTTTTGCAACTTGCTACTTGTAAGATCACATCTTCGGTCAATGCTTGATATAAGAAGGCGGTTGTTGCCTTATCCTTCTTATCATCTACTTGCGTGTTTTCCTTAGGTTCTATTGCTTCCCATAAACCTTGTGCTTCTAGTATCACCTAAATTTGTATAGTCCAAACTGTGTAGTTTGTGATTTTGAGTTTAGGGCATTGATACTGTGTCATAGGGGTTACGAGTTTTGGTGCAGTGTTACTGACACTCGCATCGTCACCGGGCATTTTGATAGTGCTTATGATCTTCACTTTCTAATTCGTATGGGAATTTCTAACTAGTGGTATCACTTAATACTACGGGGAACAGAAATAGTTATCCGGGAATCCTAATATGGAACTATGGATTTTTAATAGTATAAACTAAGTATCTATACTATAAATATGAAAGGAAATCCAAAAGTTTGAGATTTTGTGACTTTGTGTGTTTGTCACACGCGTATTCCCTTCTTGTCGGTACTAGAATATACCAACTATGTTTTCCTTTTCCCTCGTTCTTGTTTCCAAAACAATCGGTACACCCTTATTGATGTTTTCGACTTGCTTTCTTGAAAATATACCACTCCACGTACCACGTTGTCCTTCCTTTTGTGTCGACTTGCAAAAACAAATTATGCTTTTGATTTCTTTATCTCGGCTAATCTTGCCAGAACTTCTAAAAGTTCTCGGTAAACTTTCAAAGTTTTCGTTATTCTTTGCCTTCAAGTCTCGGATAAACACAAAAGTGTTTCAAAATTACTCTCGGTAATTTTCTTTCAAAAAGACCAAGCGAATTGCTTGTCTTTGTTCTACTACTCGACGGTAGTATGTCAACAAGTGAAAGCATATGCTTATGTCCTTGTTGCCCTCGTTGCTTGTCTGCGTTCCACAATACCACTTCTTCTTTGTTCCACACCGTATCTACAACAAACTACAGAAATACCCACGGTATCCTTGCGAGCAAGTGATCAAAATTCTCATGTCGTTGTCCTTTTGTATTGTGAGCGTTATTCCAAAACAATCTTCGATTGTTTTCTTATTCGGTATACCCTTCTCTTCAATCCAAGCAACGCCCATTTTTTTTGTCCAACGTACGTCTTCTTCTCCACCTTTGTCCACGACAAAGAGGTCTTGGTTTCGCTGTATGATATTGAATGCCAACACAGTTTTCTTTGTTTTGTTCTTGTCGCGTTCAGGATCAAGCCAACACAAACCTTCAAGTCACCACTTCGTTTGGTGCCTTGTCGAATGCAATTTCTACACAAGTACGGTCTTGCACTACTGATAACGCTACACGCGTCGTTCGGGGTCAAAGGAACTTCCTTTTCTTCAAGCAAGTTTTATAACACCCTAGGCAGTGAACCTAATCGTTGTAGTGTAGTAATTAGGGTAAGCCACGGGTATTGATATCGTTCTCTAGGGGAATAGGAATGCTAGTAAGAAGTTACTACGCTAAGGTTGGGGTTGAGGAAAATTATTTTTTATCTTTTTATATTTTTAAGGAAAGGAAAAGTATGAATCTCGGGGTTTGGATTTGGGGGTTGGTATTGCTACCGATTACTCTACTTATCTAATTATCTAATCTAAGGTGTATGTAGTCTATGTCTAATTATTGTGTGCTCATATGATAGTTTAAAGATGTGTTTACTTAGGTTTTACTACTCCTTAATTATCTCCTATTGGTGGTTGAATTGTCACGTCCTTATTCTTAGTTGCGTTGTGTGTCTAAGTTGTAGGGTATGTGTTTCTCCCTAACTCTTTGAACTTACCAAAGGGTCTCGTCTACAAAACCCACTAGGGATAATAAACTCTTATTCTAAGGCACTCTCTGGATGGTTTAGCTTACAACTACTCAAGGAGTCACATTCTAAGGTTCACAAAGATTTAATCAAGCATTAAGTACACAACGAATGACCTATCGCATTACTAGATCATTAATCAACTAAGATAAGAGACAACCAATCAATATTCAATAATTAAGTTTCATATTCCCTAAGCAAACACACAAGTAAATTAGCCGGACATGGAGAACATGCAAGCATACACACAAATAATCAAAGACATAATTGTATTAATGAAGTAAAACACTTATCTTGGCGTAAGATAGGGTTTGGAACCATAAAATACTGTACAAGACAGCCTTGGTTCGGTTTAGGTTTTTACTCCAAAAGACTACACACAAATACTGAAAAAATCGGATTCTATATATAAGATTAGACATGCGACGGCGTCACCTTATGTTTTGTGACGCCGTCGTGTCGCCGTCATTAGGGTTTCGTCTTGGCCACGTTAGTCTTGCGATGGCGTCACCTTATGCTTGTGACGCCGTCCTCTTCAGCTTCTGACGCCGTCTGGCTTGCATCTAGGCCGTCTGAGTTGCGACGGCCTACTCTTTTATAACTCGACATCGTCACTTGAAAATAGGAGTTTTGGCTTCAGTCCCATCACAAAATCCTCTGACGGCGTCGCAGATAAGCAGTGACGCTGTCACCTTATGTTTTCAGCAGCTTTGAGTGTCTTGATTCTGAGTTTGGCCATTTTCTTCGTATATTCGCGCCTTTTCGTCCAAATAAGTGCCATTCCAGCATTTTGCCTTCAAGAGACCTAAAAAGTGAAAAGGAACGATATTAAGCAATAACGGATACAAAAGTGATCAAATAAGGGCTTAAACGACCCCTCTAAAAGGTACATTTTAAAACCTTATCAACTACTTTCCTTGCTTCTAAAGTTATCCAGGCAACGTATATCTGATATATATGTCGCGTTCTTTTCTTCTGAAACAAGAGTTTCAGCGTGTTGTTTCGTCTTTGGTTTCTTTTGGTCTCGCTAAAATGAAAGTTTCTGGAAATGAATTGAAGTTTTGTTGTAGCGAGCGTGAGGCTCTGATGCCAAATGTTGGTCCCAAATATGAGTAGAGTCGATATATGAAATTGCAAAGTAAAACTAGATAACTTTTATTAATCGTAAAAAAAACTATTTCATGCTACATATTGTCGAGTATATATAGGCATCGAATGGACATGAGCCAAACGAAACACAATGGTTCGGTTTTTAACCGCCATAACTAACTACTAGAGATAACTAACTAACTAACATAACCGATATTCGGTTATTAAGTTTACAACGAGCAACTTTGGTCCTTTATGTTTCTGTGTCTTCGAAATGGAGCAATGAATCGAGATTACATGCTCACATAACATAACATAAAAAAAACATAATTTTAGTCGACTCATAATAAAACCGTACCAACAATCAATTTTAGTCGACTGGTAGCAACGGCCGGCTAAGCTGACTGGTAATCTTATTGTACCAACGGTGAACATTATGGACTGGTACCAACAGTCAACTTTAGTCGACCGGTAACAAAGCCATACGAACAGTCGACTAACAAACAAACAACATAACCTTTTTTTTTTTTTTTTTTTTTTTACAACAGAAAGATGAGAAAACGAAAGTTGGTTCTAAAACTTCAACCCCTAAAAAACCTTCCGAACAAGCGGGGCGTGTTTTTCCCTAGAAAAACATAAAGATCCACTATTTTATTTAAGGGAGCCCTCCTAACCTCCGGTGTGTAACCGGCGGCCGGAGGCGGCGGGTGAAGAGTTGTGGTTTAGAGTTTTAGGATCGGTAATGGATGAACTCGTAATACCATGTAGAATGATAATGTTTATTGATTGATTTGATATGAAGGAATACAAGATACATTTATAGCGTGTCTTATGATCTATAATGTACAGCTAACGTAGTTGCTACAGAACGCATATGAGGAAAAGCAGAGAGGATAGAAGAATGTTTATAGTATAGTGCATAATTCTAAGTTATGTAGTCGAAAACACTAATATTTGTCATTGGCATGTGATCTTAACCATGGGTTATAACTTAAGTGTATATACTTTGATCACCTGCAGGTTAAACTTGATACCTTTGCTATTGTTTTTGGTTTGCTATCAATCATGAAACGAAGTACTGAAATATTTTACCATAGATTGATGTTCAAGCCAAATATATGTTAGTTTGCACTTTTCTGGTCAAGATTTATATTCAATTCATAATTGATGGCGAAATTGTTGTACATGTAATGAAACCTATCTTAATTTCAATTTGAACAATTACAAATTTGACATGATCAGCAATCACCTCCAGCTTGCACCTGACCCCAAAAAAAAAGATTGAATATTTTTGTTCTCCATTGCAATAGTAATATCAGCACAACCAGAATCCATAACAAGAACAGCTGGTGTACCCTCCTGCATCAGTTGAATAAGTCGTCAACAGATATAAACACAGCAATAGATAACCTCAATCTTCATTTCATATAAAAAAACGGCATTAGGAACTCGGGTTACAAAAATCATAGAGTTAAGTTGGTCTCCTCTTTAACATATATTTTCACTGGCTGTGAACATTAGGATTTCAATGTTGATATCCAGGCCATTCAGCAAAACATGATTAAAGCCAAATAATGCAGATTTTAAGGAACAAAGAAATCATAGAATCAGCATTACCATATATTATTCTATCAAGTCTAACTTATTTACAAATAACCTAAGACTAACAATACCCATGAACTTCTTGCAAACAAGACGAAAATTATTGCAATTTTCATTAGACAAATGATCGAGCAGTATAATTCAAATTGCATATGCAATCGCGAGACCAACTTATCTACTCAGTGCTCAAAGTATCTTAGTTTAGTAACTGATTTTGAAATGGAAAATTTAATAATATCTTATGAAATCCAAAATATAAAAATTGAAGTAAAGAAAGTACCTTCAAGAAAAGTGGTTTGTGTATTATTGGATCCTAAATTTGGGCCTTTATCGCTTCTCAAAATCAACACTGGAGCATGGTACAAGAGACTCCAGCCGTGTGTGCTTGCTTCATTCATATCCAGTATGCACCATATGCCATTTCATGAGGCTTCCGAAGACCTTGAATATCAAGACCCCCCAAACGAAAAATGCTACCCGGAATATGAATAATGTTCGTAAATCTTATATCCAACTTTTCTAAACATTCTAAACATCCAAGCTCTTTAGGCAATTTTTCAACTTGAAAACAATATGAAAGATTGAGATATTTTAGACTTTTCATGTTAGATACACTTTTTGGAATATATTGTAAAGCTACACACTGCTCTAGGATTAGCTTCTCTAAGCATTCTAATCGACCAATATCCTTAGGTAACTTCTCAAGATACCAACAATTTCTTACTTCAAGATATTTCAGTTGTTTCAACTTACAAATGCTATCTGGAAGACATTGAAACTTTATATTGGACAAAATTAGCTCGTCTAGAGATTCTAATTGGCCAAAATCCTTAGGTAACTTCTCAAGATGCCAACAATTTCTTACTTCAAGATATTTCAGTTGTTTCAACATACAAATGCTATCCGGAAGACATTTAATCATTTCACACCAAACAGTTAGCTCCTCTAGACATTCTAATCCGCCAAGATCCTCCGGTAACTTCCTAAGATATTTACAAACTTCGAGTTTGAGAGATTTCAGATGCTTCAACATACATACACTATCTGGAAGACACCGGATCTCTGTATTGGACAAAATTAGCTCCTCTAGAGTTTCTAATTGGCCAATATCCTTGGGTAACTTCTCAAGAAGCTCACAATCCTGGAGTTTGAGAGATTTCAGTTGTATCAACATACAAACACTATCTGGAAGATACTTAATCTTTCTACACGACATAAATAACTCCTCTAAATTAACCAATTGTCCAAAATCATTCGGCAACTTCTCAAGATGATGACAATCTTCGAGTTTGAGAGATTTCAGTTGTTTCAACATACAAATACTATCTGGAAGAAACTGAATATTTGTATAGAACAAATATAGCTCCTCTAGAGATTCTAGCTGGCCAAAATTCTCGGGTAACTTCACAAGACTCGAACAGATTTGGAATTTGAGAGATTTCAGTTGTTTCAATATACAAACACTATCGGGAAGACACTGAATATTTGTATGTGACAAAAATAGCTCCTCTAGAGATTCTAATTGACCAAAATCCTCAGGTAACTTCGCAAGATTATAACAATCTTGGAGTTTGAGAGATTTTAAATGCTTCAACTTACAAACACTATCTGGGAGATGTTTAGCATCTGTGGATGATAGCATTAGCTCCTCAAGATATTCAAACCGGTCAAGGTCCTCAGGCGCTTCTAGAATAAAGCCTTCAAGTATAAGCTTTCTCAAAAACTGTAAACTACAAATTGGCTTTGAAAGATTTTTAAGGTTTGTACAAGCACAACGACCCATAGAAGTAATCTTATCAAGATTTCCAAACAATGGCGGCAGATATTCTTCAGAAAGACATGTAAATTCAAATACTGGCAAACTTTCAGAATGTGATGAGCATACTATGTGCGTGGCAATAATATGTAATTCCGATAAAGAACCAACCTCAACTGATCCAGACAGTTTCTCAAACATAAAATATTCTAACCTCTCACATCCACTTAGTTCTAAGTAGACAAGTTTTTTAAGACAACCAATGGGACCATTTATCTCTTCGAGATACAAACAATCTTTAAGATCTAACCTCTCAAGCTTTGGAGTCAGCCCAAAGTCAAGGGTCCTCAACTTTGAATGACTGAGGTCTATGGATCTAAGCGTTGGACATTCTTTGGGCATGTGAAAGTTTACCAATTCACATCCTTTAAGACTTATGATCTCAAGATCTGAAGTCTGCCCAAGCTCAAGGGTCTTCAACTTTGAACCGTTGAGGCTGAGGTTTTTGAGCTTTGGACATCGGAAGGGCATTCGAAGTTCTTCCAAATTACAACAGCCTACAAGACTTAACGTCTCGAGATCCTGATTTGGCCCGAGGTGAACTTTTCTCACATTCAAGTTATCTAAGCTGAGAGATTTTAACTTTGGGCATCCATTAGGAATGTAAAGCTCTATTAAATCACAACATCCAACAAGACTTAATGTCTCGAGATTCAAAGTCCGCCCAATGTAAAGTTTCCTCAAACTCGTGTAATCGACGCCAAGAGATTTGAGATTTGGACATTCATCACGAATGTGAAGTTCTATCAAATCTGTGCATTGTTCAAGATTTAATATCTCGAGATTTGGAGTCAGGCCAAGGTTCAACTTTCTCAACGGTGTATAACTGAGGTCAAGAAATCTCAGCTTATTAAGAACCTATCATAAACAAAAAAATCCGTGTGAAAATATATTGGTGTACTAACAATCTAATATAGATCGGGTACAATGGCTGTTGGCTTGAGCCATAGCCTTCGGCATGAGCCTTTGGCGCGACAACCCACACCGAGGTTGGGCTGGTAGGGCCTGGCGCCGTGGCCACCAGCTCACGCCGAGCAATGTTTTTTGTTTGTTTGTTTGTTTTGGTGGGTTTCTATCTCTTTTGTTTGTGTTTGTGATCTTTTGTGTTTGTGTTTGCGTTTGTGTGATAGTGTGATGTGTGTGTGTGTGTTTTTTTTTTGGTTGTTTTGCAGGTGGAAAGGAGGAAGACGACCACTGTTTTTTTTTTTTTTATTTACTAACAAAGTAACCAACGAGCACTTGACACCTAGTAGAAGTTGGGATAGAATTATGCTCTATATACTTCACTTATTGTCATAATACATAACCGTTTTCATTTTATTCGGTTATTTTCTGTCCGGTTTTATCCGTTTTTATCCGTTTTCGTAAATCGTCCATTTCTATCCGTTTTCATTTTAATCTGTCCGGATAAAAACAAATAAAAACCGTTTTTATTATCTACGTCAAAACGGTTTTTATCTGTTTTTATCTGTTTTTATCCGGACAGATTAAAATGAAAACGGATAAAAATGGACGATTTACGAAAACGGATAAAACCAGACAGAAAATAACCGAGTAAAATGAAAACGATTATGTATTATGACAATAAGTGAAGTAGATAGAGCATAATGAGTTTTTTTGTAAAGTACGTTATGAATTTATAGTTTTTTTCCAATTATTAATTATTGTAATAAAGTTTAAACCAGGCAAGCCTACAATAATAAAAGAGGGTAGGGTAATATGTTTTATTATTGAAAGTTATTTTTTAGTTAATATATATTATTTTAAGAAAAAAAAAATGCATTATGGCACCATAAAATTGATGTTATGCTAGGAATTGGGGTTTTGGTGCCATAGCCAAAATTCGTGTTATAGAGAAAAAGTGTTGAGGTGGCACCACTTTTTTTATGCCACCGCTCTTAGGCACCGAACCATACCTAGCCCTCTAATAAATCATGATAAACAGCCAAACAACTACTATTCTACCTTTCCATTTGGCGGATTCCAAAGTTGTAAGATTGAGCTAAAAGACATGTCAAGTCCAACAAGATTGTCTGCTTGAAATGTTTCATGTAAAGATGAAAAGGGGTAGGCTCGCCAACTAAGATATTGTAAAGCATCTGGAAAGCGCTGGCTTACTTTGATGTCATTCCAATTAGCTCCAGAACACATGTAAAGAACTCTAAGTTTCTTCATGTTCTTGAGACCTTCCATAACAGTTCTCAGATCAAGTGTCAATGGGGACAGTTTTATACATCTTATTGCTTCATTACCCTGGAAGCCAAAAAGCAGTAATAACAGAACACATGTCACAACGATTAACAAATGAAAATGAGTTAGTTTTCTCCAGCTTAAAATAAACTCAATACTTACCATATTATTGGCCAATATATCTTCAATTTCCTTGCCCACCCATAATCGACTATGTCTTTTATGCTCATCGTGGTGCAAACGACGAACAATATTCCTACCCATTTCTTCTATATGGTCATGCATACCCAAGTCCCCATGACGAGATATAGTTATGAGAGATTTCTGCTCAAGAACTTTTAAACCACTTATAGCATGAAATCCACAGCTTTTAAGCACTCGGATTGCTTTGTCTTTCTGCTCACCTTTGAGTATGCATGCAACATCTAGGAATATTTCCTTGCGATCAAAATCTAGACCGTCAAAGCTTAATTCCAAAATTTTCAGAGTTTCCTCCAGGGGAATTTTTTTCAGTCTTTCTATGGAATCCTTCCATTCAATCTCATTTTGACCACGGAGAAGGGAACCTAAAATTCTTATTGATAAGGGAAGTCCAGCAGCATAACGTACAACTTGCCCTGATAGCTCTTCATAACCTTGAATTGGTATCTCTCTCCCAAATGCATACCTACTGAACAGGCAAACTGCTTCCACATGTGACAACATATTGACATTATGAATCAAGCTCACTCCGTATGCTACCAACACTTGCTCATCTCTTGTTGTAATGATAATTCTACTTCCCGGTTTAAGCCAACTAGGTTTACCGGCTAACACCTCGAGTTGGTCTATGTGATCCACATCATCAAGAACAAGAAGAACTTTTCTTCCACACATTCTCCTCTTCATCATATTTTTCCCATCATGAACACTATCTAAACTGATGTGTTCATGTAACACAGCCGAAAGTACTTTTTCTTGTAATATCTTCAAACCAGACAAAGTGGCCTTTGAAACTTCTCTGACATTTTCAACAAAGCTTTTAGCTTCAAATTCAATAGATATATGGTCAAAAAGAGCTCTAGCCAAAGTTGTCTTCCCAATACCTCCCATCCCTTTGATCCCTATCATACGAACATCACTCAAACCAATTTCTAAAATTGAAACAACATCCTTTACCCGGTTTTTCATTCCTACTAAGTTTTCATCATCATAGTTGGTAAAATTCATCTCTAGCGAAACCTCTTCAACTATTTTTTGGATGAACTTAGCTTCATGCCTGTATGTATATAGGATCCACTTAGATAAATTATATTTCCAACATGAATGATTAGATAAAAAATCTATTACATACAATTGTACATGGAGTAATAACATAGTCATGTAATCATTGTTTTATAGAGCTGGCAAAATTGTAAGGGTCATGTGTATTGTGTAATGGGTAATTTTTAGTGTGTGCAGTACGTATGGTTGGGTCGAATTGGATTAACCCAGGGCAATTTTTTTGCACATCTTCTAAATAACCAGAAATAAGTAGTGTTTTAAATATCGTAATAATCTATTTTTTGATAATAGCGTGGGATTTTCCATGAATTAATTATACATAAGGCAGCATTAAACATTTGTGTTTTTAGGGTTCAGCAAAGTTTTATTCAACTGACTTGAAGACCTCATGGAACAAACGGGACATGGATACCAATGAACAATAATATATTTGTTAAAATCGATCGAGATCTCGTATGCCACAAGTGAATATTTGCGACAAGAAATGAATCCTAATTTTCGGATGACCGAGCCTTTTAATCCAGTCCATATAATGTCTTTTTAGGAAGCCAGCGGAAATGCATCTCAGGTACATCAATTAGTAGGTATGAGAGGATTAATGTCGGATCCCCAAGGGCAAATGATTGATTTACGGGGATCCCCCCGTACTAATTAAGAAATAGAAATTTGAAATTTAATTCAATTTTATTATAGGATCTATTTGATAGCTTTTTGTTTGAATCTATTCAATTCAAAACGACTCGCTTTCTAGATGATCCCTCTAGAAGAAGGCGATTCTAACAATCTTTCTAGTTACTTCATTCTCTATTTCTATTTGAGAGATAGGATGACCTTTACGTAAGGATTATATTGCTCCCAATTTTTATGAAATACAAGATGCTCATTAAATGATAAAAAACCAATCTTCACTTCTACAATTCTATAGATTTAAGATTCTATTCTAGATTATACATATAGATTAAACAGAGTAATTGAAGTCTCGTTTGTATTATGGTTTGTATTTTTATTATGCATAGACTAAAAAAAATACAATAAAATTAGTGATTCATTGGGATTCTAAAATTTTGAAAATACTTCTTTTGGATGAGCCAAGTCGATAGGAGGAACCAAATGAATTCTGCAGCATCAACTTTGGACTGCACACATCACTTAAGGGGCCGGATAAATTGATAAGCCAGGCATTCCCGGCCCACCAAGCGAAACGGGTTCTGATTCTCGAAGAATGAGGGGCAAGGGGATTGATCGAAAAAGATCTCTTGTTCTTATTATAAGATCGTGATTGGATCCGCATTTGTTTGGTAAAGAGAATAATCTTCTCCTTTAAGAATAATCAAAAATATGAAAACATCCTCTGGCGTTGAGGGAATTGCGCGTATAGAGATTCAAAAAAGAATCGATATTATCCAAATCATAATGTATATGGGATTTTCAAAAATATTAATTGAAAGTCGGCTCGAGGAGTCGAAGAATTACAGATGAATTTACAAAAAGAAGAAAAAACGGAGGAAGACCTCCTAAGGATAAGAGATATAGGGCTAAAGAGAGAGCCAAAAAAGGATCTTTCGTGTATAATCCTGCATAATCCCGAATGTTCTCAGTTCCGGTACGTAGATCAAATAAGACACCCAAGGTCTTCCAAAAGTGGAAAAGGTGTTAGAAGTGCGTTCAATTGATTCAATATCGATGAATCTCCAAAAGAGTCTACTTCCCCTTAAATGATGAATCCCGTAATTCTTAATTAAAGAGAGTACCATGGAGATACTATACAATCAATCGAAGGGGAAGATCAAATACAATCAAAAGGGGAAAAACGGTGTTATTGCTCAATATTTTCGCGGATAATATTACTAATTTCGTCTGCTTAAATGGTTACCATGAGTATTTCTTAATTCTTTTTTGAAAAAATAAATAAAAAAAAAATAATGCCTAAATGTAGAAGGCATACCTACATTGCCTTTGCGGGTAAAAGAGTAATTGAAACATTAAATAAAACAGTACTCAAACGTTCACAAGAGGCTGAGTATTTATTCGAAATCCAAAACTTTTTTGAATGATATTAGTATTCTAGAAAAATTCAAAGAATAGTCAACCTTTTTCAGATATAATCTATCTGATTCAGAAGGGAAGAACTTGTATCAGTATCTCAATTTCAGTTCAAACATGGGTTTGATTCACACTCCATGTTCTGAAAAATATTTACCATCTGAAAAGAGGAAAAAACGGAGTCTTTGTCTAAAGAAATGCATTGAGAAAGGGTAGATTTATAGAACTTTTCAGTGAGAACGAGATAGTGCTTATTCAACTATCTCAAAATGGAATCTATTCCAAGCATATATGCCATGGTCCCTTACTTCGACAGGGTACAGATATCTAAAGTTTTCATTTTTAGATACTTTTTCAGACCTATTGCCGATACTAAGTAGCAGTCAAAAATTTGTATCCATTTTTCATGATATTATGCATGGATCAAATATATCATGGCGAATTCTTCAGAAAAAATTATGTCTTTCACAATGGAATCTGAGACTTACTATATCCATGTGAATTATGTCCTTTATCTCTATGATAGTATTATTCCATTATTGCTTACTAATAATAGTAGAATGAATGGTCCAGAGTCAAAAAGAGATTCTGGGCGAACACTATTGATGAATCAATCAAATAAATGGATTTTAAAAATTCCTATATGATTTATAATCCGTACCCTTTCCCGATTGTCTCTCTAAAAGAGTTGGGATATAGTATATTATACTCAATTATATATTTGTGTATTGATAAGACCATTCACTATTTCTTGAAGCTCGATCTCTCTCCCGGATGAACCATATAGCTAAGAGCGATCCCAGGTAAGATCGGTCCAGGATCATGGGATCCTTTTCTATCAGATAGGAAGGGTTGTAGCGCAAAATGTACTTTTAAGTAACTGCCCCATAGATCCTATATCTATCTATATGAAAAAGAAATCATGTAACGAAGTGGATTATTATTTGTACAATTGGTACTTCGAACTTGGAACGAGCATGAAGAAATTAACAATACTTCTTTATCTTTTAAGTCGTTCTGCCGGATCGGTCACTCAATGGTCTCTACCCGGACCCGATAAAAAAATGGGATCACTCCTTATGGACTCGTTGAGAATGATTTTGGTCTTATTTGATTGAAGTTATAGCTTAGAATAACCTCAAATTATGAAAGAAGGAAAAGGATTGAATAATCTATCTATGACGAAAATAGAATAACCGCCTATTTTTTTGTGTTGTAGGGGTATACACTACGCTCTAAAAAGTCAATTATAAATTTTTTTTCTGATCAATTTCTAATTTTAATAGATAGATGGGATAAGGATTTTTGTTGAAGTTTTTATTTTCTTAGCTAAAGGTAGATCAGAAAATGCCATTGTCCTATCGCTGCACTAAACTTTGAACTGGAATAAACGAAGACAAAGTGAAGTCGAAGAGCAAAGTTTAGTCTAAACAATTTCAGAATTCTTGTTTTTACTTTCTAAACAATGGTTAGGCGGAAAGGGTACCCTTAGACCATAAGCCAGTGAGAAAGAAAACCTAGCTAGCCTATAAGCTTCCCTCTCCAATCATTGCTTGACTCGCCGTAAGTAGAAGTTATTTCAAACTCTTAAGTTAATCAATCAAGTAATATGCATGAAGCCATCAACTATTTTACGGAATGCATGAATTGAAAAAAAGAATGAATAACAAAAAGAAGTGGTAATGGGAACATTTGTACTATATGTCCAAAATAAAATTGGGCGGATCTTTACCCGGAGTAGAGCATAAACCTAAAAAGATTAAAGAGGCCCATTTAAGAACAAGAAAATGACATCGTGATTTGGATTGAATCTCGAGGAATGGGCTAGACCGGGTCATTTCTCAAGAACAATAGTGAAAGGCCCCGAAACTACCACTTGGATCTGGAACCTACATGCTGATACTCCCAATTTCGATAGCCATACCAGTGATTTGGAGGAGGTCATCATCAGTCAAATAAAATAGATCATTCCTTTGGGAAGAACCAATCAAAGAATTTCTTTATATCCCTTCTACTATTTCGCGTGGTATTTTGTAGGGCTAAAGGATCTTGACCAATTTGAAAGATTAGATAATGTAGTTGAAATAACTGAATTTTGGGTTGTTCGATGAAATAAGGGAAACTCAATGGAATTCATAACTATCTCAATTTTTTTCCTTTTTTCTTTTTATTGTCTGAAAAAACTTGTTCTTCTTCCGTAAAGAATTCTTCCAATAATTCCGAACCAAATCTTTTCAAAAAAGCACGTACATTACTTTTATGCTTATGAGCTAAAGTTCTAGCACAAGAAAGTCGAAGTATATACTTTACTCGATACAAACTCTTTTTATTTGAAGATCCACTATGATAATGAGAAAGATTGGGTTCCCTTAACCAAGCCACTGCCTATGAGTCGTCGGCTCATTCTTCAACAGGAACACGGTCAGAGCCCTAGGCTCCTCCCACTGCCATCACTCGATCCTTATCAAACTGACTTCATGTCCGCGAGGATCCCACCAGAGCGCAGTAATATCCGTTTTATTAAGTTATTTAGTAATTCCTTTTGGGGATCATCTTCTTTTAGGCGATCTCAGTATTGGTGTTTTTTTATGGATTTCTATTTCAAGTATAGATCTTGTCAGCAGTTTTCTCGAAGCTTCTTGTTCATATCTCTCATCAAAAGGTACTATTCGATAATGTTTTGAGCTGACTGAGGATTTATGGTGTGTTTTCAAATCATCTTCGGGTGTTATTTTAGGGCTAATTACTTAAAAAAGCATCAAACTTGACACTTTTTAATTACCGTTGTATATAGCCATGTTTTTTATTCTAACGTGACACTAAACATTCGAATTTCGTACATTGTACCTAGTGACGGCCGCTAGTACATAACTTGGCATCGTTAGTCCTTTATATTAACGGTCGTCAGTAAATAACTTAAAATTCTGTTTTCTCGCGTCAACATGGCATCGTTAGTCCTATATACTAACGACCGTTAGTAAATAACTTAAAATTTCATTTTCTTACGTTTTGGTACGTTTTCAATATTTTTTTAATGTTTTCGTCTATTTTTTACGCTTTCCTCTTTTTTTAACGTTGTAGACCCTTTTTTTACATTTTACGTCTGTTTTTTACGTTTTCGTCTATCTTTTTACGTTTTCGTCTGTTTTTTTAAGTTTTCGTCATTTTTTTCGTTTTCGTTTTTTAAAGTTTTTTACGTTTTCGTCTGTTTTTTACGTTATCGTCAGTCTTTTTTTTTTACGTTTCCGACCGTCTTTTTACGTTTTCGTCCGTTTTTCTTACGTTATCGTCTGTTTTTTAAGTTTGCGTTTATTTTTTTACGTTTTCGACTGTCTTTTTACGTTTTCGTCTGGTTTTTTTTATTTTTTGTCATTTTCTTACGTTTCGTCTCTTTTTTACGTTTTCTCTCGTTTTTTTACATTATCCTATGCTTTTTTACGTTTTCGTCTATTTTTTTTTACATTTTCGACCCTTTTCTTACGTTTTATACGTTTTTGTCCGTTATCGTCTATTTTTTTATGTTTCGTCCCCTTTTTACATTTTCGTCAATTTTTTTACATTATCGTCTATTTTCTTTACGTTTCTGTCCATTCTCTTACGTTTTCGTCCCTTTCTACGTAAAAAAGGTAGTAAACGTAAAATAAACAGAAGAAAACGTAAAAAGACAAGTGATAACATAAAAGAAGGGTGAAAACGTAAAAAAAAGTAACGAAAAGGTAAAAAAAATAGAGAGAAAAGGTAAAAAAACGGACGAAAACATAAAAAAAAAATGACGAAATAATAAATAATGGCCGAAAACGTAAAAACAGAAGAAAGTAAAAAAAAGTACGAAAACGTAAAAATGAAACAAACGAAAACATTAAAAATATAGACGAAAACGTACAAAAACAAATGAAAACATAATAAAAAAAAAAAAAAAAAAAAAAAAAAAAAAAAAAAACGAAAACGCAACAAAAAGACAAAAACGTGAAAAAAACAGACGATAACGTAAATAACGGGCGAAAACGTAAAAAAAGGACAAAAAATTAAAAAACAACAGGCGAAAACGTAAAAAAACGGACGAAAACATTAAAAAACAAACGAAAACGTAAAAAACGGTCATAACATGTGCAAACGTAATAAAATAGACGAAAACGTAAAAAATAGACGAAAACGTAAATAAATGGAAGAAAACATTAAAAAGTTGACGAAAACGTAAAAACAGACGAAAACGTAAAAAAACATACGATAAAGTAAAAAAAACTGGTGAAACATACGGTAACGTAAAAAAATAGTCGATAACGTAAAAAAAGGACAAACACATAAAAAAACGGACGAAAATGTAAAAACAGACGAAAACGTAAAAAGGGGTCAAAAACGTAAAAAAAACAAACGAAAAATGTAAAAAAATGACGAAAACGTAAAAAGATAGACGAAAACGTAAAAAAACAGACGAAAACGTAAAAAAAACAAACGATAGCGTAAAAAACAGTTGAAAACGTAAATGAACGGACAAAAACGTAAAAATAAGATCGAAAACGTACCAAAACATGACTAAATACAACGGTAAAAAATGTCAAGTTTGATGTTTTTTTAAGTAATTAGCCCTTGATTTTAAGGGAAATGAAGCTACCCTGAACCTGGTCCGTATAAAGTAATGCTCAACTCTTAAGCATGCAAAGACGTACCACCGAAGTTGCAGGGTGAGTGGCTGTTTGTTACTAGATTATGGTCTCACAGGAACCATAAAACATTCAGAATCTCGGTAGCTGTGAACAGAAAATCTCAGGTTAATTGAGGAAGTAAAGGTTGTTTTGTTTAACTGAATGGTCATGAGACTATGAGGGCAGGAA
Organism: Chrysanthemum seticuspe; assembly: GCA_019973895.1. NCBI lineage: Eukaryota > Viridiplantae > Streptophyta > Magnoliopsida > Asterales > Asteraceae > Chrysanthemum > Chrysanthemum seticuspe. Next base: position 351,489,150 of record BPTQ01000009.1, read on the forward strand.
ACTTTCTCCCGTTTGAGAGTCTTGGAGATATCGAGCTCTTCATGGTTTTGCAACAAGATTGCTCTTTATTCCCTTTGTAACTCTAGCATTTTACAAGTTTTGATGCTATAAATTTTCTTTTCATTTTTCAAATAAAAAAGATAAACTAACATGGATTGAACCATTTATTAGTAATTAAATTGATAAATCTGATATTTGATGGAAGATCTATTGACAAGATTACAGTTTGAGTTGGATTGTGATCCTCTAAGAGCACCCGGTGTGGGGTTAATCGTGCCTCGCCGTTGGTGACCTGGCGGTTCGCCGTACCCCGCCGCCACACCGGGGTGGCTCGTCGTGGGGCGTCGTTGGTTTTGAAATCGTGGTGACGACTAGTGTGGAGTTCTGACAAAACTGGTGTAGTGTGTGTTTGTGTGTGTGGTTTTATTGAATAAAAAAATTAAAATGGTAGTGGTGGGCCCCAAATGAAGAGGTTGAGGTTTGTTATGAGTGAGGAGGAGGTTTGTTGTGGAAAAATGGGATGCTGATGTGGCGCTGAGGTAGCACGACGACGAACCTGACCCTCGTTTTGACCAATGTTTTAAAAACCGGTTTTTTTATCGACCCGGTTAAGTCGCCGGTTCACCGGGTCACCGGTTCAACCGGTTGAACCGCCGGGTCGAACCGGTTCTATACATATATATACTTTTTCCTATATTTAATAAGTAGTATTGCATAATCTAATAATTTATCCGTTTTTATTCATCAATTCGATTAAACCCATGAAGAAGATTAAGACTATATCAAAAAGTTTTGCTTTTTAAGTTTACATCTATAAAAATATAGCCAAAATTTTCAAGGTGATTCAAAATTATAGAATGGTTTATAGTAAAACTATATTAATTGGTGAGTCTAAGATTATATATAACTATAATTTACTATTTTACAAAATTTTAACAAACATTAGTTATCATCGTTTTAACTTTTCAATTAAACCTAGAAAAGTTAATAGGAAAAAAAATCATTTTGTTAATTTTTTTGAAAAAAAAAAAAAAAAAAAAAAAAAATGATAAAAAGTCACGACCCGGCCGGGTTTATCAAACCGGGTCAACCCGGGTCAACGAAAAACCGGCGGTTCAATCCGGTTCTCAACCATACAAAAACCCGGTCTCCGAACCGGTTCCCGGTTCAACCGGTTGAACCGGCCGGGTCAACCCGGGTTTTAAAACATTGGTTTTGACACCTACTGCTCTAAAATTGAAATGAACAAGATACATCATGTTCACCAATCACAAAATAGATAATTGATAAAATGTTTTATTTTGAATGAAAAAATAGGGCCCACATATATGACTCCTCTCACAAAGTTGACAACGCCTATCATGTAAGGTTAACATAAGAGGACCCTAATTCATATAAGATACCATGATGATCCTTAAAAGCATAGATGACTAGATTGGAAGAAAACAAATAAAAATATATTGAAAAGATATAATGAGGGAATTACCCATCCGTGGTGTTCTTTAACTCCCACCCAGCCAAGTTTGCCGCTTCCTTAAGAGCATCTCTCCATTTCCCAACAGCCTCGTCTTTTTCATGTCTGGCAAAGGCTTCTCCAACCGCTCCACTTTGTTTGTGCACTTCTGTCGGTTCCACATCATAGAATATGGGGTAAGCAGTATGCTGATCTGTCATCTTTTGACACTCCATAATCTTTGCAAGCTCTTCCAAGCACCAAGATGAAGAAGCATAGTTCTTGGAGAATACAATAATGTAGAATTTTGAGTCTTCAATGGCATTAATAAGCTCATCGTTAATAGTTTTCCCTTTTTTAATTCTCTCATCATCCTTGTATGTGTGAATGCTTTTCTGCTGAAGAGCATAATAGAGATGATCAACAAAATTCTTACGAGTGTCTTCACCTCTAAAACTTAAAAATACATCATAGTTGAAGCTCTTTTGAACGGATGAAGCTGAAGTAGATGCCATTGAACTTATGATTTGGGAAATTTTACTTGCACTAATTGCAAAGAATCAACTGAGTGAGATGAACAACCTTTGTAGAGCAATTATTAAGTCAACTGTGTTCGTTTGTGTGGATATATATTAAAACCCATTATTTGGTCAAATAACAAAAGTTGCATTTACGATCCTTCGTGTATTCAAATATTCCTATTTTGTTCAAGCATGTTAATTATTCTTACAAGAATGATTTTATTTGTAGAGAAAAGTTAATTACCATATTTCAGAATTAATTTTATAATCATTTATTATTTTTCAAAATGCCTTACAAATTTAAAAATAAGATTTTTTTTCTTTTGATCAGGACACGAGGGACTAATGCATAATTTTCTCGAAAAAGGTTTTGTGTGCGTAAACGGCTTGAACCTCACCGACCGATAGTGTAAATTACCATATCTAGTACTAGCATTTAAAGGTTGGTAATCTTTTTTTTTTTTTTTTTTTTTTGTTCAAAACATAACAAAACGAAAAAAGCAATACTGTTTTTTCTTCACGTTTTTGCATGAACGAAACTATTTGCATTGAAAAGGTAAGGATTGTTTATCTACTAAGTTTATCATAATGGCTTTTCGACTATGAATGGACCAATCTAATAATTAACTCCTTACAAATTAGTAATATAGCAAATGACGGAGCTTGAACCATTTTTTCAGAGGGGCCAAAGTGACATTTACTCACTTTAGGAGGGCCAAATAATCAAATAAATATATTTTGCACTAAAAACAATTTACACTAAATGCAAAAATTTTTAGAGAGACCAGAGCCCACTTGTGCCATTAGTATCCTCCGTCCTTACAATTGGTTACATTGGAACTAGGAATGTGAACGCCTTTTTGTTTTTTTTTTAACAAAACAAAAGAATGTGATAGAGACACAAAAGACTCTTTTTTAAAAACAAATAGAAAAAAAAAACATAAGATTGCTTATGTGTAGACGGCTATTTGTAATTTGTCTTATTACAATTTAATATCATATTTGTTTCTCGATCTTTTCAATATTTTATACTCCCTCCGTCTCAAAATTATTGTCAGGAGACAAGTAGCACAAAGATTAATAAAAGTGGGACCACTATAACTCTCAACCACTCAAATGGAATATTCCCTCATTATATTCTCTTTTTCTTACTAAAATAAGAAAGTAGACAATTAATTTGAGACATCCATAAAAGGAAATACGGACAATAAATATGAGACGGAGGGAGTAACTTATTATGAACTTTCGATGTGATTATTCGTTTTTCTTGACTTATATGTTAGTTGCATGTGTTCTGGATGCATGCACATATAAGTTGAAATTAGTGTATCTTTTATATACGAGTAATAAAGGAATAATATTATTTCGGAGTGTTTTTTGTCAATTCATTTTTATTGAAAAAATTATTGGGCCAATAGAAAAGCTCGATTTCGTCACGTAAGCAAAATCGTGTGATGTGATTGGTTAACAAAAGTCAAAATTAAATTTATTTTGGTCAAACTTTAATAAATTTGGTGGAGAAATTTTGTTGATAAAAAAACACACAAAAATATAGGTGTCAAATTTGTGAAAACAAAAACTTAAAAAAAATGAGGTAATTAATAAAACTTTATTGGTTGAATTTTTAAAAATTATATAGAGTTAAGTGTAATATTATAAGCCTCCATGTTTTTTAATAACTTTAAATTATAAACAAATACCCCCTTATACTTTATACCATTTATACTTTATATCTTAAAAAATACAATGTATATATTGTTTTAAAATAACAACATATAAATTTGCATAAGATTTATTAATTTTTTTTTTTACTATATACGTTTAAAAATGACTCATTTATTTTATTTTTAAAACTTTAACCTATGTGGACACGAGTTTACATTTTAAATACGGCTAAATTGCTGAAAACAAGAATATAATTATCAAATTTTAAGCACGAGTTACTTTAATATAAAAATAAATATACGTGATTGTGCTTATAACAATGACTCATATAATTCTTATATATTTATATAAGGATATCTAGAAAAACACTTTTAAAAAACTTTAAAGAGTATACTTTAACTTGATCAACGCTCATTATGTGGTATTAAACTTACATTATGTGTACAACATAATATCAGTAGTGAAATTTAAATAACAACATCAACATATTTGTCAGCTAAATAAAATTAAATCTTGAGTTGTCTAGCAGAAATTTTTACAAATATTTTACCAAATTCTAATGAATATTAATCCATAATGAAAAACTCGTGCATAAGTATTAGTTGTACTTATATCACAATTTTCATGGGCATATTCTTATATGTGTATATACCGAACTAAAATGTTAAATTAAATTTGATTTATATGTAAACTTCGTGCGTGCACAAAACTTATAACTATATAATTATATGTAATTAGTTTTAAACACACGATATTCAGTATTAACACAAAATAATTTTTTTATCAAAACCCCGTGCGTGCACGGGTATTATAACTTGTTATACATTTATATGATAATGGGTAAATAGAAAAACCGTATAAAAAAATACATAATAGATGTTACATTTATAATTTATAAATATTTTACAAAAGATTTTTTTTACGAAAGGACTGTGACATGCATTTATAAAAAGATGTGAATTTTGTTGGAAAATTGGTTTTGCAAAATGAGTTTTCGCAAATTTTAGACACTATTTAATATATTATATTTATATTTCCTGGTAGCTTTGCGTTCTCCTTGACGAGAGCTTCACAACGAGCTAAAGAGTGTCAAAAATGGAGTTGATATGAATGATATATCTTGTCTCAAAGTGAGGCACTTGAAACACAAAATTTGGAAAAGTGGGAGTATCCCATATCACCCAAAACAAGAAATGAAACATTGTTTATATAGGAATCTTGATATGAACCTTCAAATTGATTTGTTGGTTTTGAAGTTTCTGGGCCAAAATGGGTTCGAAGCTTCTGAACTCATGCGAGCCCGCGCGACCTGCGGACATGAAGGCAGCTTCGAGTCTTTTTGCTGCAGATTCGAGTTTCCTGAATATATTTTGTGTAAATAAAAGATATGCATATTACGTTTATAATATAACAGATTTGCATATCGGGTTATTTTTTAGCAATATACTGTTTTGGTGACCAAGACATGTTACGCTATAAGATAAACTATTCCTCATTCAGTTTTAAAAGACAATACGCAGCTCCATACCAGACGTGTTCCAGCATTCTTGGATCAAAAACGCTCAAGTTTTCCGTGATCTTTCAGGCAAGTTGTCTAGTCCGGCTATAAAACTGTTGTGTACATTGTACCCTGGGAAACAGACGGCGAATCTGTTTTAAGGGAATCGTGTTCAACACGAGCCTCGTACCATTGTCTTTACTGTTTTCATTTCATTATCGATATAGAGTCTGTCTTCTACTTTTACTCCATTCTGTTTGTTATTTATTTATTGTCATTTATTTCTGTTAATTTATTTATTGTAATTATAATCTGATTTTCATATATAAAGTGTACACCGTTTCTCACAAATTTAAAAAGAAAATAGATAATTAATGAAGATGATTTTCATTGATAATAAGTCATTTTATGAAAGTTTTTTCGTAAAATATTTAGTGGTTGTAGCAATTTCACAAACACATATAAAAAGTTCATAAACATACATGGTTTTTACTTGCATAAAAACACATAGATTAGATAAAAAAAACATTGTAACGTAATGAAATATATATGCTAAGTAAATAGAAGATCGACTCTACCCTACATCTTAGCAACACTTAATAATTTGACCAACAATTCTCTTTCAAACATCATTCTTACTACTACAATATATGTGAGAACGGCAAAAGTGGGTGGTTATTATTTTTTTAAGATTTTGCTATTTGTAGCTTTAACGGCCATGTTTAAGGAACTTAACATGCATAAGTGATGAGAAAGTTTTACAACTCTTTTAGGCAGTATACCCAATCATAGTAGTGTAGTATGAATAAGTATCGGGAGTTGATCGAACATACGAGGAATAGCGATGTAGGTTAGAGATGTAAATGCAAGAGACCAAGAGGGAAGGAGATTCTTTTAGTATTTTGTATATTTCAAAGCAATTAAAACAATCGATTGAGACGGTGATTTGAACAAATTAAACCAATAAAAGGAAAGTACAATGAACTAGTGGTTTGAACAAGGATAAGGGAAATGCGCTTGCCTAGACAAAACACCCCTTAAAAAAGATGATTCAAACACAAAGTTGACTAATGGTTGCAAATTAGCTTTAGCAACTGTCACTACCTTCGCTTTATAAAGCCATGTTATCAACCTTTTCGGAGGTTTTAACCGTGGTTGTTTGTTAGAATATTAGTGTATAGTAGTTAGGATAAAAATTTAGGAGGCTAGCTGTAGTTTAGCTCAAACTTAAGAAGGTTAGTTATGTAGTAGGAAAGTTCATAACCTCCTCAATTGTAGATTCCTTGTTCACCAAGGATTAGGTTGCTCCCTGTCATTCTCTATAAATAGGGATGGGGGTGGGATTTTATTTTTAACTTCTTTTTTTTCTCATGTTAATAAACGTTTGAGTGTAAACTATCTCATGTGTGTATGTGTTGGTGCCAATCAACATTAAGGGATCATAACCCTTTGTCGAGGTCTTGTTGGAGTAGTTCTTGATTCGTGGTTCCGCTCTAGAAACCGGCTTGTTGGATTTCTTCCAACAATTGGTATCAGATCCTTGTTCAAGAAGAATGAATCACTCATCATGGAGAGAGCCAAAAAAAGAGAAACGAGTGAACCAGGTTTGGTTCATCGGTTACTGCGCAGTTGTGGGAGAATTGGCGCTGCGAGTTCGTTAACCGTTGGATTTCTACGAAATTCGAACTGTAGGTTTAAGACACATAGATCTAGGTTCTCACCGGAGGGATCTTGCATCTGAGCTTCTAGAAAGGAGATATTTACTGTCGAATTTTCTGATCTTATGGTTGTGTTCTTTGTCATTTTTCGGTTATTGTTTGGCTATCGTTGTGTAAATTACAAGGTTCAAGGTTTCTAGGTTTACACGTCAAGATTACTTGGGCAACAAGGTTCTTGAAGTTGTCTTGAAAGTATGTGGATCGATTCTCCTATGGTTATATAAAATCATTTTATTTTGTCACAAGGTTCTTGGAGTTTCGGTTTTGTGCTTCAAAGGTGACAAGGTTTTGCAAGAAGTTTCAACTTTAAGAATCGGTTTCTTGGAATTAAAGTCTTGGTGGTTCTTGGAATACATGTAAGGTTTAGCCTTGTCTTGTGATTCAAGAAAAGTGATTACTTGGAGTACAAGGTATATCAAGGTTGTAGACTTGAGGTGGAAAGATCAAAGCTTTAGGGTTTATCTAAAGGTTAGTAGATCAATTATTATAAGCGGATTTAGCACACGACTTGTGAGACTTGTTAGTATAGTTGGTTAAAAAGAAACTTGAGAAGGTTTGTAGCAAGGTTAAAGAAGAATGGCTAGTATAAATACTAGGTTAAACATTGAAAAGCTCAATGGGAATATTGTACAAAAACATGGAGGTTCAAAACAAGTTAGATTCAAGCAACTTGGTTTTGGTGTTAAAACAAGGGTCCATGGAGTACATGTTCAAAAGCGTGTTTGGTTTGAGGTGGAATTGGAGAGAGCTCAGGAAAATCGTGAAGCTGAGGTAATTCAGGAGAGTAACGATCGTGCTGTAGTGGCTCAAAGAAAGTTGGAAGTTAAACAATTTGAAGGAAAGACAAACACGGATTGCTTGGTTAATAAGTAGGTACACCTTGGTGCAAATGTTGGGGTAAACATTATGAAACCCGAAGTACCTGGTCTAGAGGGTGCAAAGGGTAATGTTGTTGAAAGATATAGATGTGACAGTAATATGGTTGCTTTAGGAGTTGTTGCAGTTATAGAAGAATATGCACATGAGTCATTGACTTTCAGGGATGCAGTTGCTTGTGAGGTAATTTCCAAGTGGATGACTGTAAGCAAAAAAGATATGGCTATTCGGTCTAGTATGTGTATACTCATCAACTGTTTCAGGCGAAGCAGTGACGACAGTAACATATATTACTGGAAGTATGCAACGGGTATGTTCATATATCTATTCCTCTATATAGATTATATGGGGTTTACTTGCGAAAGCAAGGCTGAGATCTTGATTACCAAGGGGTTGCTGGATGAAGCAACAGAAATCATACTTGGTATGGAGATCTTTAGGACTCAGAGTGGTAAAACTCAAAGGGTGTCATAATTTAGTTTTCTCAACGGGATGTCGGTTTAGATATTGTTAGGGGACACTCTATGCTGTCGTTAGAGGGTGGTCTGTAAGGGAATCGTGAAGAACAAAAAAGTGTAAGGGGTCATGCATATATGTAGTTGGATGTCATGAGTATCAAGTGGTCTGCACGAAACCTGACATAACATCAGTGGATGTGGAAATGTTGGATAAGTTTGATCATGGATTACAGACAGACATACAGGATTTTGTGGATTTTGATTACACCATGGGTAGATCAATCACTATCATGGGTAGATCAATCACAATGTACGGGGTTATGATACAAGATTGTGCGATGAGCCGGAGAGCTATATTGCAGCACATGATGACTTTGTTAACAACTACAACGGATTATATGACACTTGCTGGAGAATTGAAGGAGGATACATGGCTAAAGGGACTGTCAACAGATTCAGATTTGAGCTAAGGTTAGTAGCGGGTATTTCTACTGGTACCTTGACTAGGTGGTTCCCGGTCTGAGGTTCCAGTTGAAGCTGTTGCGTATCGGAGAAGGCTAACTATTACCATTAAGGTGGAAATTGTTAGAATATTAGTGTGAAATAGTTAGGATAAAATTTTAGAGGGCTAGTTGTAGTTTATATCTAGAAAAACACTTTTAAAAAACTTTAAAGAGTATACTTTAACTTGATCAACGCTCATTATGTGGTATTAAACTTACATTATGTGTACAACATAATATCAGTAGTGAAATTTAAATAACAACATCAACATCTTTGTCAGCTAAATAAAATTAAATCTTGAGTTATCTAGCAGAAATTTTTACAAATATTTACCAAATTCTAATGAATATTAATCCATAATGAAAAGCTCGTGCATAAGTATTATTTGTACTTATATCACAATTTTCATGGGCATATTCTTATATGTGTATATACCGAACTAAAATGTTAAATTAAATTTGATTTATGTGTAAACTTCGTGCGTGCACAAAACTTATAACTATATAATTATATGTAATTAGTTTTAAACACACGATATTCAGTATTAACACAAAATAATTTTTTTATCAAAACCCCGTGCGTGCACAGGTATTATAACTTGTTATACATTTATATGATAATGGGTAAATAGAAAAACCGTAAAAAAAATACATAATAGATGTTACATTTATAATTTATAAATATTTTACAAAAGATTTTTTTTATGAAAGGACTGTGACATGCATTTATAAAAAGATGTGAATTTTGTTGGAAAATTGGTTTTGCAAAATGAGTTTTTGAAAATTTTAGACACTATTTAATATATTATATTTATATTTCCTGGTAGCTTTGCGTTCTCCTTAACGAGAGCTTCACAACGAGCTAAAGAGTGTCAAAAATGGAGTTGATATGAATGAGATATCTTGTCTCAAAGTGAGGCACTTGAAACACAAAATTTGGAAAAGTGAGAGTATCCCATATCACCCAAAACAAGAAATGAAACATTGTTTCTATAGGAATCTTAATATGAACCTTCAAATTGATTTGTTGGTTTTGAAGCTTCTGGACCAAAATGGGTTCGAAGCTTCTGAACTCATGCGAGCCCGCGCGACCTGCGGACACGAAGGAAGCTTCGAGTCTTTTTGCTGCAGATTCGAGTTTTTTGAATATATTTTGTGTAAATAAAAGATATGCATATTACGTTTATAATATAACAGATTTGCATATCGGGTTATTTTTTAGCAATATACTGTTTTGGTGACCAAGACATGTTACGCTATAAGATAAACTATTCCTCATTCAGTTTTAAAAGACAATACGCAGCTCCTTACCAGAGGTGTTCCAGCATTCTTGGATAAAAAACGCTCAAGTTTTCCGTGATCTTTCAGGCAAGTTGTCTAGTCCGGCTGTAAAACTGCTGTGTACGTTGTACCCTGGGAAACAGACGGCGAATATGTTTTAAGGGAACCGTGTTCAACACGAGCCTCGTACCATTGTCTTTACTGTTTTCATTTCATTATCGATATAGAGTCTGTCTTCTACTTTTACTCCATTCTATTTGTTATTTATTTACTGTCATTTATATCTGTTAATTTATTTATTGTAATTATAATCTGATTTTCATATATAAAGTGTACACCGTTTCTCACAAATTTAAAAAGAAAATAGAGAATTAATGAAGATGATTTTCATTGATAATAAGTCATTTTATGAAAGTTTTTTCGTAAAATATTTAGTGGTTGTAGCAATTTCACAAACACATATCAAAAGTTCATAAACATACATGGTTTTTACTTGCATAAAAACACATAGATTAGATAAAAAACATTGTAACGTAATGAAATATATATGCTAAGTAAATAGAAGATCGACTCTACCCTACATCTTAGCAACACTTAATAGTTTGACCAACAATTCTCTTTCAAACATCATTCTTACTACTACAATATATGTGATAACGGCAAAAGTGGGTGGTTATTATTTTTTTAAGATTTTGCTATTTGTAGCTTTAACGGCCATGTTTAAGGAACTTAACATGCATAAGTGATGAGAAAGTTTTACAACTCTTTTAGGCAGTGTACCCAATCATAGTAGTGTAGTATGAATAAGTATCGGGAGTTGATCGAACATACGAGGAATAGCGATGTAGGTTAGAGATGTAAATGCAAGAGACCAAGAGGGAAGGAGATTCTTTTAGTATTTTGTATATTTCAAAGCAATTAAAACAATCGATTGAGACGGTGATTTGAACTAATTAAACCAATAAAAGGAAAGTACAATGAACTAGTGGTTTAAACAAGGATAAGGGAAATGCGCTTGCCTAGACAAAACACCCCTTAAAAAAGATAATTCAAACACAAAGTTGACTAATGGTTGCAAATTAGCTTTAGCAACTGTCACTACCTTCGCTTTATAAAGCCATGTTATCAACCTTTTCGGAGGTTTTAACCGTGGTTGTTTGTTAGAATATTAATGAATAGTAGTTAGGATAAAAATTTAGGAGGCTAGCTGTAGTTTAGCTCAAACTTAAGAAGGTTAGTTATGTAGTAGGAAAGTTCATAACCTCCTCAATTGTAGATTCCTTGTTCACCAAAGATTAGGTTTCTCCCTGTCGTTCTCTATAAATAGGGATGGGGGTGGGATTTTATGTTTATCTTCTTTTTTTGCTCACGTTAATAAACGTTTGAGTGTAAATTATCTCATGTGTGTATGTGTTGGTGCCAATCAGCATTAAGGGATCATAACCCTTTGTCGAGGTCTTGTTGGAGTAGTTCTTGATTCGTGGTTCAGCTCTAGAAACCGGCTTGTTGGATTTCTTCTAACAATTGGTATCTGATCCTTGTTCAAGAAGAATGAATCACTCATCATGGAGAGAGCCAAAAAAAGAGAAACGAGTGAACCAGGTTTGGTTCATCGGTTACTGCGCAGTTGTGGGAAAATTGGCGCTGCGAGTTCGTTAACCGTTGGATTTCTACGAAATTCGAACTGTAGGTTGAAGACACCTAGATCTAGGTTCTCACCGGAGGGATCTTGCATCCGAGCTTCTAGAAAGGAGATATTCACTGTCGAATTTTCTGATCTTGTGGTTGTGTTCTTTGTCATTTTTCGGTTATTGTTTGGCTATCGTTGTGTAAATTACAAGGTTCAAGGTTTCTAGGTTTACACGTCAAGATTACTTGGGCAACAAGGTTCTTGAAGTTGTCTTGAAAGTATGTGGATCGATTCTCCTATGGTTATATAAAATCATTTTATTTTGTCTCAAGGTTCTTGGAGTTTCGGTTTTGTGCTTCAAAGGTGACAAGGTTTTGTAAGAAGTTTCAACTTTAAGAATCGGTTTCTTGGATTTATAGTCTTGGTGGTTCTTGGAATACAAGTAAGGTTTAGCCTTGTCTTGTGATTCAAGAAAAGTGATTACTTGGAGTACAAGGTATATCAAGGTTGTAGACTTGAGGTGGAAAGATCAAAGCTTTAGGGTTTATCTAAAGGTTAGTAGATCAATTATTATAAGCGAATTTAGCACACGACTTGTGAGACTTGTTAGTATAGTTGGTTAAAAAGAAACTTGAGAAGGTTTGTAGCAAGGTTAAAGAAAAATGGCTAGTATAAATACTAGGTTAAACATTGAAAAGCTCAATGGGAATATTGTACAAGAACATGGAGGTTCAAAACAAGTTAGATTCAAGCAACTTGGTTTTGGTGTTAAAACAAGGGTCCATGGAGTACATGTTCAAAAGCGTGTTTGGTTTGAGGTGGAATTGGAGAGAGCTCAGGAAAATCGTGAAGCTGAGGTAATTCAGGAGAGTAACGATCGTGCTGTAGTGGCTCAAAGAAAGTTGGAAGTTAAACAATTTGAAGGAAAGACAAACACGGATTGCTTGGTTAATAAGTAGGTACACCTTGGTGCAAATGTTGGGGTAAACATTATGAAACCCGAAGTACCTGGTCTAGAGGGTGCAAAGGGTAATGTTGTTGAAAGATATAGATGTGACAGTAATATGGCTGCTTTAGGAGTTGTTGCAGTGATAGAAGAATATGCACATGAGTCATTGACTTTCAGGGATGAAATTGCTTGTGAGGTAATTTCCAAGTGGATGACTGTAAGGAAAAAAGATATGGCTATTCGGTCTAGTATGTGTATACTCATCAACGGTTTCAGGCGAAGCAGTGACGACAGTAAAATATATTACTGGAAGTATGCAACGGGTATGTTCATATATCTATTCCTCTATATAGATTATATGAGGTTTACTTGCGAAAGCAAGGCTGAGATCTTGATTACCAAGGGGTTGCTGGATGAAACAACAGAAATCATACTTGGTATGGAGATCTTTAGGACTCAGAGTGGTATAACTCTAAGGGTGTCATAATTCAGTTTTCTCAACGGGATGTCGGTTTAGATATTGTTAGGGGACACTCTATGCTGTCGTTAGAGGGTGGTCTGTAAGGGAATCGTGAAGAACAAAAAAGTGTAAGGGGTCATGCATATATGTAGTTGGATGTCATGAGTATCAAGTGGTCTGCACAAAACCTGACATAACATCAGTGGATGTGGAAATGTTGGATAAGTTTGATCATGGATTACAGACAGACATACAGGATTTTGTGGATTTTGATTACACCATGGGTAGATCAATCACTATCAGTGGGTAGATCAATCACAATGTACGGGGTTATGATACAAGATTGTGCGATGAGCCGGAGAGCTATATTGCTGCACGTGATGACTTTGTTAACAACTACAGCGGATTATATGACACTTGCTGGAGAATTGAAGGAGGATACATGGCTAAAGGGACTGTCAACAGATTCAGATTTGAGCTAAGGTTAGTAGCGGGTATTTCTACTGGTACCTTGACTAGGTGGTTCCCGGTCTGAGGTTCCAGTACTGGTTGAAGCTGTTGCGTATCGGAGAAGGCTAACTATTACCATTAAGGTGGAAATTGTTAGAATATTAGTGTGTAATAGTTAGGATAAAATTTTAGAGGGCTAGTTGTAGTTTATATCTAGAAAAACACTTTTAAAAAACTTTAAAGAGTATACTTTAACTTGATCAACGCTCATTATGTGGTATTAAACTTACATTATGTGTACAACATAATATCAGTAGTGAAATTTAAATAACAACATCAACATCTTTGTCAGCTAAATAAAATTAAATCTTGAGTTATCTAGCAGAAATTTTTACAAATATTTACCAAATTCTAATGAATATTAATCCATAATGAAAAGCTCGTGCATAAGTATTATTTGTACTTATATCACAATTTTCATGGGCATATTCTTATATGTGTATATACCGAACTAAAATGTTAAATTAAATTTGATTTATGTGTAAACTTCGTGCGTGCACAAAACTTATAACTATATAATTATATGTAATTAGTTTTAAACACACGATATTCAGTATTAACACAAAATAATTTTTTTATCAAAACCCCGTGCGTGCACAGGTATTATAACTTGTTATACATTTATATGATAATGGGTAAATAGAAAAACCGTAAAAAAAATACATAATAGATGTTACATTTATAATTTATAAATATTTTACAAAAGATTTTTTTTATGAAAGGACTGTGACATGCATTTATAAAAAGATGTGAATTTTGTTGGAAAATTGGTTTTGCAAAATGAGTTTTTGAAAATTTTAGACACTATTTAATATATTATATTTATATTTCCTGGTAGCTTTGCGTTCTCCTTAACGAGAGCTTCACAACGAGCTAAAGAGTGTCAAAAATGGAGTTGATATGAATGAGATATCTTGTCTCAAAGTGAGGCACTTGAAACACAAAATTTGGAAAAGTGAGAGTATCCCATATCACCCAAAACAAGAAATGAAACATTGTTTCTATAGGAATCTTAATATGAACCTTCAAATTGATTTGTTGGTTTTGAAGCTTCTGGACCAAAATGGGTTCGAAGCTTCTGAACTCATGCGAGCCCGCGCGACCTGCGGACACGAAGGAAGCTTCGAGTCTTTTTGCTGCAGATTCGAGTTTTTTGAATATATTTTGTGTAAATAAAAGATATGCATATTACGTTTATAATATAACAGATTTGCATATCGGGTTATTTTTTAGCAATATACTGTTTTGGTGACCAAGACATGTTACGCTATAAGATAAACTATTCCTCATTCAGTTTTAAAAGACAATACGCAGCTCCTTACCAGAGGTGTTCCAGCATTCTTGGATAAAAAACGCTCAAGTTTTCCGTGATCTTTCAGGCAAGTTGTCTAGTCCGGCTGTAAAACTGCTGTGTACGTTGTACCCTGGGAAACAGACGGCGAATATGTTTTAAGGGAACCGTGTTCAACACGAGCCTCGTACCATTGTCTTTACTGTTTTCATTTCATTATCGATATAGAGTCTGTCTTCTACTTTTACTCCATTCTATTTGTTATTTATTTACTGTCATTTATATCTGTTAATTTATTTATTGTAATTATAATCTGATTTTCATATATAAAGTGTACACCGTTTCTCACAAATTTAAAAAGAAAATAGAGAATTAATGAAGATGATTTTCATTGATAATAAGTCATTTTATGAAAGTTTTTTCGTAAAATATTTAGTGGTTGTAGCAATTTCACAAACACATATCAAAAGTTCATAAACATACATGGTTTTTACTTGCATAAAAACACATAGATTAGATAAAAAACATTGTAACGTAATGAAATATATATGCTAAGTAAATAGAAGATCGACTCTACCCTACATCTTAGCAACACTTAATAGTTTGACCAACAATTCTCTTTCAAACATCATTCTTACTACTACAATATATGTGATAACGGCAAAAGTGGGTGGTTATTATTTTTTTAAGATTTTGCTATTTGTAGCTTTAACGGCCATGTTTAAGGAACTTAACATGCATAAGTGATGAGAAAGTTTTACAACTCTTTTAGGCAGTGTACCCAATCATAGTAGTGTAGTATGAATAAGTATCGGGAGTTGATCGAACATACGAGGAATAGCGATGTAGGTTAGAGATGTAAATGCAAGAGACCAAGAGGGAAGGAGATTCTTTTAGTATTTTGTATATTTCAAAGCAATTAAAACAATCGATTGAGACGGTGATTTGAACTAATTAAACCAATAAAAGGAAAGTACAATGAACTAGTGGTTTAAACAAGGATAAGGGAAATGCGCTTGCCTAGACAAAACACCCCTTAAAAAAGATAATTCAAACACAAAGTTGACTAATGGTTGCAAATTAGCTTTAGCAACTGTCACTACCTTCGCTTTATAAAGCCATGTTATCAACCTTTTCGGAGGTTTTAACCGTGGTTGTTTGTTAGAATATTAATGAATAGTAGTTAGGATAAAAATTTAGGAGGCTAGCTGTAGTTTAGCTCAAACTTAAGAAGGTTAGTTATGTAGTAGGAAAGTTCATAACCTCCTCAATTGTAGATTCCTTGTTCACCAAAGATTAGGTTTCTCCCTGTCGTTCTCTATAAATAGGGATGGGGGTGGGATTTTATGTTTATCTTCTTTTTTTGCTCACGTTAATAAACGTTTGAGTGTAAATTATCTCATGTGTGTATGTGTTGGTGCCAATCAGCATTAAGGGATCATAACCCTTTGTCGAGGTCTTGTTGGAGTAGTTCTTGATTCGTGGTTCAGCTCTAGAAACCGGCTTGTTGGATTTCTTCTAACAATTGGTATCTGATCCTTGTTCAAGAAGAATGAATCACTCATCATGGAGAGAGCCAAAAAAAGAGAAACGAGTGAACCAGGTTTGGTTCATCGGTTACTGCGCAGTTGTGGGAAAATTGGCGCTGCGAGTTCGTTAACCGTTGGATTTCTACGAAATTCGAACTGTAGGTTGAAGACACCTAGATCTAGGTTCTCACCGGAGGGATCTTGCATCCGAGCTTCTAGAAAGGAGATATTCACTGTCGAATTTTCTGATCTTGTGGTTGTGTTCTTTGTCATTTTTCGGTTATTGTTTGGCTATCGTTGTGTAAATTACAAGGTTCAAGGTTTCTAGGTTTACACGTCAAGATTACTTGGGCAACAAGGTTCTTGAAGTTGTCTTGAAAGTATGTGGATCGATTCTCCTATGGTTATATAAAATCATTTTATTTTGTCTCAAGGTTCTTGGAGTTTCGGTTTTGTGCTTCAAAGGTGACAAGGTTTTGTAAGAAGTTTCAACTTTAAGAATCGGTTTCTTGGATTTATAGTCTTGGTGGTTCTTGGAATACAAGTAAGGTTTAGCCTTGTCTTGTGATTCAAGAAAAGTGATTACTTGGAGTACAAGGTATATCAAGGTTGTAGACTTGAGGTGGAAAGATCAAAGCTTTAGGGTTTATCTAAAGGTTAGTAGATCAATTATTATAAGCGAATTTAGCACACGACTTGTGAGACTTGTTAGTATAGTTGGTTAAAAAGAAACTTGAGAAGGTTTGTAGCAAGGTTAAAGAAAAATGGCTAGTATAAATACTAGGTTAAACATTGAAAAGCTCAATGGGAATATTGTACAAGAACATGGAGGTTCAAAACAAGTTAGATTCAAGCAACTTGGTTTTGGTGTTAAAACAAGGGTCCATGGAGTACATGTTCAAAAGCGTGTTTGGTTTGAGGTGGAATTGGAGAGAGCTCAGGAAAATCGTGAAGCTGAGGTAATTCAGGAGAGTAACGATCGTGCTGTAGTGGCTCAAAGAAAGTTGGAAGTTAAACAATTTGAAGGAAAGACAAACACGGATTGCTTGGTTAATAAGTAGGTACACCTTGGTGCAAATGTTGGGGTAAACATTATGAAACCCGAAGTACCTGGTCTAGAGGGTGCAAAGGGTAATGTTGTTGAAAGATATAGATGTGACAGTAATATGGCTGCTTTAGGAGTTGTTGCAGTGATAGAAGAATATGCACATGAGTCATTGACTTTCAGGGATGAAATTGCTTGTGAGGTAATTTCCAAGTGGATGACTGTAAGGAAAAAAGATATGGCTATTCGGTCTAGTATGTGTATACTCATCAACGGTTTCAGGCGAAGCAGTGACGACAGTAAAATATATTACTGGAAGTATGCAACGGGTATGTTCATATATCTATTCCTCTATATAGATTATATGAGGTTTACTTGCGAAAGCAAGGCTGAGATCTTGATTACCAAGGGGTTGCTGGATGAAACAACAGAAATCATACTTGGTATGGAGATCTTTAGGACTCAGAGTGGTATAACTCTAAGGGTGTCATAATTCAGTTTTCTCAACGGGATGTCGGTTTAGATATTGTTAGGGGACACTCTATGCTGTCGTTAGAGGGTGGTCTGTAAGGGAATCGTGAAGAACAAAAAAGTGTAAGGGGTCATGCATATATGTAGTTGGATGTCATGAGTATCAAGTGGTCTGCACAAAACCTGACATAACATCAGTGGATGTGGAAATGTTGGATAAGTTTGATCATGGATTACAGACAGACATACAGGATTTTGTGGATTTTGATTACACCATGGGTAGATCAATCACTATCGTGGGTAGATCAATCACAATGTACGGGGTTATGATACAAGATTGTGCGATGAGCCGGAGAGCTATATTGCTGCACGTGATGACTTTGTTAACAACTACAGCGGATTATATGACACTTGCTGGAGAATTGAAGGAGGATACATGGCTAAAGGGACTGTCAACAGATTCAGATTTGAGCTAAGGTTAGTAGCGGGTATTTCTACTGGTACCTTGACTAGGTGGTTCCCGGTCTGAGGTTCCAGTACTGGTTGAAGCTGTTGCGTATCGGAGAAGGCTAACTATTACCATTAAGGTGGAAATTGTTAGAATATTAGTGTGTAATAGTTAGGATAAAATTTTAGAGGGCTAGTTGTAGTTTAGCTCAACAAAATCATAGTGGACCTGTAAGAGTTGATTTGCTATGCAAGACCTAAGATAGATAAATCATAGTGGGCCTGTAAGAGTTGATTTGCTATGCAAGACCTAAGATAGATAAATACCGTTTCTCACACTGATCCTACCCGGATCTCCAATCATATCCCGCATCCAGGGATTACTAGGGGCCCCGCGACTTTAGTCCAGCACTATCGTGGCAAAATCTAGAACAATTGCCAACCCCAGACTAGGTCGAGGTATAAGTCTATTCTTAGTTAGACACGGTTAAACCTAGACTAAGGCAACAACTACCACACATCTATCTAAACAGTCAAGCATATAAGCAAATCCAAATAGTTTAAACGGTCCAAAAAAAACAGTAGCATGATTCTCTTCCCAAAATAGTTCAAAACGTAGTTAAAACGTAGATAAAAGTGGGGCTATGAAACTCACCTTAGCCACAGCAATGCACGAATAAACACTAGCAGAAGTAACATGTAATCACAGCACAACAATGCACTATTCACTATTGACACGACTGGCATCAAAAGCTAATCTCCACGGTATCCAAATGAATGTACGATAAGTACAATAGAAGTGTCGCAACCTAATGCGTATAAAATATTCTTAAAATACGGCTCATACGATAAATAAATCAATAGAAAGTAATGTGTTGTAGTTTTCGTGGATCATTCATGTCGTTACTTTCGAAAGTATATTATCGTTCCCAAAAGCTTATAATTAATATCTCAAAAGTTTAGTTTTAACGTTTCGTGTGGTGGTAGGAAACATAGACGCGACGTACAACTCACGCACAAGAAGAGCAAACATCGACAAAATCGAGACATACAGACCATAACTCACGCCAAAAAGGGAAAAGACATCGACCAAATTAAGAAATACCGACAATACTTAAGCTAGTCAAAGACTAGGAAATGACGACAACTATATATGCAACATAAATAGGTTAATTGATAAGTCTCGGCAATTTACCCAACAATTCCCACGTACGTGTTCAATAATAAAAGACAAGTTTCTATTTATCGCTCAATTAATAAGGGTATCTCAATCGTTATTCATAATCATACAAGTTTACCTGAAATTACTTCATATAATGTATAGCAAATAGTGTACTATCAATACGACTTCAATAAGTTATATTATCAAAATAATATTTCCAAACAAGTTTATCAAGGCTATCATGTGTTATAAAACACGAGTTACCATCGTATTTAATAAGGGTTTATGATAGACTAACCCATATCCGTCCATAATATATATAGTCATATAATTCAATAGCAGCAGTTTAGATGTGAAAACAGGATATTTAGCTTTATCGTAAAAACAATTATACTAAACTTATTTAAACCAAAACGTTGAATAGAGTACAACACACTAATTAATATAAATGTTATCGACAAGTTTATAAAAAGTATTTTATATTTATAAGACATGATTTATTATCGTAGTTCATAAAAATTCTACAAAATCTTGGCATGAAGTTCCCGTTTACAAAACGTTTCCAAGTCACGACTCTTGAATAATATAAAATTTATCGTTAAGTTTCCAAATTCGTCAAATGTTACAATTTATAATATACAATTAAACATATCATTCGCGTATATATTAGTTGTTTAGTTTTATCGACCGTTTGTATGATTCGGGTCCAGATATGTTAAACTCTTATGAGTCTAGCATATCCTTCCGTCGCGTGTACCAAAGGGTCCATAATGTCCAAATAACTAATACCGTAAATCTAATACGTCCAATCCTTGTTCAACAATATAATAATGGCACAATGCTCGTAAATGATCCACGTGTTGCAATCAATCCCTTAACTATAATTACTTTTAACCATTTTTATAGTTTCTTAATTGTTAATCCGATTTTCCCGAGTGCGCGCCGCACCATGACCCAAGACATAAATAAATAAGCACCGCAAATAATAAAATAACGACACTTAGCCGTGACTCCCGTGAGTCGTGGCTTGACTCAGCCTGACAATCCGAATCCAACATAACCAACACAACAAACATCAAACCTTTATCACTATATCATATTACCCATTGATTTGTACCAAGTTAGACCCGAGAATCAAATCACATTCGTGACTATATGCTACCATATGCATTTCAGACTTGATACCATGTAATGACACAAACCAACTCAACAAAATATAACAAACAATATACGAGTTTCGGTTTCTTCCTGACCCGACCCGGTTCCTCATATCAAAACTGACCCGGTCCAACGAGTTGACCCCGACTAACTGAGTCGACTCACTCACTCTACCGAGTTGACTCACTCAAAACCGCAATATCAACCATCATCTATCCACATGACTTTTGATATTCACCACACGAGTGTTTTCCCAAAAACTGTTTTATAACCGGTTTGTCCACACGAAACTAAAAACAAAGATGACATATCCTATATACCACTCGAATACATCAAAACATGTTTTAATCTGTTTCATTTAATCCTTAACCGAACGTTTTTATAAGTGTTTTAACATTTTTAACCCACGAAACTATAAGTATTGATAAAAACAACATAGTAAATATATGTTGATGAATAGGTTTTTGACTTACCCAACAAATGGCGAGAAAGAAAAGAGAGGGAGACGAGAAAAGAACCACTGAGGGGGAGAAAAGATAGCGGTGGTAACCATAGCCGCCGCGGTGAAGGTGGCCGTGGCCACGGTGGTGACAGTGGTGCATCACAAACGGTTCTAATCAACCCAAAAGAAGCCCTACCCACACGAATGACCTTTAAAACACGTTTTAATTTGAAAATCCTAGAATCCGAATTCTTGAAACCAAGATTTAGGGCACGTGTATGAGTTTTATGGAGAGTGTGTTATGAAAATAGAACCACGGCATCCCGATCTACAAGATGGGATAGGTGGTGTAGCTGGAGGAGGTCGCCGGAATTTGGCCGGAAAAGGTGACGGCACCAGAACCCTAGATGGGTGGCCGGATTTTCTAGTGAGAGAAAGAGTGTGTGTGTTTTGTAGTGAGAGAAAGGGGAGTGGTAAAATGAGAGAGGTGTGAGGGTGTGGGGTATTTATATTCCAAGGACGGGCTAAGGTTGTACAAGTGAAACTACAAGGGCGGTTAAGTAACTTATCCCAAGGACCCTAAGTGAAACTTTATAAAACTTTTAATATATTAGGTTCGGGACTCATTCTGACTAGAAAACGAGGGATTCGTGACTCGAGAGTTACGCCATCGTTTTTAAAATATTAATTCCAATAAAAACGATATAAAATATGACTCGTGTCTCAAATTAAATCAAACAATTGCTCAAATCGACGTTTCTCCAATTATGACGCATTGAGGAATTTAAGAGTTGTCACAGCCTCACCTCCTTAAAAGGAATCGCGTCCTCGCGATTCAATTCAAATCATCCTTTACAGTCTAGAAGGGGTGAGCGCAAAAGCACGAGGGCTTATCTTCACGTTCTCTACGTGAATCAAGGATCTTACTGCAAGTTTCTATGAACTTCGAAGACAGAGAGGCAACTTTACTAAAGTTGTTAGGTTTCATCATCTATGATTTTGATAGGTCAACGAAGTTTAAACGTCCAAAGTTTAGGATTTCCTGAAGGGATAACGATTTCCTCATCGGCGAGTCATTTCTTTCTATTACACACGAAATGTTGGGAACTCTCTACTGAGTCTCGTTGGTAGATTAAGGCTCTGAGCTACTGGTCTCAATCTAGCAAGGATTTTCCAAAAGATTGAGATAGCGGGGATTAAGTTTTCATGTTTACTACTCGCTTCACATAATTTCATAGTGGATCCGAAAGCTTAATTCTAGGTTATCTCGGAGGGTTCAAGAGATTTACGTTGTTTATGTCTCCAAATGGTTTGTGAGCAATTTACTTATGCATCTCATATTAGAACGATTTCCTTGGTATTATTTCCAACAGGTTTAGGGTTGCTAAGTTGGGGTATTTCCATTTCTTCCCAATCATCGGAATTTATCCTTACGTCCATAGAGGATCTCTTACGGTGCATTTGAGTTACTAAAGTGATATGTATGGTTATAGGAAAAGTTGGCCAAGGGAAGGTGTCTATCTCAACCACTGCCAAACTTGATAGGCACGCTACGTGTTCTAGTAGGGTTTGACTGGTTCCTCTACTTCAACCATTAGTCTGGAGATGATACACTGCAAGCATATCCATATCGGTTCTCTTGGCTCTAGGAAGTGATAGATGAAAAATGGGTGTGTGGCGATTGCCATAATTTGAAAAGGACAGAAATCAACATTTCCTAAAGCACACGCTTTCCTTTACGTGTGGATAAGTTCATTTGTATAACTTAGGTTTTCCGATCGCACTCCTTCCTTAAAGAATATCGAAATGGGTTGAAAGTTAAGGAAGGAGGATCAGGTGTGTACTAACCAATTAGATCCCAGATAGATAAAGTGGATCAAGGGGAATTCCCTTTCTAATTGAAGTTCCTTAGTGGGAAGAAAGTAAGGAGCTAAAGTTCGAAATGAGCTCTAGCGTATTGGAGCAAGTCACTTTACAGGAGGGAGAGGATTAGGTACTACCTCACCTCCTTAAAAGAAGATAGTTGGGTTCTCTAGTGTTGCTATAAATGTATGAGGAGAGACGAGCATTGTCGTCCATAGTTTCCATCTAACTGATTGGCGGGAGGTGAATAGGTTGGTAAGCCTACTAACAACCACCTATGTAAAGGCGATAATCTACTTCCAAGGTTTCATCTACGGTGTAGCTTATCGTTTGGTGAGAGTTCCGAAAGGTTAGCAGGTGCTTCTCGAAGGATGAGAGAAGGATTATGTGATTGTCCTAGAGAATGTGGTTCAGGTTTCTCCTTAGGATTTCAAGATTTCTGCTGAGCATGGAATCTCCACTAGATGGGAATTCTAGAAAGTTCAGAGTATGTCTTTATTAGAAAGTGTTGATTACTACCATCAATCGGTCAGTCAACTTAGCATGATATCTAGGTTAGAGATGAAAGTACGACTCCTAAAAGAGAGTATTGGTTACTAACTACAGTCTGTCGATTGACTCATTGATGCACTCAACACTTAATGCGAAAGGTTTCAAGGTTCAACTCCAAAATCATAATCTCCAAAAAGAAGTTCAACTACCAATTGATATCTAAATCATTTCCTACATACGAGTGAACGTCAACGGCTCTATGTAGGCATGCTAGAGAATTTCTCATCTATGGTGTGTAAGGTACCATATTGATAAAATAGGGTAGGTATTACCATTACCGGTGGCGTGACGTAGCAGACTATTGTTGACAAACAATGTTGAGGGTTCAATGTTGCTAGAGTCAACATCGACGAAACAATATCTAAGGATAATCCTTGGTGAACAACTTCACATAAAACAAGTCGTTAGATCGTTATCGATAGGGGTTCCTAAATAAAGGATAAGGTACGGCATCAACAGCGCGTAAGGTACTACCTTAACTGAAAGTTGTTGGAGAAGCAACGTCTACCACAATATTATCGGTTTAGAAAATGAGCAACGTCGACTAGATGAAGTCGTTAAAATCAACATCGAGTGAATGGTAAGGTTTCAGAAGTTTTCTCAACAATCGGTTCAAGACTAGGCTTGAGGTATAAGTGTCGGTAACAGGGTTACCAACGAAACGAGGCTATATGCCAAATCCCCGGTGTTACTACTGAAACGATGTGGAAGGATAATTCTCAACAAGATTACTATCGAAATACGATGGAATGATAATTCCAATACGGTTACAATCATAATGCGACCGGATGACGTTTCAAAGTCGAATACCGACTAAGGGTCGAAAGATGATTTTAACAAAGTTATCAACGAACCGGAGCCGAATAATAATTCGAGGCCAAACGTTGACTCAGAGTCAAATTACGAGTTAAAACTCGGAACGAGATCAAAATCTCAAATTCGAAAACCCAAAGACCAAAATCCAAAACCGAATCCAAAATAGTCAAGACCCAATCCAAAACAGCTCAAAACAGTTTCAAATGCTCGGATAAGATCAACGAGTCGTACATCGAAAAACAATTCGGATAAAAACAGTGCCAATCGGGTCTCACCTGATTTATGGCGAACTACGCTCAAGTGCTACAACCAAGAATTTCACAAAAAAGAAGACGTATAGTGATACCAGAAGTGTTACGATTCAAGAGGTGTTACGATGCCAATGTGAGTGCGGGCTTTCGTGATGTTTAGCGAGTGTGAGTGTGCGATTCCACCTTAAGTTTATCGTTCCTAAAACCAATCTCAAATCCGAACAAAATTTTGTCATAACAATTCCCAGTATTTGTAAAATTCACCTCTGAGACGGACATAGGTGATCAGTCCATGTCCTGCTGTCTCTGGTTGAATATAGGTGATCAGTCTATATTCAATCGAGGTTCGATAAATTTTTATTAAGCAAGGCACAACCAGTTTATAATCAATTCTTAATATATATTCCCAACTTCAATGTTATACGCCCAAAATGTATTCATTTCCTCATCTCAAAATATCTCGTTCTTCCATTTAGTTATTAGCGTTAGGTATCATCGTGTGTGTCTGTGTGTGGTATCGACTCGACAAACACCATGAATGCACTCAAATAACCACAATGCGACTCATAATGACACAATGAGACGTCTAAATGATAAACTTTATAGTTTAATAAGTTTCGGAATAAATAGTTAAACCTTATCGAATTCGTCAACTCGATAAACTCAACCATTTGTTCATGTCGCTTATTATCCACTAAACCAAACACATCCTAACGAGTCATAAGGAAAATTCACCCATTAATATCGTTATCCTACATACATAGCGGGCGCTTATTAGGTTCGTCAACCTAATAAGTCCGTTATCCACATGGATCGACGCTATTAATGTTAGGTCATCCATAACCCATGCACATCACATAAATGACATTAAATATTCATAATGACACCCTTCGATAAACGTACCCTCGAAACATCTAATGACTCCTTTATTACAAAGCATTTCTATTTTCATTCCCCTCTTAAAATGTTGGATAACAAGGCGAGCCTTGTTATCGAATGCTTAGTACAAAACCATTTATCATTCATATAATCTAGTACAATTTACTAGTAGATATATATATATATATATATATATATATATATATATATATATATATATATATATAAATTTCGATATAAAATTTTCAATGTAAATTTATTCGTCTCGCTTATAAATTTCAATATAAATTTCAATAAAAATTTCAATATAAATTTCGATAAGAAATTTTCAATATAAGTTTCGATAAAAATTTCA
Organism: Chrysanthemum seticuspe; assembly: GCA_019973895.1. Taxonomy (NCBI): domain Eukaryota; kingdom Viridiplantae; phylum Streptophyta; class Magnoliopsida; order Asterales; family Asteraceae; genus Chrysanthemum; species Chrysanthemum seticuspe. The sequence continues at coordinate 351,514,933 of BPTQ01000009.1, forward strand.
ATATAAGTTTCGAGTCATTATTCGTTTCGAGTTGCCAAGTCCGAGTCATGACTCTTAGTTTTTACACAATCATATTGCCCACCTAAATACTAAAGACCATGATACGGCGTTGTCAGGGTAGTCGAGACTAGAGAGTCACGATAACACCTGACGTAGTGCAAAGTTTGAATATATACCATTAAATCCAAAATAAACAATTTTCACAATTCTAATTAATCTCCTAAACAATCTCATATGAATCTCGCCATCTAGACAGAAAATCAAACATACCCAACACCATTAAACATTTCAAATTGACTCTTCCAATTTCCCCAAACACAACCTGATTAACGAGTATCAATTCTAACGTTTGTTAATAACTCATCAATTACCCCAAAACACCACAATTAATTTGTTATTCAATTAAGACTGTTAATTGAAATGTCGCTTGATTCCAAAAATCTGATTCATACCAACGATTCAACGTTAGCCAAATAATCACACGTTAGTCCAATTTATCATCCGAAAACACTTACTGGTTTCACATATCATTATAACATTAACGGACATGAATTCATTATTAGTAATCAAAACCGATTACCACTTGTTTGAAAATTTTTAAAGAATAAAAACAACGGTTTACGAGGGTTTCGACTCAAAATCGTGACACGAGACCATCACCAATCGACATCATCAAAATCATTATAATCCATCATCTAGTTATGATCAAGGGCACATAAACATGATAGGATGCAAAACACGTGAACACGACACACACACGATACCAATACAACAGTTTACATGCTTTATTAGCTTTAAAGCATTTTAGACTCGTGTTCATCAAAACTTAACTGTAGAACTCACGTTCACGAGACAAAAGGCCTCGTTTGTGACTCCCTGACTTAGTTATACTAGTACCATTTCCTTTATATTCCCAAATCATTTCCCCGACCACTACTAATGTGCATGGTATGTGGTAAAACACATACCTTTTCATTATCAAAACTGACCCAAAACAACCAAGAAAGAGCCGTTTATTGCTTATATTTGTGGTTTTCTTGAGTTTGCGCTTGTGCAGGTACGGAATTGTAAAAACACACATAAAGAAGCCAAATCAGACGAAAATCCGAGCACGAGAGATTAAGAGAGTTTTAGCTGAGCCGGAAGGTCGAGATTGTGCATTTATGAAGATTTTATTCTCTGAGGATGATTTTTGGAAGTTATAATAAAGTTTGAAGAATTGTCAAGATCAGTCCCTGAACTTTGAGTTTTTGGCAGAATAGACCCTTGAAGATTCAAAAGTTGCAAATTGGCCCTTGGTCTATTTTAAGAATGACAAGAATGATCCTTGAAAGACATTTTCAGAATTTACAGTTTTGATCCCTGGAATTTCAGTTTGTACATCATTAGTCCCTATATTGTACCTTGGATCACTTATCTAGTCCAAATTCCAAATCCATTATACACGGCCCAAAACCAAAACCCTGGTCCATTAAATCAAACCAAATACCCGGTTTACTATCCAACTCATTTACCCAATGACCCGGTCAACTAAACTTAAATAAATATAAACAAACTCAAACATCACGCGCCCAAAACTTTCCCCCAAAATCCCCAGGTTAAGAACCCTAAAACACCCCGCGTTTCAATTGGCCAAATACACTCTCATTAAGGGTATAATGGTACTTTCCTCTGACACACACTGACACACGGGTGCCATGTCAGCAATCCGTGTGTCACATACCTCATTCCTTGCTTCTGATTGGTCCAAGATGCGTGGCAAATTTAATCTAAGGGTGCTAAATGACTGATGGACGTGGATGAATGATCCAAGGGTTGTGATATGTTCAGAAGAAGCACAAGCTCAGCCTTCCAGATCCTTCTGAAGACCTGAAGAGCTCAAGCAGTTGCTATATAAAGACCCCTGATTTCACTTTGTAATATCAAGTAGTTTTTAGAGAGTAGAAGTAGAGTAGGAGTAGTATAGAGTGTAGTTTTAAGCAATCTTTACTTGTTTTCAATCAAATAGTTTAATTCCAGTATTTGTACTCAAATTGAATTTATACAAGTTTTCATTTCAGCTTATATTCTCATAAAAGTTTAAATCACTGTTTTATTATTTTCATTACAGCTTATTAATGTTTCAAGTGGTTGTTTGAATCTTTATTAATTCTGTTTTAGTTTGTTTACTCAAAAGTTAATATCATTTACACTTGGTCTAAGAAAGTCAGATTCAGAATCATTATGATCAAATGTTGCTGTTCTGCTGATTTGGTAATGGATGTGGGTTGATTCTGAGTTTGAATTGGAGTTAAGTTCAGTTTGGTTAGTAGTTCATTGAATCTCTTTAGCAAGCCATAGTGGCTAGGACTTCAGGTGAGTACTCATTCACCTTGAATTCTGTCATAATCTTCCATACATATTCATTTGTGTTGATTATAGTATAATGTAGTTTTAAATTAGTATTGTAATTGTTGAATTCATCTGAACTCACTGTTATAAGTAGTTAAGTAGTTTCTGCATAGTATCTGGTGTTATCTGCACTTATAGATCAGGTTTTATTTTATGTGAATTAGTTGTTTGAATTAGTTCATATTGGTTTGATTTTGCATACTGAATCTTAGTTATAAGTCTAGGATAGATCAGATCTTAGATTAGTTGTTAAAATTTGCATTTCAATCTTTAAACAAGTGTTTGGTATAAGCTAGCATTTGGAGTTCTAGTGCTTATCTGTGGTTGGACTCAGCTGCTTTAGTCTCCATAGGTCATAACTCAGTCAATGTAGTCACTCATTTGCACAATAAAACAGTAAAAGTCAAAATAGATTGTAAACTGTCCTTGTGATCTTATTGGTAGGAATCAGTAGCTCAAATCATACAATTAGGTGCTAATATAGATAATTTAGTTTGTATTAGGTTTATTATAGCATTAAGCATCAGTTTCAATCAAATTCAGTAGCTCAGAATCTCAATTTAGTCAAATATCTCATCTGTCTTTAAAAGTCAAAACAGCAAATGTGGTTTTTACATGAGCTATTCAGATTTTTAACTCAGTCATTTTTAGTCCAAATCATCTGAAACTTTGGGTTTTAAAACTATTGTTGGTTGTATTTTCAAAGATATTTTCAATATATTTTTGTAAATGTTCTAAATGGGTCAAAACAGCTCTTCTATTGGGCCTTATTTCCCCTGTTCACACACTCAGTTAATACTGAGTGTGTAACAGTTTTTTGCAGATTTCATAACTTGTTCATTTTAGCTTGTTGAGAGCTATAATTTGGTCCAGATACTCTTTAGCTGGTCATCTAGAGTCCTCTATATCTGGATTTCAGTTTTGATAAGTGAATAAGCCTGTGCATAAGCTCAAAGTAGGGGGCCAGGTAGCTTTTGGATAAGAGTAGCAGTTAGCATCATTCATAGATAGATTGCTTATTAGGTGTTAGGAGTAGCTGTAATTAGTTGATTTAGAGTAGTTATAGTATAATCTAGCTTCTGTAATCAGTTGGTACACTCTAGTGCTTATTTGCTTATTTAAAAGTGCTTATCTTCATATCAGTTACACTACAACTCTATTTTCTTCCACATTAGCTTAGGTTTTCTTATTTTTCATAGATTTAGAATAATATTTTAGAATTTCCCTGAATTTTTCATAATTTTTAGCTACTGTTTACTATTTTTCTTAATTAAAAATAGTTTTTAATCCTTTTTAAATAGCTTTTATTGCAAATAATTAATAAAAAGTTCCAAAAAATAATTTTTCAATTTTCCCAGTTTAAGAAAAATATAAAAAGCATAAAAAATATTTTTCCCTATTTTTCCCCTTTTATTTGGTATTTTTCACAATTTAAATTAGATTTAAATAGTTTTAAATTTGTAGAAAATAGAAAAATAATCAGAAAAATAAAAAATTAGTTTAGAATATTCTCTTAGGATATTTTAGATTTTATAAAAATAGTTTCATAATTTTCCCCTTAATTTTCATAATTTCTAGTATTTTAATTAAGTTTCAATAGTTAAAAATTAGTTTTTAATTCTAAAAAATTCCAGAAAAATCCTAAAAAATAATTTTAATTCTTAAATAGTTTTCAAATTGCATTTCTAGAGTAAAAGTAATTTTAGGTTATTTTTATGATTTAGAATAGACGTAGTTGTATTTTAATCACGTTTCGTTTTAATCCCGTATTTGTATCTTTAGTATAGATTTGCGTAGTTTGCCTTAATTTTTAGGTTTTCCCCATAGATTTTAGTTCCATTTACTTTCCTTATCCCGTAGTTTAGAAAACATCATTTTGTCCCCTTCTCTTATTCAAATCCCGATAATCGTGACGTGAGTTGGAAATTCCATTCAACCCTCGTTCGGAACGATCTCGGTGCTCAAACCTAATACGTTTGAGTTACCCAACATACTACACACTCTTCTATTATTGGTTTTCCGAGCAAATCAATTTTTGGCGCCGCTGCCGGGGAGGGCTTGTAGCGAGTTTTCGTATTCCGTCTCGAATCGTGTGCATTTGAAGATCCTTCCCCGAGTGAAGTTACCGTCGTTTTTGTAAATATATCTTTTTGAAAAACCCAAAAACATCTAAAAACACCAAAACATTCTTCCTAGAGTGTTTACAAAACCATAAAATTTAAAAAACCAACAAAAGAAACTGAAACGTCAATTGTTACGTCGGCTCACCTTGAAGGTACAACCTATATACGGGGTATAAGGAAAGTCTTGACATTAAATTGCAGACTGAAGAACGATCCACTCTTCGTTCCCGCTCCGCTGCGTGTACTTTTGAGAGCTACCAAGCACCGGTTGACGTGACGGTTACAAAAATATTGTGTTTTCTTAATTATAAAAATCCAAAAAGATTTTCCTTTTCAAAATTTGTTTTAAAAACCCAAAAATAATCTTCGATTTCCTCTATATGTTTAATTCTTCTCTCTTCATCCTCTAAATTGTTTAATTCTCCACAATGCTCGATTTCGCACCCTTTGATCCCCATGATCCTCGGACCATGGAGGATTTCTATCGTCCATCGCTTATCGATCGAGGAGGACCGATCGTTCCGGGAACCAAGTTTAGATTGAAAAATCGTATGGTTCGTCTTCTTCGACAGCATTGTCAATTTTATGGATTGAACGACGAAGATGCTAACGAGCACTTGAACAAGTTTTTATCTATTACTCAATCCATGAAGCAACGTGGCGTTTCTCAAGATGATATCCGATTGAATCTCTTCCCCTTCTCTTTAACCCACGAAGCTGAAACTTGGTTTTATACCCTTGAAAAACATTCAATTCATACTTGGGAAGAGATGTTTCACAAGTTTCTTTCAAAATACTTTCCATATTCGAAAACGATGCAGCTGAGGAAAGATATTCTTAATTTCCAGCAATCACCCAAGGAATCCGTATTTGAAGCTTGGGAAAGATTCAAATCGTTATTACAGAAATGTCCCGATCACCGAATTTTGCTTCTTGATCAAATCCTAACCTTTTATCATGGTATCAGTACGATTGATCGAGACAAAATCATGTTGGCAGCTGGTGGAAATCTCATGCGGAAGACACCTCAAGAAGCTTATGATTTGATCGAGAATATGACGCTACATCATTATCAGTGGGATGCTGAAGTTCCTTACGACTCAACCACTATGTTGAATGATCATTATTCCGAGAAAATTTCCGTTTTGAGTGCACATATTGACGTCTTTGGCAAGCAAGAAAGCTATATCAGTCAAGAAAGACCAAGTTATCCACCCACCTTTTACTATTCCGACTCTGACGATAGTGATGACGATGAACCGTTTGAAGAAGAGAACTTAAAGATTGATGACGATTCTTCGAGTGGCAATCCCACTCCCATTTCCAATCCTATCATTTCCGACTCTTCCCCTTCACTCACGCCGGTTGAGAGAAGTGACGTCGTTTTTGAAGAAGTCGATGATCCAATTTCACCGGAAATTGTTGAAACCGATTGTGATCCGCTTATTAACGAACCTTCGGATACCTTGTCAATGGGGGATAAGGAAGTCGAATGCACTCCTCTTGAGAATATTGATGATCTTGTTCCAATCCCAAGGGTATCTGAGACACCTTTTGATTCGATTTCAGAAACTTTCAAAATGACCTTCACAAATCCTTTGTTTGACTTCGATTCTGAATATACTCTCAATTTTGACAATCAAATCTTTGACGAGGAAAGTGATGAGTCCGACACGGAGACCATAATGGAAAAGGTGCAAATTCCTAGCTCACAAAGTACCGCACAAATCCCACCTCCGTTTATCTCGATTGAAGAAATTCAAGAAGTAGAGCCGTCTAATGGAAATCCTCCGGAGCCCGAGCTCAAAGATTCGTCTCTTGATTTACTTCTCGAGGAGTTCTCCGGTGAACTCTCTCATATCATATCTCCTCCAGAGTATGATCCTTTCTGTTTCGATTTTGAGAAAGATTTTTGTTTGGGGGAAGAGCAACTCTCTCAAAAGAGTTTCGTTATTGATGACATCACCCCGCCACTTCCTCCGATGTTTTTGTTGAAAATCACCCTACGAGCTTAAATGTTCAAAATCAGATTAAGGAATTTGCTTTTGAAGATGAAGAATGGATCCTTATCATTATCAAAATCTTTATTCCATTTCTTCCATATAATGTGATTTCTCCTCTTCTTCACTCTTGCGGGAGTGAGGATACCATCTTTGACCCCGGTATCACCGTTTTTCCTTTCTAAGAACCGTGGGTATTTCATCGGAGTGGAACTTTCTTATGTTTCAATGTTTATCCAAACCTCTTGAACAAAAGTCCGATGGAGATTAGCTTTTCCACTTGCTTCCCCAAGAATAAATGAATTCGGGGCGGGTTAAGCTAACGACTCGATAACAAAACAAGCGTTTCTATCTTCTTTCTTCTAATAAGTGACGTGAAGGGGTTAGCCTCTTCGATTTCTCGTGTTTGGTTGTTTGTGATGTTGTGTTTAGGATTTTCCCGATATGAAGACTCTCGTGCTCGATGATTTGTCTTTTCTCCACTCGAGTTTCATGATCGTTGCTGATGGAAATCCGATATCCTAATCTTATCGACTAACGTTTATCTTTGAGCATACTTAATAAACGGCTTTTAGATTTTCGTGATACCCTTGCTTTTAAACATTGAGGACAATGTTTCGTTCTAGTCTGGGGTAGGGTAATCTTCGATTTGATTTGACCGCACTTGCTTGTTTTTCGTCGTGTACTCTCACAACCCCGTTTTTCCTTAGAAAATGAAAAAATTGTGCAAAAATGTGAAAAATTTAAAAAATTTGTAAGCTTTTGTTAAGTCTTTTTGATTGAAAAGTTTTGCTAGTCTCTTAGACAAGAAGCTATAGAATGCGAATTCTAGCTCACAAGGCCAAGATTTTGCAAGTTTCCCTGAGTGACTTTAAATATGCATAACTTTATTTCATTAGACGAAGCATTTGCTAAGTTAATATATGTTTTGACACCTTGTTGACTTTCCGCTGGTGAGAGTAGGAATAGAATTCTGACTTGACCGGGCGTGTTGAGCCCTAGCTTGTTCCCTTAACCATAGATAATCTAAAAATTATCGGCTAAGCATCCGCGGATCTCATTATTTGGGATTTTAAATTTGCTGAGATCGAGAAATGATAGAGTTACTTATGAGTTTAGATGCTAAGCGTGGAGTAGTTGGTTCTCTTTAGAGCCCATCGAAGGTACTTATGGTTTTTTGTTCCCACAAAATTGTTTCACCCCATATCTGTCTAATAATAATTAGAGATGTTGAGTTTTTGGCGATAGTTAGTTCTTTATCTTCTTAAAAGAATCTTTGTTTTAAAAATTGGGTACACATCAAGGATCCGTAATAAATAAATAAGCAATAAGTAATAAGTGGAAAGTAATAAGTAAAGTTATGAGCTGCGGTGTCGAGATCGGACCCTTGGATCTTTAGCCGGGATTGAGTGAGGTCTTAGCCTAGCCAGTCGGGATCCTCATTTCATGAAGCCTATAGTCTTGGAATTACCCCGTGAAGCTCCGTAGTTCATAGCTCATAAAAGTATAAGAGATTCAAAAAAAAAAAAAAAAAAAAAAAAAAAAAAAAAAAAATGATGATGAATGAAAAAATGGAAAAGTCAAAAGTATAAGTGAATAAAAATTCCTTGATGTGGACCTCATTTTTACGACAATGGTTCTTGAGAGAAGGCGGACAACTAATTATCGACCTAGCTTTGTATCTTTATCGGAATAAAAGTTATCGAAACGAGAAATTTGAAGAAATTCATTTTTTCACAAAAATAAAAAAATCTAGAGGAGAATAGGAAAATGGGAACAAACGGTATTTACATAAGTAACTTCCATGGGTAGTGTTAGCATCTAGAATCATACTTAACAATGATTTCGGTTTTACGCTTAGTTTGGGACTTGTGAAAAATCAGGGACGATGTATTCTATCCGTATGGTCACTTCACGCTGTGTTGTGTTTTCTACTCCGTGATCCTAATGTGTCGTTTGAAAAATGTTGGAGTTATTGATCGACATGAAAGTTCAACAAACCGTCATTCATAATCGGAATGTGCTTAACCGTAATATCTATACATATGAATTAAAAGGTAAACGGGCCGTTTTTAGAATTAAGGCTTTCTTAATCTCTTTTGAGGAATCTTTGCTACTTCTTCATAGGTTTAGTAGAAAGAGATTGAAATCCTTTGTTTTAGAAGCGTGAGTTGATTGCATTGCGTGAGGACACGACAATGGTCTCGTCTGGGGTATTTTGGTATGTGGTAAAACACATACCTTTTCATTATCAAAACTGACCCAAAACAACCAAGAAAGAGCCGTTTATTGCTTATATTTGTGGTTTTCTTGAGTTTGTGCTTGTGCAGGTACGGATATGTAAAAACACACATAAAGAAGCCAAATCAGACGAAAATCCGAGCACGAGAGATTAAGAGAGTTTGAGCTGAGCCGGAAGGTCGAGATTGTGCATTTATGAAGATTTTATTCTCTGAGGATGATTTTTGGAAGTTATAATAAAGTTTGAAGAATTGTCAAGATCAGTCCCTGAACTTTGAGTTTTTGGCATAATAGACCCTTGAAGATTCAAAAGTTGCAAATTGGCCCTTGGTCTATTTTAAGAATGACAAGAATGATCCTTGAAAGACATTTTCAGAATTTACAGTTTTGATCCCTGGAATTTCAGTTTGTACATCATTAGTCCCTATATTGTACCTTGGATCACTTATCTAGTCCAAATTCCAAATCCATTATACACGGCCCAAAACCAAAACCCTGGTCCATTAAATCAAACCAAATACCCGGTTTACTATCCAACTCATTTACCCAATGACCCGGTCAACTAAACTTAAATAAATATAAACAAACTCAAACATCACGCGCCCAAAACTTTCCCTCAAAATCCCCAGGTTAAGAACCCTAAAACACCCCGTGTTTCAATTGGCCAAATACACTCTCATTAAGGGTATAATGGTACTTTCCTCTGACACACACTGACACACGGGTGCCATGTCAGCAATCCGTGTGTCACATACCTCATTCCTTGCTTCTGATTGGTCCAAGATGCGTGGCAAATTTAATCTAAGGGTGCTAAATGACTGATGGACGTGGATGAATGATCCAAGGGTTGTGATATGTTCAGAAGAAGCACAAGCTCAGCCTTCCAGATCCTTCTGAAGACCTGAAGAGCTCAAGCAGTTGCTATATAAAGACCCCTGATTTCACTTTGTAATATCAAGTAGTTTTTAGAGAGTAGAAGTAGAGTAGGAGTAGTATAGAGTGTAGTTTTAAGCAATCTTTACTTGTTTTCAATCAAATAGTTTAATTCCAGTATTTGTACTCAAATTGAATTTATACAAGTTTTCATTTCAGCTTATATTCTCATAAAAGTTTAAATCACTGTTTTATTATTTTCATTACAGCTTATTAATGTTTCAAGTGGTTGTTTGAATCTTTATTAATTCTGTTTTAGTTTGTTTACTCAAAAGTTAATATCATTTACACTTGGTCTAAGAAAGTCAGATTCAGAATCATTATGATCAAATGTTGCTGTTCTGCTGATTTGGTAATGGATGTGGGTTGATTCTGAGTTTGAATTGGAGTTAAGTTCAGTTTGGTTAGTAGTTCATTGAATCTCTTTAGCAAGCCATAGTGGCTAGGACTTCAGGTGAGTACTCATTCACCTTGAATTCTGTCATAATCTTCCATACATATTCATTTGTGTTGATTATAGTATAATGTAGTTTTAAATTAGTATTGTAATTGTTGAATTCATCTGAACTCACTGTTATAAGTAGTTAAGTAGTTTCTGCATAGTATCTGGTGTTATCTGCACTTATAGATCAGGTTTTATTTTATGTGAATTAGTTGTTTGAATTAGTTCATATTGGTTTGATTTTGCATACTGAATCTTAGTTATAAGTCTAGGATAGATCAGATCTTAGATTAGTTGTTAAAATTTGCATTTCAATCTTTAAACAAGTGTTTGGTATAAGCTAGCATTTGGAGTTCTAGTGCTTATCTGTGGTTGGACTCAGCTGCTTTAGTCTCCATAGGTCATAACTCAGTCAATGTAGTCACTCATTTGCACAATAAAACAGTAAAAGTCAAAATAGATTGTAAACTATCCTTGTGATCTTATTGGTAGGAATCAGTAGCTCAAATCATACAATTAGGTGCTAATATAGATAATTTAGTTTGTATTAGGTTTATTATAGCATTAAGCATCAGTTTCAATCAAATTCAGTAGCTCAGAATCTCAATTTAGTCAAATATCTCATCTGTCTTTAAAAGTCAAAACAGCAAATGTGGTTTTTACATGAGCTATTCAGATTTTTAACTCAGTCATTTTTAGTCCAAATCATCTGAAACTTTGGGTTTTAAAACTATTGTTGGTTGTATTTTCAAAGATATTTTCAGTATATTTTTGTAAATGTTCTAAATGGGTCAAAACAGCTCTTCTATTGGGCCTTATTTCCCCTGTTCACACACTCAGTTAATACTGAGTGTGTAATAGTTTTTTGCAGATTTCATAACTTGTTCATTTTAGCTTGTTGAGAGCTATAATTTGGTCCAGATACTCTTTAGCTGGTCATCTAGAGTCATCTATATCTGGATTTCAGTTTTGATAAGTGAATAAGCCTGTGCATAAGCTCAAAGTAGGGGGCCAGGTAGCTTTTGGATAAGAGTAGCAGTTAGCATCATTCATAGATAGATTGCTTATTAGGTGTTAGGAGTAGCTGTAATTAGTTGATTTAGAGTAGTTATAGCATAATCTAGCTTCTGTAATCAGTTGGTACACTCTAGTGCTTATTTGCTTATTTAAAAGTGCTTATCTTCATATCAGTTACACTACAGCTCTATTTTCTTCCACATTAGCTTAGGTTTTCTTATTTTTCATAGATTTAGAATAATATTTTAGAATTTCCCTGAATTTTTCATAATTTTTAGCTACTGTTTACTATTTTTCTTAATTAAAAATAGTTTTTAATCCTTTTTAAATAGCTTTTATTGCAAATAATTAAGAAAAAGTTCCAAAAAATAATTTTTCAATTTTCCCAGTTTAAGAAAAATATAAAAAGCATAAAAAATATTTTTCCCTATTTTTCCCCTTTTATTTGGTATTTTTCACAATTTAAATTAGATTTAAATAGTTTTAAATTTGTAGAAAATAGAAAAATAATCAGAAAAATAAAAAATTAGTTTAGAATATTCTCTTAGGATATTTTAGATTTTATAAAAATAGTTTCATAATTTTCCCCTTAATTTTCATAATTTCTAGTATTTTAATTTAGTTTCAATAGTTAAAAATTAGTTTTTAATTCTAAAAAATTCCAGAAAAATCCTAAAAAATAATTTTAATTCTTAAATAGTTTTCAAATTGCATTTCTAGAGTAAAAGTAATTTTAGGTTATTTTTAGGATTTAGAATAGACGTAGTTGTATTTTAATCGCGTTTCGTTTTAATCCCGTATTTGTATCTTTCGTATAGATTTGCGTAGTTTGCCTTAATTTTTAGGTTTTCCCCATAGATTTTAGTTCCATTTACTTTCCTTATCCCGTAGTTTAGAAAACATCATTTTATCCCCTTCTCTTATTCAAATCCCGATAATCGTGACGTGAGTTGGAAATTCCATTCAACCCTCGTTCGGAACGATCTCGGTGCTCAAACCTAATACGTTTGAGTTACCCAACATACTACACACTCTTCTATTATTGGTTTCCCGAGCAAATCAGTGCACGTTTTAAATCAAGTGGTGAGATTACGGCAGGAAATTGCATAATCCTGATACTTTTAGAGTATCAGCATTATTTGATAAATAATGTTGAATTATTGGTTATAACATTCTGTGTTCATTTGTTCACTTTAACTTCCAAATACATTCCAATAGATCCCACGTATTTGTGTATATTCATACGAAGTTTTCTTCTTTATTGTTTTGGGATATACCCAAGGCAACTGCTTAATATAAGCTAAGTGTTATAGATTTAAGGTTTGGGACTCCACACTCTGTGAAAGGTATAGCGCGTTCGAAAGCATGAGGACATGCTTTCTGTACATGTATAAGCATGAGGACATGCTTATAGGGCGTGCATAAGCATATAGAAATGCTTATGAGGTATGCGTAAGCAGGAGGACATGCTTACTGTGTGTGTATAAGCATGTGAAATGCTTATAGTGAACTACTAAGATAGGCAGACTTAAATCGTCTACTAACAGGGCGCACACTCAATCAAGTGTTCAATCAAACCGTTATCAAATCAGCCCTAAACATCACATCAATCATCTTATCAGTCAATTCATCTAATATGTTCTCAATCATCCATATCAAATCAATCGAGTTCAAAATTCCAAAATCATAATATACCGTTAACTCAAATCAAATTCCGTAGTATCTCGATAATCACATCTCATTTTCCAAAATCAATAATCATATCTCTAAATCATAACGTTTAAATAATCAGTTCACAATATCCCCTAACAGATCATCTCATAATTCAAATCGCAGTTCATACCATAATCAATTAAGAAGCTTCGGCTTGGCAAGCGGGCATGCGTCGGTCGAGGATCAATTTTCTCAAAAAGTGGTTATAGTTTAGTGTTTATAAAATACCTAATTCTCTATAACCTTGAGCTCTGATTGTCACAATTCTCAATTTCCGGTCATTTTCAAATCTACTATTTATCTCGGAAATTTACTATTCATCGATTACTATTCACCATTTTACTATTCATCGTTTTTGAAGTCGAGTTGATATTTTGAGAAGTTATTTCAAAATTTTACTATTCACGAAACACTATTCATCCCCGGAGAAAAATTTATATTTACGACCATTATCTACATATTAGTTCATGCATGAGTTTGCATAGTTCATTAACGTACATTTTCCTATTAAATAAACGCTATCGCATAATCATTTATTTTGAACATTTGATCCGACACTTTCAAAAATTGTCCTAATATATTTTTATACTCATTTTAAGATTATAAAAATTATAATATTAGTTTACCCGGGGTTTTAAATTTATTTTATAAATAAATTGTTATATTTATATAATTACGACGTTTTTTGTAAATTCTACTCGATAATTATTTATCCACTCAATTTTTGTAAGAAATGTATTTTTATAATTTTTATGACATCGATATATTTTATTTTGTTCCGTTAAAATTTATTTCTAGCTAACGGTACCCTAAATACTTAATTATATACACAAAGTTACCAACTATAGTTACATATGTGTACTTTTGCTTAATCAAAACACATTACTTATCTTTTTTTTTTTCTCTTGTCGACCAAGAGTATGACACAACAACTTTTGACATAAAAATTCTTTAACTAGCTATACACATATACAAGAGTAGATTAGATATTTTGTTATTACAATTCTTATACTAACACTTACACACACATACACATAACATAAGGTGAAATAAAAAATATACTCTCTCTTCTCATCCTCATCAAACCGGCCAAGAAGAAAAGAAGCAAGGAAGCCAAATTTTTTTTCAAGAAAGAAGTTAATTACACAACACTAGCATACCCTTAATCAAGGTTTTGAGATAAAAACCTAGGGTATTAGGATAAAACCTTGTTCTTTAAACCTCATCACTTAACTAGTAAGCATTTTATGATCATTTTTAATTTTTCGTATTCATATTTTGGTCATTTTATCATGCTTGAGAAAAACATGCAAGTTATATGATTATCTATACCACTTTATTTGTTTTTAAGTACTATTAATGAATATTTATCATCCTATAATTATCCCTTGAAACATATCATTTTTGATGATGTCTAAGAACCCATGGCACCCTAAGAAGGTGTATGGTAGGTTTAGAATAGCTTTGGCGTTGGTTTGAAGTGGTTAGAATAAGTATTACGCGAGAAAAATCCATTTCGACAACAATATATAAGGGTCTGATCATTTTTGCTAATTCTGGAATTTTCGGCAGTTTGAAAAATATTTTGGGCTAGATAATCAGAAAATATACTTTAAAGCGAAAACGTGGCCGCTTGAATGGGTTAAAACGGAGTTATAACGAAGAAGTTATGCTATTTTCAAGTTTAACGACGAAAACTATATTCCGGAAAATTTCAGCATGCTGTCCCAAACTTTTACGAGTCAAAAATGAGTCTTAAGCGTTATCTAAATGAGTCGATTTATCAAAAATATATTAGTATACTTTAACACGAAGCTAAGGACATATAAAACGGACTTGTAACGACTAAATTACACGCGTTTAAACAAGGTTGTCGTAACTATTTCATATAAGCATAACTAATATATTTTCTAATAGCCAAAAATTTACGGCCTCGAATGACCATGTTGAGGGTCGTTTTTAACATTGATAGAGTACTTTTTATAAAATGATGTCTTCTAGTAAAAGTAAGTTCGCCTAGCCTATTTTCCCAAATGTTCAACCGTTCGTCAAACGGAGTCGTAACGAATAAGATGCGGTCACTCAAACTTTGCCGAAAACTACCTTTAAACAATATTTTTGGTACAAGTACCCTACTTCACCTATGTTTCTCTCCATGATCGAGACCTCTAGGATCAAAAGTTAAAAGCTAAAACTTTTAGATATTGCTACAAGCTTTCCAAAACCATTGAGTTTGTTTCCTAACACTCGATATTCACTATTTTATGACTAGCTTTTCGAGGTCATTTAGTCACTTTCATGAATTGTCAAATTATATTGTTTTGCGACGAAAAACTATAATTTCTTAATAAATCACTAAATGATTATCGTAGGATATCATTTCGACGTAAGTACTTGTAAAGTAATTTATAACTTGATAAGACGTTATAAACTTATTTTCGACAATAAACTTTATTTTCAAATGTACAAGTGGTATGGATATCATATGAGTTTGCATGCACGACATTGTTTCATGACTTACATTAGAACACATCATTCATATTCGGTTGCGGAAAGAGATCGCACCTCATTTTAGTGTATCTACTTTTGTCATCATAATCATTGCATCAGGTGAGTTCGTAGCCCCACTTTTACTCGTTTAATTGTTTTATAAACTCTTCGGGGGAGACACATGCTCAACTTCATGCTTTTACTTTACACTTATATGAACTTAAACTATATTGTTTGAACTATCATGAACTTGTTACCCTTTTGTTTCACTACTTATGCTAGTAAGTAGATTGTGCCCGAACTAAATTGATCACTATGTTATGAACACTATTATTTGAACCACTTTCCGTGATTTTGAGCCCTTCGACATATATATTTGAACTCTTTTAACTTGATAGGAACATATTGGCATAGATTTGAACACTTTAACTTAATTTAAAACATTTTGACATATAATCAATCTCTTTTAACTTAATATTGAATCTTTGACTATTTTGAACTTGTTTAACTTTATATTGAACTCTTTGACTGTTTTGAACTTTTGAACTAGACTTAAACTCTTGAACTTAATTATGAACTTTTGAATGGAACACTTGAACTTAATTATGAATTTTTGAATGGAGCACTTGAACTCAATTACGAACTTTTGAATGGAACCATTGAACTTAAATACAAACTTATGACTTGTTTGAGCTTATTAAACCGGACATGTTATGACCTTGACCTAAAGTCTCTCATGATCGGAGCATCACTATAAAGTCTCCCATGTTCGGAGCATCACTATAAAGTCTCCCTTGTTCGGAGCAACCTTAAGCCTCCCCGGTCCGGAGAAGAATGTCTCCCTATGGGAACGAAGCATTTTCAACCTTAAGCCTCCCCGGTCCGGAGCAGAATGTCTCCCTATGGGAACGGAGCATTTTCAATCTAAGTCTCCCTTGTTCGGAGTAGTGCAAATTCTCCCATGTTCGGAGTGTTCTTAATTGTATATAATAGTTGTATGATGTATTGTTCCCTACATTCGCATTGTTAGTCTCCTATTAGTAGGTAGTATGGATAGCGCTATTAGAGGTCGGCCAACCTCTCGTCCACTATGTTACGGGACGCATATTATTTATTCTAGAGGCTTTGCCTGGCATACATTATTATATACGTGGTGCAATATTGTGAATTATTATGGTAACTTATACTCGACTATTGGACACACTATATTTTGTGCAATGGGTTGTGAACACACATGTTGCAAGTTTTGTATGGGCGGAACTTGGAACTGAGTGGATTTACAATGCCTTTGCTTTGTGAACAATTATGATAACGTGCACTTGACTTCTAGACATACTACTTTTGGCAGTGGGTTGTGAACACACAGGTTGCAAGTTTTGTATGGGCGGAACTTGGAACTGAGTGGATTTGCAATGCCTTTGCTTTGTGGACTATTCTATATGACCAAAAACTTTTCCTTTGCTGCATGAACATTCTTTAAAGGGTTTACAATTCAACCAAACTCTATGAACTCACTCAACCATTGTGTTGACACTTTTAGCATGTTTTATCTCAGGTATCTAAGACATTCACTTCATGGCATGCATGTGGACTTATCATAGAGTCGCAATGATGACGCGTCTCACATATATTTTATGCACTTAACTATTGTTTGATTGTAACAAACTCATTTTGGTATATTGGAAATATTTTGGGACCTATGTTTTGTAAACTCTGATTATTTTACTTAATCAAACGATATTTTCAAAACGACACTTTAGGTCGTTCGATATAACTGTAACTTTGATGCTATGACAGTCATCCCCCAGGAATTACATTCCACTGCAAAACAGGTAATTTGGGGGTGTGACAGATTGGTATTAGAGCATCGGTTATAGAGAACTAGGTTGCATCATTGACCCTAGACTATAACTACATCATCATAGCATCTCATCATATCATTATAAGTGCATACTCATTATACATGCGGACTTATGACTCAACACCCAACATCATATGAGTCGATTAGTCCAAGCATTGCATAGTTACTCCTAAATTATATATAGCCTGATCACCTATGTCTAATTCAGGAAGAATCATGCAATGAGGGGAGTAGTAGTCTCATATGTGTAAGCAATTCCGTAATCGAGCCAAATTTTCAAAAGATTTTCTTCAAACCACTTGTTTCCAGTTTGATCCGAGCGACAATTCTTGTTTGATGATTTGCAAAGATCAAGCTAGAAACAAGTTGTTGCTCAAACCGATTTAGCCTAATCTCATGACAGTTCTTGTTTGATGAGTTGTGAGATTAAGTAAAAATCGGTTACCTAAAAATCTTTTGAGGGTTTTGCTCGAGAATAGGAAAGCTTGCCTCATCAAACCTAATCATAAGAGAGCATGTCTTTAGGATGGGAAATGGTCACGATAGCACGAGAACGTACCTACTTGGATGAGGAACTCATATGCATGAGCATTGACATGATCATTTTGACTATACACGAACATGAACTTTTAGAACCCTTGTCGAGGTTTGGACTATAGTTATCATTAATTGAATCACGAGGACGTGATTCCTCTAACTGGGGAAGAATGTCACAATTCTCAATTTCCGGTCATTTTTCAAATTTACTATTCATCTCGGGAATTTATTATTCATCGGTTATTATTCACCATTTTACTATTCATTTTTTTTTAAGTCGAGTTGATATTTTGAGAAGTTATTTCAAAATTTTACTATTCACGAAACACTATTCATCCCCGGAGAAAAATTTATATTTACAACCATTATCTACATATTAGTTCATGCATGAGTTTGCATAGTTCATTAACGTACATATTCCTATTAAATAAACGCTATCGCATAATCATTTATTTTGAACATTTGATCCAACACTTCCAAAAATTGTCCTAATATATTTTTATACTTATTTTAAGATTATAAAAATTATAATATTAGTTTACCCGGTGTTTTAAATTTATTTTATAAATAAATTGTTATATTTATATAATTACGACGGTTTTCGTAAATTCTACTCCATAATTATTTATCCACTCAATTTTTGTAAGAAATGTATTTTTATAATTTTTATAACATCGATATATTTTATTTTGTTCCGTTAAAATTTATTTCTAGCTAACGCTACCCTAAATACTTAATTATATACACAAAGTTACCAACTATACTTACATATGTGTACTTTTGCTTAATCAAAACACATTACTTATCTTTTTTTTTTTCTCTTGTCGACCAAGAGTATGACACAACAACTTTTGACATAAAAATTCTTTAACTAGCTATACACATATACAAGAGTAGATTAGATATTTTGTTATTACAATTCTTATACTAACACTTACACACACATACACATAACATAAGGTGAAATAAAAAATATACTCTCTCTTCTCATCCTCATCAAACCGGCCAAGAAGAAAAGAAGCAAGGAAGCCAAATTTTTTTTCAAGAAAGAAGTTAATTACACAACACTAGCATACCCTTAATCAAGGTTTTGAGATAAAAACCTAGGGTATTAGGATAAACCCTTGTTCTTTAAACCTCATCACTTAACTAGTAAGCATTTCATGATCATTTTTAATTTTTCATATTCATATTTTGGTCATTTTATCATGCTTGAGAAAAACATGCAAGTTATATGATTATCTATACCACTTTATTTGTTTTTAAGTACTATTAATGAATATATATCATCCTATAATTATCCCTTGAAACATGGCATTTTTGATGATGTCTAGGAACCCATGGCACCCTAAGAAGGTGTATGGTAGGTTTAGAATAGCTTTGGCGTTGGTTTGAAGTGGTTAGAATAAGTATTACGCGAGAAAAATCCATTTCGGCAACAATATATTAGGGTCTGATCATTTTTGCTAATTCTGGAATTTTCGGCAGTTTGAAAAATATTTTGGGCTAGATATTCAAAAAATATACTTTAAAACGAAAACGTGGCCGCTTGAATGGGTTAAAACGGAGTTATCACGAAGAAGTTATGCTATTTTCAAGTTTAACGACGAAAACTATATTCTGGAAAATTTCACAATGCTGTCCCAAACTTTTACGAGTCAAAAATGAGTATTAAGCGTTATCTAATTGAGTCGATTTATCAAATATATATTAGTATACTTTAACACGAAGCTAAGGACATATAAAACGTAGAAAACGGACTTGTAACGACTAAATTACACGCGTTTAAACAAGGTTGTCGTAACTATTTCATATAAGCATAACTAATATATTTTCTAATAGCCAAAAATTTACGGCCACGAAAGACCAAGTTGAGGGTCGTTTTTAACACTGATAGAATACTTTTTATAAAATGATGTCTTCTAGTAAAAGTAAGTTCGCCTAGCCTATTTTCCAAAATGTTCAACCGTTCGTCAAACAGAGTCGTAACGAATAAGATGCGATCACTCAAACTTTGCCGAAAACTACCTTTAAACAATATTTTTGGTACAAGTACCCTACTTCACCTATGTTTCTCTCCATTATCGAGACCTCTAGGATCAAAAGTTAAAAGCTAAAACTTTGAGATATTGCTACAAGCTTTCCAAAACCATTGAGTTTGTTTCCTAACACTCGATATTCACTATTTTACGACTAGCTTTTCGAGGTCATTTAGTCACTTTCATGAATTGTCAAATTATATTGTTTTGCGACGAAAAACTATAATTTCTTAATAAATCACTAAATGATTATCGTAGGATATCATTTCGACGTAAGTACTTGTAAAGTAATTTATAACTTGATAAGACGTTATAAACTTATTTTCGACAATAAACTTTATTTTCAAATGTATAAGTGGTATGGATATCATATGAGTTTGCATGCACGACATTGTTTCATGACTTACATTAGAACACATCATTCATATTAGGTTGCGGATAGAGATCGCACCTCATTTCAGTATATCTACTTTTGTCATCATAATCATTGCATCAGGTGAGTTCGTAGCCCCACTTTTACTCGTTTAATTGTTTTATAAACTCTTCGGGGGAGACACATGCTCAACTTCATGCTTTTACTTTATACTTATATGAACATAAACTATATTGTTTGAACTATCATGAACTTGTTACCCTTTTGTTTCACTACTTATGCTAGTAAGTAGATTGTGCCCGAACTAAATTGATCACTATGTTATGAACACTATTATTTGAACCACTTTCCGTGATTTTGAGCCCTTCGACATATATATTTGAACTCTTTAAACTTGATAGGAACATATTGGCATAGATTTGAACACTTTAACTTGATTTAAAACATTTTGACATATAATCAATCTCTTTTAACTTAATATTGAATCTTTGACTATTTTGAACTTGTTTAACTTTATATTAAACTCTTTGACTGTTTTGAACTAGACTTAAACTCTTGAACTTAATTATGAACTTTTGAATGGAACACTTGAACTTAATTATGAATTTTTGAATGGAACACTTGAACTCAATTATGAACTTTTGAATGGAACCATTGAACTTAAATACAAACTTATGACTTGTTTGAGCTTATTAAACCGGACGTGTTATGACCTTGACCTAAAGTCTCCCATGATCGGAGCATCAATATAAAGTCTCCCATGTTCGGAGCATCACTATAAAGTCTCCCATGTTCGGAGCATCACTATAAAGTCTCCCTTGTTCGGAGCAACCTTAAGCCTCCCCAGTCCGGAGAAGAATGTCTCCATATGGGAACAGAGCATTTTCAACCTTAAGCCTCCCCGGTCCGGAGCAGAATGTCTCCCAATGGGAACGGAGCATTTTCAATCTAAGTCTCTCCTGTTCGAAGCAGTGCAAATTCTCCCATGTTCGGAGTGTTCTTAATTGTATATAATAGTTGTATGACGTACTGTTCGTACATTCGCATTGTTAGTCTCCTATTAGTAGGTAGTATGGATAGCGCTATTAGAGGTCGGCCAACCTCTCGTCCACTATGTTACGGGACGCATATTATTTATTCTAGGGGCTTTGCCTGGCATACATTATTATATACGTGGTGCAATATTGTGAATTATTATGGTAATTTATACTCGACTATTAGACACACTATATATTGTGCAATGGGTTGTGAACACACAGGTTGCAAGTTTTGTATGGGCGGAACTTGGAAATGAGTGGATTTACAATGCCTTTACTTTGTGAACAATTATGATAACGTGCACTTGACTTCTAGACATACTACTTTTGGCAGTGGGTTGTGAACACACAGGTTGCAAGTTTTGTATGGGCAGAACTTGAAACTGAGTGGATTTGCAATGCCTTTGCTTTGTGGACTATTCTATATGACCAAAAACTTTTCCTTTGCTGCATGAACATTCTTTAAATGCTTTACAATTCAACCAAACTCTATGAACTCACTCAACCATTGAGTTGACACTTTTAGCATGTTTTATCTCAGGTATCTAAGGCATTCACTTCATGGCATGCATGTGGACTTATCATAGAGTCGCAATGACGACGCGTCTCACATATATTTTATGCACTTAACTATCGTTTGATTGTAACAAACTTATTTTGGTATATTGGAAATATTTTGGGACCTATGTTTTGTAAACTCTGATTATTTTACTTAATCAAACGATATTTTCAAAACGACACTTTAGGTCGTTCGATATAACTGTAACTTTGATGCTATGACAGTCATCCCCCAGGAATTCCATTCCGCTGCAGAACAGGTAATTTGGGGGTGTGACACTGATACCAATCTGTAACATCCCCAAATCTCGATACAACGGAAGACTTAATCAAATTTACGGGGCGTTACTATTGGATTGGTATCGCACAAAAGTATAATAAAAGATAGTCATTTAACCATTCAAAACCAATCCCAAATTTAAATATTCAAAACATTTAATCCAAAAGTAAAAATATTAGGCCTAAAACATAGTTTAATAAAATAGGTCACCAAAGTTTATCAGCGTCATAAATGATCCTTGAACCCGCCTTCTTGCCAAGCTTCCACCGATCAAGTATTCCAAACATCTCTCCAATACCTGAGAAATCATGCTAAAATGTCAGCTTACACTGGTGAGTTCATAGGTTTAAATTCAACAAAATCATAGTGGACTTGTAAGAGTTGATTTGCAATGCAAGACCTAAGATAGATAAATACCGTTTCACACACTGATCCTACCCGGATCTCCAATCATATCCCGCATCTAGGGATTACTCGAGCCCCGCGACTCTAGTCCAGCACTGTCGTGGCAAAATCTAGAACAATTGCCAACCCCGGACTAGATCGAGGTAGAAGTATATTCTTAGTTAGGCACGGTTAAACCTAGACTAAGGCAACAACTACCGCACATATATCTAAACAGTCAAGCATATAAGCAAATCCAAATAGTTTAAACGGTCCAAAAAAACAGTAGCATGATTCTCACCCCAAAATAGTTCAAAAATTAGTTAAAGCGTAGATAAAAGTGGGGCTATGAAACTCACCTTAGCCACAGCAATGCACGAATAAACACTAGCAGAAGATAACAGGTAATCACGGCACAACAATGCACTATTCACTATTGACACGACTGGCATCAAAAGCTAATCTCCACGGCATCCAAATGAATGTACGATAAGTACAATAGAATAGAAGTGACACAACCTAATGCGTATAAAATATTCTTAAAATACGGCTCATACGATAAATAAATCAATAGAAATAATGTGTTGTAGTTTTCGTGGATCATTCATGTCGTTACTTTCGAAAGTATATTATCGTTCCCAAAAGCTCATAATTAATATCTCAAAAGTTTAGTTTTAACGTTTCGTGTGGTGGTAGGAAACATATACGCGATGTACAACTCATGCACAAGACGAGCAAACATCGAAAAAATCGAGACATACAGACCATAACTCACGCCAAAAAGGGAAAAGACATCGACCAAATTAAGAAATACCGACAATACTTAAGCTAGTCAAAGACTAGGAAATGACGACAACTATTTATGTAACATAAATAGGTTAATTGATAAGTCTCGACAATTTACCCAACAATTCCCACGTACGTCTTCAATAATAAAAGACAAGTTTCCATTTATCGCTCAATTAATAAGGGTATCTCAATCGTTATTCATAATCATACAATTTTACCCGAAATTACTTCATATAAGGCATAGTAAATAGTGTACTATAAATGACACGTTCGTTTATTCCAACGTTTCCAAATCAATACGACTTAAATAAGTTATATTATCAAAATAATATTTCCAAACAAGTTTATCAAGGCTATCATCTATACTCCTTTATAAAGGATTTAGGACATCCTATATAAAGAAATCTTAAAAAAACTTAAGACCAAAAACATTTCTTATAATAGCAAGTTACACATAAAAAGGTTTCAACCCAAAGTATTAATTTTGCTATTAAAAATTAAGAATTGTAACATCCTAGAACTTAAATTTATACAACTTAATACTACTTTGTAACGGCCATTAACTTGTAACAGCCCATTTAATCCCTCCGGCCATCCAGTTTTGATACAGAATAAAAAGGGCTAAAATAAAACACAGACTTATCTCTTTCTCTCTAAAACAAGAACATTCACCTTCAGACTTTTTGATACCAATCCACCCACCAGCTTACGACGACCACCTAGCACCGCAACCATTACGTCGACGCCATCATCATCACCATCAATAGATTCCGCCACCAACACCACCGGTTTTTGATAATTTCGATGTTGTTTGAGTTTGGGTAGTTTCCATAATGTTTATGTGGTCTCGGTGGTGTTTTTTTTGGTTCTGGTGATGATAATATGGTGTTTTGACCGGATATAACCGGATCTCATCGGTAAGGTGGTTGGGTTTGTTTGTTTTTTTTCTCATATGTTTGGTGGCCATGAATCTGTTAAGATCTATGTTTGATTTGGTGGTTTATTGGTTTCTAGATTTTTTTTACTTGAAATCTCTTTCAAATCTGTCAAAGTTTCTTCTTTTGAGACTTATGTGTTAGGCTTGAAACTGTTACTTGATTTGTTTCGGGTGTTTATGGTGGTTTTTGTTTTTGTTTTTGGTTGTTTTGTGGCTACTGATTTGTTTCCGGCATACTTGACGTTTTGGTGTTCTTGTCTTGGGTAAATTGGAAAAGATAACTGTTAATACTATTGGACCAATAGATTGTAGATTTATTTTTAAGATACCGTGTTAAT
This sequence comes from Chrysanthemum seticuspe, assembly GCA_019973895.1. Classification (NCBI taxonomy): domain Eukaryota; kingdom Viridiplantae; phylum Streptophyta; class Magnoliopsida; order Asterales; family Asteraceae; genus Chrysanthemum; species Chrysanthemum seticuspe. The sequence continues at coordinate 351,539,416 of BPTQ01000009.1, forward strand.
ATTATTATCGGGTTAACTCGAACCCGGTGATATAACCCGAACTTGATTAGACCCGAACCCGATAACTCGATCTTTAAAAGGGTCAGGTCACAGATCATATTTTTAAAAGTCAAAACGTGATTCAACCCGACTCGATTAACCCGATAACACCCCTAATGTGTTTGTGTGTGGCGATGGTCAGATAGTGTTGTTTGTGCGTTTCTGAGATTTTAGATGGTCATAGTGTTTAACATATTTTGAAGGTAATGTTCTAATAGCACAGATCCGGTTTGTTACTGGAAATTACATATTGGAGCTTTAAACATTTATCAAAAAGAAATGAGGCCATGAAATATTTGAATTCGAAAATGCATCTGAATATTTTAGAGAATCGAGAACAAATCCTTATGCACACTTCAATATATGTATGCTTACACTCAGGAGAGTATACCTTTCTATAAGAATTGTATTAGCTATTTTCTTAAGATTTTCAAACATTTGTATTTTGATGTTAAGCTAGACACTTTGATCATGAAAATCTAAATTTTTAAAAAGATTAAATGATTTTGCTAAACACCTAAATTTTGAAAGCAAAAACAACGTACCAATAAGTGTTGACGTGATGCAAGGAGGCGATTCCAATACTTTGTGTATGGCATGCATAGAAGATGACGGTACAATAGTATACAAGACATAAAACCATAAAATACCTTCAAAAACAAACTGAGGTTTTTTGCATTGCAACAAAAACTTTTGAAAAAAGATAATTTACAAAAAGAATATTCTATTTGAGTAGTTAAAAATTATAGTGGTCTTACTTTTATTAAATATGTAAATTTTATCTTTTGACAATAATTTTAAGATAGTTCGAGTACTTTATATACAGTCACATAGGAGACTTGTGAATAAATACATTTTGAAGAATACAAGGAGCATTCATCCAAAAAAAACAAAAGCGTTAAAAAGTTTATATGAACTAATGCTTAGAAATAATTTATAATACCATTTTGTTTATTTCATTGCATTCGTCATAGTATTCACTTCTCTACTAAATCCGCCCTGCCGTTGTAGTGTTCTTATATCTTAACAAATATTAACGCCAAAAATGCATACAAACTGATGTCACCTCAATCCTCACACAATGGTACAAAAAGATTACCCGCAAATCAACATGATCGGATTTTGCTTTGAGACTACTCGATGTGCACATTTTGCGAGGTTCTATACAAATCCACTTTTATTTCTAATTAACACACGCAAGGATTAAAAAACACTTAAATCCATTTTCATTTCAGGGTACCCGCCGCTGCAACGCGCGGGTACCCTGCTAGTGTGTTATAAAACACGAGTTACCATCTTATTTAATAAGGGTTTATAATAGAGTAAACCATATCCGTCCATAATATATATAGTCATATAATTCAATAGCAGCAACTTAGATGTGAAAACAGAATATTTAGCTTTATCGTAAAAACAATTATACTAAACTTATTTAAACCAAAATGTTTAATAGAGTACAACACACTAATTAATATAAATGTTATCGACAAGTTTATAAAAGGTATTTTATATTTTTAAGACATGATTTATTATCGTAGTTCATAAAGATTCTACAAAATCTTGGCATGAAGATCCCGTTTACCAAACATTTCCAAGTCATGACTCTTGAATAATATAAAATTTATCATTAAGTTTCCAAATTCGTCAAATGTTACAATTTATAATATACAATTGAACATATCATTCGCGTATATATTAATTCTTTAGTTTTATCGACCGTTTGTATGATTCGGGTCTAGATATGTTAAACTCTTATGAGTCTCGCATATCCTTCCGTCGCGTGTACCAAAGGGTCCATAATGTCCAAATAACTAATACCGTAAATCCAATACGTCCAATCCTTGTCCAACAATATAATAATGGCACAATGCTCGTAAACGATCCACGTGTTGCAATCAATCCCTTAACTATAATTACTTTTAACCATTTTTATAGTTTCTTAATTGTTAATCCGATTTTCCCGAGTGTGCGCCGCACCATGACCCAAGACATAAATAAATAAGCACCGCAAATAATAAAATAACGACACTTAGCCGTGACTCCCGTGAGTCGTGGCTCGACTCAGCCTGAAAATCTGAATCCAACATAACCAACACAACAAACATCATACCTTTATCACTATATCATATTACCCATTGATTTGTACCAAGTTAGACCCGAGAATCAAATCACACTCGTGACTATATGCTACCGTATGCATTTCAGACTTGAGACCATGTAATGACACAAACCAACTCAACAAAATATAACAAACAATATACGAGTTTCGGTTTCTTCCTGACCCGACCCGGTTCCTCATATCAAAACTGACTTGGTCAAACGAGTTGACCCCGACTAACTGAGTCGACTCACTCACTCTACCGAGTTGACTCACTCAAAACCGCAATATCAACCATCATCTATCCACATGACTTTTGATATTCACCACACGAGTGTTTTCCCAAAAACTGTTTTATAACCGGTTTGTCCACACGAAACTGAAAACAAAGATGACATATACTATATACCACTCGAATACATCAAAAAATGTTTTAATCCGTTTCATTTAATCCTTAACCGAACGTTTTTATAAGTGTTTTAACATTTTTAACCCACGAAACTATAAGTATTGATAAAAACAACATAGTAAATATATGTTGATGAATGGGTTTCTGACTTACCCAACAAATGGCGAGAAAGAGCCACTGAGGGGGAGAAATGACAGCGGTAGTAACCACATCCGCGGCAGTGAAGGTGGCTGTGGCCACGGTGGTGGCAGTGGTGCATCACAAACGGTTCTAATCAACCCAAAAGAAGCCCTACCCACACGAATGACCTTTAAAACATGTTTTAATTTGAAAAATCTAGAATCCGAATTCTTGAAACCAAGATTTAGGGCGCGTGTATGAGTTTTATGGAGAGTGTGTTATGAAAATAGAACCACGGCATCCCGATCTACAAGATGGGATGGGTGGTGTAGTTGGAGGAGGTCGCCGGAATTTGGCCGGAAAAGGTGACGGCGCCGGAACCCTAGATGGGTGGCCGGATTTTCTAGTGAGAGAAAGAGTGTATGTGTTTTGTAGTGAGAGAAAGGGGAGTGGTAAAATGAGAGAGGCGTGAGGGTGTGGGGTATTTATATTCCAAGGACGGGCTAAGGTTGTACAAGTGAAACTACAAGGGCGGTTAAGTAACTTATCCCAAGGACCCTAAGTGAAACTTTATAAAACTTTTAATATATTAGGTTCGGGACTCATTTTGACTAGAAAACGAGGGATTCGTGACTCGAGAGTTACGCCATCGTTTTTAAAATATTAATTCCAATAAAAACGATATAAAATACGACTCGTGTCTCAAATTAAATCAAACAATTGCTCAAATCGACGTTTCTCCAATTACGACGCATCGAGGAATTTACGAGTTGTCACATACACTATAATTTTTAAAAATCTTCCCCCCTTGTTTTCCCACATTTTCGCTCAAATTCATAAACAAACAAACCTTCACTCTTGTCTTGTATATACATGACATACACAATTTGTCTATATCCCTACTTTACTTCACACACCAAAACCCACACACATTTTCACTTGTAAAACTTTCCTCTCATTTTCTTTCTCTCTTTCATACCCAATGAGCCACCATAATCAAGATCCAGAATTATCGGGTTGAAATTTTCACAATCGGGTTGTACTTTCAAGCTTTGGAGGTGATTTGGAACTCATCTTGGGTAAATTTGGTATCATTTGGGTGTTTCTAGGGTCTCCTATTCGACATATACACATAGGGCTGAGCACCGAAGGTTCAAAACCGAACCGGACAGACAAAACTGACCGAACCAACAAAAACTGAACCGGACCGACAGCCCGCCAGTTCGGTTTCGGTTTCAAGTTTTACATGATTTCTGTTTCGAGTCGAGTCGATTCGGTCCGGTTCAGCCTTAAAACGACAAAAACATACCAAAATACACCTAGATCGACAAAACCGAACCGAATCGACGGAAAACCGAACCGAATCGACAACATTCGGTTCGCGTTTTTCATGGTTTTCGGTCCTCGATTTTCTCGGTTTGGGTCAGGTCGGGTCGGTTTATGACCGATGCTTAGCCCTATATACACATAATTTTGCAAGGTTTTCTAAAATCACAACTCTTATATTTTTATGTTTACATATGACTTAAATCTTGATAATATGTGTGTTTTTAAAAAAATAGAGATTTGAAAAGCTACATGGAATATGCATATATACATATAATCGACCTACATAGTGTTTTAGTACAAATCATATGCTTTCTTGCTTGTATGAAAATTTTGACTTAATAACATGCTAAAAAGGATATACAAAACTAAGTAATGCTTGTTTCTTGATTTTAAACAAAGGGAGTGCTTAATTGGGTTTTTAAATACTATTCAAACAAAAACAAAAAGAAAATAAAATAAGAGTTTTAAAAAACATAACGTTTTGGCTCATGTGATGAAAGTGCTTATTCTTAGCTTATTAGATTATTTGATAGCTTATTTGGTATAGGTTACAACTTATTGGATTTATTTGGTTTTGTTATGGTTTATTGGTATTCGACCACTAATGGGCCGAGCCCAAGCCCAAAAGGGATTGGCTTGCTTATTTGACTTTTGCTTATTTTCCGACTTATTATAACTTATTAGAACATATTTAAATGCTATATAATCAACTTGAACTCGTTTTAGCCTTTGGGCCTTTACCGAATCTTAATGGGTTTTTAGGCCCGTTAGCTCGTTTTGTTGACTTTTGTCGACCATTAACTATTTTACAATTTATTATTGACTTACAAAACGTAACGTATACTTTTTGTATATAAACGAGACTTAATTTGGAAATGTGACGATAAGTATATATAAACTTACAAACCTACGTGCTCATTAAAAATTAATATTTTGAACTATTGGAAGTGATTATGAGGTATTTTGGAACACTTGGTAATTGGGGAAAACACGTATTTACGAATGGTTCATGCCCGATTTCTAAAAATCCAAACACTTAGACTATGTTTAAAAAAACCGACTAAAGCACGAAATATAGTATTTTTATTATGAGAAGATATTAATTTTCTAATGAGTAAAGTCCAATTACATCCCTATGGTTCATCTCGTGCCTTGCTTTACATCCTCGTGGTTTTTTTTTACACAAGTTGGCACAAAACCATCCCTCCGTTAGTTAAGTCAGTCAATGAGGACTAACGGTGCAAATTATTTCTCCGTTATCTCCTAATGCAAGTTAAAATATTTGCATCGTTAGTCCTCATTGACTATGTTACTAACAGAGGGATGTATTTTTGACTTTTCTTCGAACTTAATAACGCTTAGAATGAATATATTTTTAGTAGCGTTATTATTAGTTTTGTGTATGATAATCGGTTATATTTACACATAATTGTTGCAAAATTGCAAAAGAAAGTATTTGTATGTGAATATAGCCAGGTATCCTAAAAGACGAAGAAATGACGAATTCATGCACATTTGGACAATTTCCAAGAAAGAAAAGAAAGGAGAGAAGGCTCAAGGACTCGATGATTGGAAGCACGGTGATTTCTAAGTATCTACATCAAATAATTATCATGTTCTATCTTGGAAATCAGCATCGAAAGCATGGAAAAAGGCATGCGTCGAGAAAAGTCAAGAAAAGTCAAAATATGATGTACGAAAGGCATCCAGCCGATCGGTTAGAACCCGCAACCGATTCGGCTGGACTAGTGTCAAAAGAGCAATCGATCGGCTGCTTCGCAACCGATCCGGTTGGAGAGGCCGCAGTAATTTTTTCTCATTTATGGATGCCATAACTTCCATTACTCATTGGAGTCCGATCATTTCTTGTTAATAACTCCTAGTGGACGTTTTTGGCTTGTTGGTGAAGAGTTCTTAACTATATATTGAACATAGACTTAGTTGTTTAGTGTGACACACCCCAAAGAGTAATAGGCTTACACCAAGACTATTACCAAACACTTTTATTCACCCTAAAAGTCCTATTAAGTCTGTAAAATGTCCAGGAACTTGTTGAGCACAATTCTCAGCCATTTGGTAGTCATTTGGAGTTGTACGGGTAGTATAAGGCGATTGGAGGCGCGTGGTTGTTATAGTTCCACATTTTCTACTTCTTGTAATCCGAAGTTTAGGTATTCTTATGAACTTTGTCATGAATTTATATTCTTATGAATTATATGAATTACATAGTTACTACATGTGTTATGTTATGGTTTTAATGGAGTAATTCTTGAATATACTTGTGTGTAAGGATGTAGGCAATTGTTAGGAGTGTTCTTATATATGTGATGCATGTGAAGAATTCTTGTTTAATGAGTTTGTTGGAATAATGACTAGTCTTGTTTAATTTTATGGTATAACATTTGCAAGATAAATGACCGAAAGGATTTCTCTTTATGTTTTATTCCAAAACGTTAGTGACAAACTAGTATGGGGATATGATGATTGACACTCATCATATTTACTTGTTAAACGAGACTAGAAACGATTTCATCACGTAAAGGCCAAAAGTGTTCGTAAGAACAAGTTAAATAAGAATCTTTTACAAACAATTGGATTTTCTAAAGAATAATCAATTGGTTAAGGACCGAAAGGATTACCTATGTGTTTGTATTCTTAAAATGATTTTTACAAAACATAAACCATGGATTGTGAATCATTAGCCTATGATTTGTGTATTGCATCAAGTTTACACCAAGCTTTCATGAACACTCTAGATACTTGACTATGACCTACACACAAGTATATGTTTCTTTAATTTGGTTTTTATAAAAGCATCAATTTCTTGGAGGGCTTGACAAGCTTTCTTGTCTCAAAAAATTTAACAAATTAAACGCAAATCCCTTGGGACGATCTCGACTTACCCACCTTTGCTATCACGAACGAGTATACTTGCTCGTATGTGTTAATGTAATTGATTGGTAAAATCGTGTTTATAAATTTTTAAAACTTGCAAACGACTAGCACATCAAGTTTTTGGCGCCACTGTCGGGGATTTGAATTGTTTTAGTTTGTTATTTTCTATATTTCTGGTATTGTTTGAGTTTAGTTTAAGTGTTTTATAAAAGGAGAATTTAAAAAAGTTGGTTTTAGGCCAACCAATCGGCTGCGCGAGCAACCGATTTGGTTGGACCTCTCGTAAAAGTTTTGTGTTTTTCTTTGTTTAGTTTTGTTAATCTAGTGTTATGTGTTTAAGTGTTTAGCTTATTTTCCTGTATTTTCAATTTTCTAGGCTAGTATAAGTGCTTGATTTGCTTATTTTATGATTTTGCTTATTAAATTATTTTTAGTTTATTAAGTTTTAATAAATTGTGTCTTAATTAGTTTTAATGTTTTAGTTTAATTTTCAGTTTTTGAATTATTTTTAGTTTATTAAGTTTTTATTAAATTAATTAGTTTACAATGATTAGTAATTTATGTTTAGTTAATGTTTTATTTATGTTTAGTTAGTGTAGTTAATGTTTTTAATAATGGGTAAATGAGTAGTCACATTTATTAAAATTAAAGTTTTAAATTATTATCTTTTATTAATTAATCGTTAATTAGAAGTTAGTTAAAATAATAATATGTATATATATATATATATATATATATATATATATATATATATATATATATATATATATATATATATATATATATATATGTATGTATGTATTTATGGAATTCTACCGGAGCCTATCGGTTGCGCCCCGCAACCGACCCGGCTGGGTGAATTGGTCTAGAGGCATACCACCAACTGATTCGGTTGGAGCTCGCGTTAAGTATTTTTCTAGTTTCTTATTTTCAAGTTTTAGCTTTTGTGTTTAGTTTTAATAAGTATCTTTACTTGTTTAGAATATATTTTTGTAGTTTGTTTTGATTATAACTAACTCTAACGCTAATAATTTGGTTGTTTTTGTTTTGTTTAGATAAGTTATAATATCGATAGTTTGAGCGGTATCTCGGAGTATCTTAGGAATTTGGATGAAATGTTCAAAGACACGGGGAGTTCTTTAGATCAAATTGGAAACATTTTGGAGAAGAGCAAGATGGAATTAGCCGTTGGAATGGAGTGTTTAGAAGGAGTCGGGGAGAACAAGGTTCGTGTTCTTAAGAAGAACAAGATAGTGATATTCACTCAAGCCCCTCTCACAGGGTATGATTCACCTTTCATGCGGTTTGGAACAAGTATCGAAGGAGTAAGTGCTTGGGATGCCCAACTCAATATGGCATATGGGGATAATTACATTGTTGACACGGTACTTGACAAGCTTGGCCATGTTAGGCTAGATTACGAAGGGTACGGGAGAAAGATCTTCAAGAACCTACGCATCAATATTCATGGCCATATTTTTGAAGTTGATTTTGTGGTTTTAGATGCAGGTAACGCGGACGAACCCGATGTTTGTTTTAGGCATGATTTTCTAGTTACTACCAAAGTACCAAGTGCTAATTGGATTTCGCGCTTGGTGAAATAAGGATCAATATCACGGATCTAGAGGAGGAAAAGAATGTGAATGATATGCTAATGGAGTTATTTGAAAATATGGAGCATGGTAAGAATGAAAACGTGGAGGTTGTGAAGATGGGCAAAGCGAATAGGAAGAAAACTGCATCAAAAAAAACTCACCCCAACCACTACCACCACCAAAAGCCAAGATTTCTCACCATCACCACCATATTCACCACCAACCTTTAAACCGTTGACACAAGAACAAAAGGAGGCTATTCTTGAGAACCTAGAGCAAAAATTCATTGAGCAAAATGAAAAGAAACCCGTCATTGAAGTTTTGCAAGATTATGTGGTGTACCGCAAGAACCTCGATAAGGTGATGTTGGCAAGAGCTCGTTTGGAGGACAAGAACTTAACGGAAGAAGAAACGGATCGAATTATGATTAGGGGTTGCCAAGAAAGGAGAGTGACCCGGGAAACTTTGTTCTACCAATCAAAGTTAATGGTACCACTCTAATTTATGCACTAGCGGACACCGGATCTAGTGTTAATGTCAACCATACCCGCTATATAAAAACTTGGGGCTTAGTAATCCCCAACCGAATCAATCAAAGTTAACAATGGCCGATAATTCTCAAGCCAAGGCCATGGGAGAAGTTAAGAACATAAGGGTACAAATCGGTTATCAACCTTACCTAGCCGATTTTCTTGTTTTGGATATTCCGGTAGATAAGAGTTTACCTCTTTTGCTTGGTAGACCTTTTCGTAACATGCGGGGCTATAATTGATATGGGAAAGGAAACCATGACCATTGATGACGGAATTGCTAAATAAACATATTATCCCAAACCAAGAGGTAAAGTTTTGGAATTCATGGAAGACTTAGAATTTTTGAATAATGATGATTTGACATGTTTTGAAGTGGGTCGTGATGACCAAGGAAGGGCTATGTATGGTCCAATTGTTCCACCTTATTTCGATTTGGAAGACGAAATGGAGAGAGCCCTTGTAATGGAAGCTTTTTACAATCCCTTTAAAAATATTCTTGTATATAAAAAGCTTACGGATTTTCTCGGATCCTTTCCCGTGCAACTAAAGAACTTAGAATGGGGACCCGAAGGAGCAAGTGTGTACAAGAAGGAGGAAGGTGACGGAGAGTGGCATGTGAAATTTGACATATTATGCTCAAGTGGGAGGAACTTTGTTAAGAAATTCAAGACACATGCAACTAACCGTGATCTAACGGGGAAGTTTCAAAGCGAAGATATTTTGAAACACGAATACTTCGAGTGATGATGAAGAATGAAACACCACAAAAATAAAAAGTACTTGCGTGTGCTTCATCTTTTGATTGAATTTACATTTATGCATTTAGGAGTTTTCTTTTTATTTATTTCGATTTTGATCATTATGGTTTGAAGTTTATCTTAGAAAATTTCTTTTTAAGTTTAAGTTTAATTATGATGAGGTTTTATGATTTAGTTTTGAGTTAGTAGTTAGATATTGTTAGTTGGAATTTGCAAATGGTTGAATAATTGTTGTGTGATTTAATCGAATTTTTGAGTAAAATATTTTTTACTTGGAAGGTAAAATGCCCAAGTAAAGTTAAAAAGGTTAAATTTTCTGCAAAAATGCAAACCGAAACGGTTGTGTCCATGACTGATCGGTTGGAAGCAAGTATAAGTGCCAAAAATTCAATTTTTCCAGAAACATACACACACACTAATCCTCCATTTGGGTTCCAAAAATTGGACCGCCAAGAGGTAATTTGAAGGTTTTAAAAGCATTGAAAGTTCATCATGGAACCTAAACAAGTAAGCATCTTCAATCAATTAGCTTAATTAGAGTTTAATTTGAGTTTTAATTCAGAATTGCAAATTAGGTCACCAATTAGGGGTTTTTGATAGAATTCGAATTAAGATGTAATCTTTTGGAATCAAGTGGGTAATTGATGTAGGAATGCATTGCAAAAAGAATTATAGTGATTGATTCAACATTGGATGAGAATTAGATGATTGAATTTTCGGATTTAATAATTCATACATATATCGGAAACAATTTGTAAAGTAAACATTTTACTCTCTCTGACTTCAAGCACGAAGGACAATCTTATATTTTCAGTTTTCAAATCAATAAGAGCATATAATTTTCATGTTGTTACCTTTATGTTTCTTAAGCACACAGACTTCAATTTGTAGTTCCATGTAACATATCTTTCTTTCACCAACTCTCGCATTATCTAATTCTTTCCATGTACTTAAAAATATTTTTTATGCTGTAATAATTTACCATTTTTTGTTTACTGGGGACCTTTTCTAACTTTCGATTCTTTCATTTTATCCCACATAGGTTGGTGATGCGTGTCAAACAGTCAAGCTAAATCACTTAAGCCTGCCACTTGTGAATGGCAGACCGTAATCAGCTTAAAACTGCTCAAGCACGAATGCAATGAAGATCTGAGGAGTGTAGGGTTTCCCCGGGTCGTTATGTCCCAGCGAGCTATGCAATGGATTATCAAACGTAAAGTGATCGAGGAATTTGAACGAAAAAGGGATTCAGATATGATATTATAACTACAGGAAAAGCCAACGAATTACAACGGCTTAAATGCAAATTAAAGGAAATTAAAAAGATTAAAAATATTAAATAAACGCTATCACTATTTTTAAAATGATGTTTTTGTTTTTATGTTTTTATAAAACTGAATTAAAATCTACGCGACGTACAATAGAAAAAGTGAAACTAAATCAATATTAACCCTAAAAATATGAAAATGATATTTTTACAAACCTAATGATAAAATAAAATATTTAGAAAAAGAAAATTATTTTTACAACTATTTAATTAATTATTATTAATTAAAAACTATTTTTAACTATTAAATAATTACCTAAAATACAAGAAATTAGGAAATAAAGCTAGAAAAATAAAATTAAGACTTAGAAAAATCTAAAATATCAAATTAGTATTTTCAAAACTATTTTTGTAATTTTCTGATTATTTTTGGATTTTCTAGGAATTAAAAACTATTAAAAACTAATTAAATTATTTAAAAATACAAATTTAACTAAGAAAAATATAGAAAAATATTTTTTTGTCTTTTTATATTTATCTTAACTTAATAAAAATGAAAAATTATTTTTTTGAACCTTTTCTTAATTAATTGTATTAAAAGCTAATTAAAAAGTGCTAAAAATTGATTTAAATGCAGAAAAATAGCAAACAAACTTAGAAAAATCTGAAAATTTCAGGAAAACTCTAAAATATTATGAGGAATCTAGGAAAAATAGAAAAACAGGGTGTTGTGTGTGAGAAATTGAGGCTGCTATCTCAAGTGCTTAGAAATAAGCACTTGAAATAAGCAATTGGGACACAACAAGCACCAAACTGAAACGGAAGGTACTATAAGCTAAAACAGCTAAAATGCAACAAGTCTCTAATGCTTATAACCTCTGGAATACAAGTTGCAATGATTTGATGATTTGAGATAATAGGCTAAAAGCAGTGTGAGGGTATCAGATTTAAGCATATGAATAAGCACATGAATAAGCTGGAAACATGAAACTAAGACTTGTATCCTACACTAGACCTGGGTGGCTATGTGTAAACCAAGTATTAGCCTTGGACAAGCTCTTATGAGCTTTTGCCAAGCTCTGCAATTTACTGAGAACACTCAGTGTTAACTGAGTTGAGTGAACAGGGCAAATGAGCCCTGTTGGACAAGCTTATTTGAAGCTTAAAGAAAATTTCCAAAAATCTGTAAAAATGACAACAAGAAAGTAGACCAGCTGAAGTTTATGTAACCTTAATTTCACTTGATTAGACCCAAAAATGAGCTCATGAAAATTCTTCTTAGTTGGGCTCAAAACAGATTTTTCACCTTTTGACTTTTGAAGTAAAAATGAAACTTTGACCTTTTTGAGGTTTGATCTTGATTTCTTAACTGCAAATGATGTTAATGATTGAAATGAGACTAAGGCAACCTTTATCTATGTATTTTGAACACAAAACAAATGATTTGCTTTTCAAAATTCCCACAGTGAGCAACTTAAGACAGATTTGATTAAGATTTGACTTTCAGTGTTAGCAAGCACAAGATTAAGACAGATATGTGTATGAATGATCTAAACAAACATAACTCAACAAATCTTAACCACTGTAAAAGCCTTGAAGACAGATTAATCTACAAAACCAAACACTCCTTTATTCAACTGTTTTGCTAATTTATTGAGATTACAACTGATTAAGCTATGATTAATGATCAAACTAAGTTCTTATATCCTAAATACAACTACTTAAACAAGATTTAACCATTTATGACAACAATTGAAGATTATGCTAAGAATTCTTGAAAATTACTTACAAAGGGTCCTAGCCACTATGGCTTGAAACAATGAACCAAAGTACCACTAACCTATCCAAACCCCTACCCTAGCTCAATATCAACCCAATTCCATGGCTGCTTCACCCATTGACCAAATTTGCATCATATCTGCACCATTTTGACTTTCATTGACCAAAATCTAAAATAACTTGAAACTTAATTATAAGCTTACAGAAAGCTAGAATAAGCTCACTTAAGCCTGTTTGAGCTTAAAAATAAGCTGAATGAAGCTTGGACACCAGAGTTTGAAAATGAAATTTTCAACAGTTATGCATAAATATGAAATTAGATAAAACCTTGAAGCTACTGATTAAAACTTGATTACACTGCAAATATAACTTGAGTTTAACACTTGGGAACAAAAAATTACAGTTTTGAAATTAAACTAATACATTAATTAGAAAAACGACATAAGAAAATTTTAAGCTAAAAATCTACTACTTGTCTTGCTTCTTCTCTCTTTCTTTTATAATCCAATCCTCTTCTCTCTCTCTTCTGAATAGTTCCCAGTTATTTCTCAGCCATTGGATGGCTTAAAACTGATCCAAGCCTTTGAATGCATTTTTGGCGCCAAAACACTAATTTGACAGATGGGGTTGAGTGAGGAGGGGGGAGATGCAATTAATGATCCTTGGATGTTAGTTGAGGTGGGGGGAACATGGTAGAGTGGAGTTGAGGAGGGGGGATGGGAGGGAAGAGTGTTTGCAGACATGGCAGTTGAGAAGAAGACTTTGGCGGGCTAGCTTCTTTTGACCAGAGTTTGACCAAGGGCAGTATTAATAATCTAGGGGGTCAAAATGTATTATGACAGGGGGTCACAATTAGGCAAGGGTCCAAATTGGTTTGATAAGGGTTTAATTGACAAGGACCATTAGTGTAAATTCTGAAAATTGCAAGGACCTTATCTGCCAATTCATCAAAGATGTTTCAAGGGACCAAAAGTGACACTCTCAAAAAGTATAAGGACCAAACTTGCCATTTTGAAATTTTCCAGGGGCCATTTTTGCCAAATTTCAAAGTTGGAGGACCAAACTTGTAATTTTCTCAAACTTTTGATATTTTTCACCAAAGGACTAAATTTGACAACTTATGATTTAAAAAGGACCTTTGGTGATTTTTCTTTTGAAATTAGGACTCAGGGACTATTTTTGACAATTTTGGAAACTTGGGGGACTGAAACTGCCAATTATGCAAACTTTGCTCATTTTTCATCTGTTTTTAAACATTTTGCATCTGAAACATATAAAATGACATTTTGAGATATTTTCAGTATTTTGATGCATTTCTGAGCATTTTCAAACGTTTTGCAGTTCAGATTTGACTAAAAATGATGAGTATTTACACACTCATCAATCCCCCACACTAAACTATTGCTAGTCCCTAGCAATCTTTTGAGAAAAACTTAATGGATTTGAATCTCTTTACCAAAAGCCATTACTTCTGGAGTAGCCAAATGTTTCAGTTCAAGTAAGAACCATGGTACACCGATAACCATGTGATTTTGAGCAAACCACCAGCTTTCAACGGATTTGATTTTGTCTTTACCAGAAGCCGTTTGCTCTGGACTAGCCAACTCTTAGATAAATTATCAACATTATCTTTGGTGAGCTGATTACCAATTATGGTTTTTCCACTGCCTTTACCACAAGCCATAATCTTGCGGGCTAGCCAACTCTTCACTTTTTAGGATATGGTGAGCTGAATACCATACAATTTTGGGCAAATTGCAAGCCGTAAACGGATTTGAGATATCTTTACCAAGAGCCGTTTGCTCCTGGATTAGCCAATCCTTTTGTTTATTAGACAAGGCGGACTGATAACCAAATGAATAAGTGCAAAACACTTACTCCAAAAAAATTTTGGCCAAAAACGGGGGAATTGGTATAATTATATGATAAAATTCGTGAGAATTCCCCCCCACACTTAGAAATGAATATTGCCCTCAATATTCAAAGTACCGGCGGTTATGCCGAAACAAAGAACGTAAAAGGGAAATACTACGGCCATTATTTAGAAAGGTTTTTTTTTTTTTTTTTTTTTTTTTTTTTTTTTTTTTTTTTTTGATATATATATACACAACGTGTGGGGCAACCCCCCCACACTAGGGTGGAACACATGGGTGAAAACCCATGTTTAGCTACTGTTTTTGATTACCGAGTCGCTAGCTTGACTCGACCCCGCATTCATTTGTTCATGGGGAAAGTAACGTGGAAAACCAATCTCGATCGGACTTTCGTTCACAATGTTAATAAACATATGAACATCAGAAAGTTCCACACCGACGAGATACAACCTCGGTATTGTTTAATAGTAGAAACTATAAAGGATGATACCGGGGTCAAAGATGGTGTCCTCATTCCCGAAAGAGAAAAGGGAAAGAGCAACCACCCCATCTGTGAAGAATGGAATAAAGACGTACATGAGAATGCAAGTCCATTCCTCAGCAGAGAGAAGCAAATCACCAGTTTTGACATCTTTAAGCTTAAACTTGAAGCTTAGATGGTGATTGTCAAGAAGATGTCCGGGAGGGAGGGTGGGAAACGGTTCTTCAATCAACAGACTTTCCAGAAAAAGGATGTCTCCCTCCGGATCAAAGTAAGTGTTATCAATTCCCGTTGGAATTGACTCATCACTAAGAAATGCATCGACTTCATTCCAAAAGTTGTCATCTTCCTCATCAGGAGTGAGAGAAGGGATGGAAGAGTCGGGAATAGGACTAGAAGATGAAGGATTCTTTTTGAGCAATTCATCAATGGGAAGAATGTCTCCCATTGGATCACAAACATCATCATCCAATTCAGATGAAACAGAAGAGAGTTTGGTTTCATCCACAGAGTTAACAATCTCGATGCGACAAACTGATTCCGGAGGTGGGACAAGTGGTGTGCTCTTAGAGCTAGCAGTTTCCACCACTTCCGATGAAGTCTCCGATTCTAGATCATCATCATCATCAAGAACACTCTTGACTTCCCTGGTACAACTTTCAAACCATTTGTTTGAACCAGGGGTAATTTTCAAAGCTTTAAGCTCAGCACGTTTTTGAAAACTCCTCTTAACCGTGAAGTTTGAGAGTGTTGCATTGAATCTTTCAGATCTTTGATCAATTGTGGCAACACTCTGTTTGTACAGAGGTTTGGAGTTCTGGTTGATATTCAATGTGAGCTCTTCGTTGTCAACCCGTATGGTCAACTCTTCAGCAAACACATCAATCAGAGCACGACTCGTTCTCAAGAAAGCTCTCCCTAACATGAGGGGAACTCTAGGATCTGCATCGAAGTCTACTACAACAAAGTCAGTAGGAAAGTGAAACTTTCCCACTTTCATCACGACATCCTCGGCTATCCCAAGTGGACGAGTTACGGTGCGGTCCGCTAGCTCGAGTGTCATACGAGTGGATGAAAGTTCAGGAAGAGACAGTTTCTTCCATACTGAGAGTGGGATGAGGTTAATGCTAGCGCCAAGATCGGCCAAGGCGGAGCATTGAAACATCCCCAAGAAATCACACGGGATTAAAAACCGGCCAGGGTCTTCAAGCTTTTCGGGAAGCTTATTAAGAATGGCCGCTGAGCATTGTTCATTTAGAGGGGTTTTCGCCATCTCTGATAGCTTATCTTTGTTGGTGAGTAAGCCTTTAAGCGTGGATGCAAATTTAGGCATTAGAACGAGAGCATCAACGAAGCTTATATCAAAGTGAAGCTCATTGAAGATTTGGAAAAATTTTTCCATTTGCTCTTTGTTTTTGTCTTTGAGCTTCTCATCATTCATTCTTGATGGGTAGGGAAGCTGACTAGACTTTTGAGCCGGGATGGAAGTGTTTTCTGGCTCAGGATTTTTCTTCGGAACTTCGGCATCCGGACTTAAAGGTTGGACTACCGAAGGTGGGACGTCTGCGGTACTTCGTGGGCTTGAATAATGCACCTTGTCCGTTGTCTCCTTGGTAACTTGACTCATTGCCACAGGAGGAGGGGGCATTGGATTCTTAGGTCCATTGTGCGTCTTACCACTACGAGTGGTGACGGCTTTCAACTCGGCATTGGGATTGGGAATAGTATTGCTTGGGAGTCCTCCAGAAGATGATGAAGCTTTGTTCATATTCATGTTCATGAAACTGCTCATCATATTCTTTAACTCATTTGTCTGCCGAGACATTGTGGTATCAATTTCCTTTTTAAGCTCAACTCTCATGTTATTGATCTGAGTTTGCATTGAACGTATGCTTGACTCAGTAATTTTCATGAAGTCATTTGGCATGGGAGCTTGAGGAGGTTGTTGATAACTTTGATGATTAGGAGCTTGATAAGGTTGGTTGAAATTGTTCCGGTTTTGATTGAAATTCTGAGAGTTATTGAAATTTTGTCCTTGATTCGGAACAAAGCGATTTTGATTGCCATGGTTTTGCACAGGAGGAAAACCAGGTGGTTTCATACCGCTAGGTGCACGGTAGTGAGGATCAGCCTGTGGTCGGTATTGATTGTGGTTTACCGAAGCTACGGGAGCTTGGTAAAAGGAAGCATCGGTTGCTTGACAATCATAATACGCGTGTGGACCACTACAAGTTTCACACACCTTGTTTACGGCTTTGACTGGTTCAGGCTTATGAATTTCGCTTTTGATTTCCTTAACATCCTTAATCATACAACGGATGGCATCCGTTAGAGCAGCTATCGGAGCTGCTAACTCAGAAGAGTTACTGGATGAAGAAGAAGAAGGAGGGTTAGGAGTATTGACTTTGTTGCGAGAAATAGGAACTTTTGATTTTTGCTCGCAAATCTCAATCACATCTTTAGGTCTACGATTCAAGATATTGCCGCCTGCGGCTGCATTCAAGGAATCTTGATCATTACCATTCAACCCATTGTAAAAGATATTGACTTGTTGAAGCTCCGTGAATTCATGATGGGGGCATTTCCTGAGGAGATCTTTGAATCTCTCCCATGCCTCTCCAAAGTTTTCATCGAAATTTTGACGAAATCCAGAAATTTCATTTTTAAGATTAGTCGTCTTTGATGGAGGAAAGAAATAATTCACAAACTTTTGAACAAGATCCTCCCAAGTTTCGATAGATCGAGGGGGTTCTTTTTCCAGCCAAATCCGGGCTGTCCCCTCAAGAGAGAATGGAAAAAGCATCAACTTGATGACTTTTTGTGGTACATCCTTGAAATTGATAGTTGAAGTCAACTTGTTAAACCAACGGATGTGTGCATACGGGTCTTCTCGATCAAACCCGTGGAATTGATTCGTAGACACAAGTGTGATCAAATGTGTCTTCAATTCGAAGTGATCAGAGTTGATTACCGGTAAAACGATGGCATCTCCATAACCCTCGGTGGGTGCCTGGAGCATTTCCGCCATAGTACGTTCATCTGCCATATTGTTGCTTGAAATAGTACGAATCTCGGGTTCAACTATTTGGGCAGCACGTCTACGAGAACGTCTTCTTGGAATTTCTGCTAGATCACGCAAAGGACTCGATGATCTAGAAGAACGAGTGCGCATGCACTAGAGATAACTCTAAGGAATCTCAGAGTTAAGAAGAGGAATTATGAAAATGAGGAAAGGAGATTATTTTTGATTTTTATGGTTATACATATATAGAGAAACAAAATAAAAATATTTTTGTATTTTATAGGTTTTGAGATGTTTTTGGGTTTTTGAAAATTTTTATAAGAAAAATATGGATATAGATATAGAGATGGATGGTATGAACAAAGAGTGAGGCTCAAACAACTAATCTGCTAAACGTAAGACAATCAGCACAGCTCCCCGGCAGCGGCGCCAAAAATTTGATGCGTGTCAAACAGTCAAGCTAAATCACTCAAGCCTGCCACTTGTGAATGGCAGACCGTAATCAGCTTAAAACTGCTCAAGCACGAATGCAATAAAGATCTGAGGAGTGTAGGGTTTCCCCGGGTCGTTATGTCCCAGCGAGCTATGCAATGGATTATCAAACGTAAAGTGATCGAGGAATTTGAACGAAAAAGGGATTCAGATATGATATTATAACTACAGGAAAAGCCAACGAATTACAACGGCTTAAATGCAAATTAAAGGAAATTAAAAAGATTAAAAATATTAAATAAACGCTATCACTATTTTTAAAATGATGTTTTTGTTTTTATGTTTTTATAAAACTGAATTAAAATCTACGCGACGTACAATAGAAAAAGTGAAACTAAATCAATATTAACCCTAAAAATATGAAAATGATATTTTTACAAACCTAATGATAAAAGAAAATATTTAGAAAAAGAAAATTATTTTTACAACTATTTAATTAATTATTATTAATTAAAAACTATTTTTAACTATTAAATAATTACCTAAAATACAAAAAATTAGGAAATAAAGCTAGAAAAATAAAATTAAGACTTAGAAAAATCTAAAATATCAAATTAGAATTTTCAAAACTATTTTTGTAATTTTCTGATTATTTTTGGATTTTCTAGGAATTAAAAACTATTAAAAACTAATTAAATTATTTAAAAATACAAATTTAACTAAGAAAAATCTAGAAAAATATTTTTTTGTCTTTTTATATTTATCTTAACTTAATAAAAATGAAAAATTATTTTTTTGAACCTTTTCTTAATTAATTGTATTAAAAGCTAATTAAAAAGTGCTAAAAATTGATTTAAATGCAGAAAAATAGCAAACAAACTTAGAAAAATCTGAAAATTTCAGGAAAACTCTAAAATATTATGAGGAATCTAGGAAAAATAGAAAAACAGGGTGTTGTGTGTGAGAAATTGAGGCTGCTATCTCAAGTGCTTAGAAATAAGCACTTGAAATAAGCAATTGGGACACAACAAGCACCAAACTGAAACAGAAGGTACTATAAGCTAAAACAGCTAAAATGCAACAAGTCTCTAATGCTTATAACCTCTGGAATACAAGTTGCAATGATTTGATGATTTGAGATAATAGGCTAAAAGCAGTGTGAGGGTATCAGATTTAAGCATATGAATGAGCACATGAATAAGCTGGAAACATGAAACTAAGACTTGTATCCTACACTAGACCTGGGTGGCTATGTGTAAACCAAGTATTAGCCTTGGACAAGCTCTTATGAGCTTTTGCCAAGCTCTGCAATTTACTGAGAACACTCAGTGTTAACTGAGTTGAGTGAACAGGGCAAATGAGCCCTGTTGGACAAGCTTATTTGAAGCTTAAAGAAAATTTCCAAAAATCTGTAAAAATGACAACAAGAAAGTAGACCAGCTGAAGTTTATGTAACCTTAATTTCACTTGATTAGACCCAAAAATGAGCTCATGAAAATTCTTCTTAGTTGGGCTCAAAACAGATTTTTCACCTTTTGACTTTTGAAGTAAAAATGAAACTTTGACCTTTTTGAGGTTTGATCTTGATTTCTTAACTGCAAATGATGTTAATGATTGAAATGAGACTAAGGCAACCTTTATCTATGTATTTTGAACACAAAACAAATGATTTGCTTTTCAAAATTCCCACAGTGAGCAACTTAAGACAGATTTGATTAAGATTTGACTTTCAGTGTTAGCAAGCACAAGATTAAGACAGATATGTGTATGAATAATCTAAACAAACATAACTCAACAACTCTTAACCACTGCAAAAGCCTTGAAGACAGATTAATCTACAAAACCAAACACTCCTTTATTCAACTGTTTTGCTAATTTATTGAGATAACAACTGATTAAGCTATGATTAATGATCAAACTAAGTTCTTATATCCTAAATACAACTACTTAAACAAGATTTAACCATTTATGACAACAATTGAAGATTATGCTAAGAATTCTTGAAAATTACTTACAAAGGGTCCTAGCCACTATGGCTTGAAACAATGAACCAAAGTACCACTAACCTATCCAAACCCCTACCCTAGCTCAATATCAACCCAATTCCATGGCTGCTTCACCCATTGACCAAATCTGCATCATATCTGCACCATTTTGACTTTCATTGACCAAAATCTAAAATAACTTGAAACTTAATTATAAGCTTACAGAAAGCTAGAATAAGCTCACTTAAGCCTTTTTGAGCTTAAAAATAAGCTGAATGAAGCTTGGACACCAGAGTTTGAAAATGAAATTTTCAACAGTTATGCATAAATATGAAATTAGATAAAACCTTGAAGCTACTGATTAAAACTTGATTACACTGCAAATATAA
The DNA here is from genome assembly GCA_019973895.1 of Chrysanthemum seticuspe. NCBI lineage: Eukaryota > Viridiplantae > Streptophyta > Magnoliopsida > Asterales > Asteraceae > Chrysanthemum > Chrysanthemum seticuspe. The sequence continues at coordinate 351,560,421 of BPTQ01000009.1, forward strand.
CTTGAGTTTAACACTTGGGAACAAAAAATTACAGTTTTGAAATTAAACTAATACATTAATTAGAAAAACGACATAAGAAAATTTTAAGCTAAAAATCTACTACTTGTCTTGCTTCTTCTCTCTTTCTTTTATAATCCAATCCTCTTCTCTCTCTCTTCTGAATAGTTCCCAGTTATTTCTCAGCCATTGGATGGCTTAAAACTGATCCAAGCCTTTGAATGCATTTTTTGCGCCAAAACACTAATTTGACAGATGGGGTTGAGTGAGGAGGGGGGAGATGCAATTAATGATCCTTGGATGTTAGTTGAGGTGGGGGGAACATGGTAGAGTGGAGTTGAGGAGGGGGGATGGGAGGGAAGAGTGTTTGCAGACATGGCAGTTGAAAAGAAGACTTTGGCGGGCTAGCTTCTTTTGACCAGAGTTTGACCAAGGGCAGTATTAATAATCAAGGGGGTCAAAATGTATTATGATAGGGGGTCACAATTAGGCAAGGGTCCAAATTGGTTTGACAAGGGTTTAATTGACAAGGACCATTAGTGTAAATTCTGAAAATTGCAAGGACCTTATCTGCCAATTCATTAAAGATGTTTCAAGGGACCAAAAGTGACACTCTCAAAAAGTATAAGGACCAAACTTTCCATTTTGCAATTTTCCAGGGGCCATTTTTGCCAAATTTCAAAGTTGGAGGACCAAACTTGTAATTTTCTCAAACTTTTGATATTTTTCACCAAAGGACTAAATTTGACAACTTATGATTTAAAAAGGACCTTTGGTGATTTTTCTTTTGAAATTAGGACTCAGGGACTATTTTTGACAATTTTGGAAACTTGGTGGACTGAAACTGCCAATTATGCAAACTTTGCTCATTTTTCATCTGTTTTTAAATATTTTGCATCTGAAACATATAAAATGACATTTTGAGATATTTTCAGTATTTTGATGCATTTCTGAGCATTTTCAAACGTTTTGCAGTTCAGATTTGACTAAAAATGATGAGTATTTACACACTCATCAGTTGGCGAAAGAACTCATTTGTGACTAATATACCATAATGTATGTAAGTACTATGTATCTAGAATAGTATGATGTTTTCGGGATGATCATCATCCAACGAGTTAAGAAAACTTAAATCCTTAAATTTTGAACACTTGAAAACTCATATGAACTCTTAACAATTTTTTAAATCTTTTTTACCGTAAAACATGTTTTTGGGGAAACTATTTATCTTCAATTTCACGATCGTTAATTAGAATGCAAAAAGGATAACCGTGAATGTTATGCACTTAGACAGTAATTCTTTAGAGCAAGATCTACATAGAAAGTACTGATGTTATATCTCTCTGTTCTTATCCAAGACATTAGAAATATGGATCAAAGGTCCTAGACGCCTGTCGTGAAAGTATCTACGGTCCACCATCTTTGACATCAATGATACCCTCTGAGAATATGTATTTTTAAACTTCCTTTCCACACACCAAAAATTTATTGTTTGGTGTTGGTATAGTTTACATAATTATATTGCCGATTACTTGGGTATGTTTCCGTGTGTTGGGTGCAGGTCAGGAAAATAAGCTCATAAGATCCTAGTTGCAAGCTGTAATTGAGCAAATGCTTAAACAAATAAAATTACCGTATTACTTATCCCTGTGAAATTCTACTTCGGGTTTGTTACACCTGGGTTGGTTGGGTCATAGTCCCTTAGGGTAGCAAACAATTGTCGTCTATACTTAACTAGGCGTGTGCAGAAAGTGGATTGTTACCGAGAAGAAGAACACCGGTTAGACCCGTACCAAAAGTGGCCTGCTTTGATCCGCACCAAAACTGACCCATTCAAAAAGAACCCGTTTTCATCCCTTACCCAACTTGTATGACCCATTATTTTTTCACATCTACACGAGCATGATTCTTTTCATAATGTTTTACTAACACTAGTATTGAAAATCTTTTTTTTTTTTTTTTTTTTTTTATCAATGAAGCTGATTTGAAAAGTGTGAGTGTAATAGAAACGGTTAAAACCTGAGGAGCAAAACTTGGTGTTAAGATGAAAGGTGATGGATGATCATGAACACATCCATACGGGGTAAATCAAAGGTGATTTAATCGAGAATTTACCTACTAAAAATGAGGATTGAGAACACCGTGAAAAAGCAAAGGAAAATGCTGAACTAATGAAAAACATTGAGGAGAATTTATTTTTTATTTTTTGGAACGGCGGCATATATAGAAAGAAAAAAACTAGCAAGACGCTAGCAATTACAAAGGCATTTTAAGCCAATCAGTCCAACTAATACAAATTTTGCCTCTAAATTTTAACCAAGAGAAAGAAAAAATACGGATGCTATCAAACAAGTCACTAATTATCAAAACTTGAGAATTGGAAACGACATTGTTCCTAAATCGCCAAAGGATCCAGCATGTAGAAGCAAATATGACATAATCTTGGTCTCACTCATCCTTAGAAGCACGCCAAGAAAGGAACCAATTATCCCAGTCGTCACAGGAGATTAACAAAGGGAACTTTAAATCGCACCAACCTCGAATAAGCCTCCAAATATTTGATGCAACAGTGCACGAGAAGAAAATATGGGAGTTCGACTCGACATGCCCATAGCACACTGGACACATAATCGAGTTGATGTCTAAACCACGAGCAGAAAGATTGAAACGATGAGGGAGTTTATCAAGAAACAATCGCCACATAAATATGTTAACTTTTCGAGGGAGAGCCTTTAACCACCTTGTGCATGGAAGAGAGTTAGGTAAATTGTTGTCGTCAATATGTTTACGAGCAACACTCACTGAGAAGTTACTATCCGAGGAGAAGGAGAAGACTACAGAATCACTTCCAACCTCTATGTTGAACAAACTAATATCAACCAAAAGGTTATTGAGATCAGCTTGTGATCTTCCCCTATTTATCAGTCTACACCAATCCCACGACCAAGATCCATTAACAATGCGATCACTTATTAAGAAAATTTTGATTCTTCTCTAAATGAAACAACCGGTTGTAACGAACACAAAGAGGTGAATCTCCAAACCATAAGTCTTTCCAAAACCGAATCATAGATCCATTTTCGACATTAAAGCGAAAAGAATTTAAAGGAACGCAACCGCTTGAATGCAACTGATAAATGGCCCCGACTATACGAGCCCATAACCCCTTTTTTTGACATCCTGATAACTCAAAACCAGCTTCTTCTCCATGAATCGATTTTTAAACTTTAACCCATAAAGTGTACGGGTTTTTAAGCAGGCGCCATCTCCATTTAAGCAAAAGCAAAATGTTGAAAGCTTTAAGACTACTCACACCTAATCCACCTTTATCAAGAGAGGCTTGAATACTAGACCATTTGATCCACGCTAATTTTCTTTTATCGACAAAAGCACCCCAAAAGAAAGAAGCACGAAGACTTTCCAGGACCTTAATAACCGCTTCAGGAGCTTTAAAAATAGACAAGTAGTAAATACCACGGCTACCCATCACCGATTTGATAAGGGTTAGACGAACGCCTGGTGAAAGCAAGTTAGATTTCCAACCTGATAATCTGGTTTAAAACGATCAACCAGGACTTTCCAATTCGAGATACGGTCCATGTTCGAACCTATAGGCAGACCAAGATAAGAGAAAGGAAGATAACATGGCGAACTTTCGGTACCTGCAGCCATGCTCTCAACTTCCGAATGGGAGACTCCCACCCCATAAAGATTCGACTTGTTGATATTAATTCTAAGACCAGAAGCAAGGTAGAAAACGTTGAGAATACGGATGATATTATCCATGTAGTTTTGGTTCCACTCAGAAAAGATAATAACATCATCCGCATAAAATAGGTGGGATAAACATATACCAGGGGAGCCAATGTTGACACCTCGAAACATGTTTGCCGACAGACCATCCTTAAGGGCTATGTGAAGGCCTTCCATAACAATAATAAATAAGAAAGGCGACAAAGGTTCTCCTTGTCTCAACCCTCTTTTTAAAGAAAACTCTGAAGTAGGACTTCCATTAACGAGAATGGAAGCCCTAGAAGACATTAATCCCGCCTTGATCCATCTACGCCAAACACTACTAAAACCTAATTTATCCATGACATGGTCTAAGAATCTCCAACTAAATGAGTCAAAAGCTTTTTTGAAATCAACTTTAAACAACAACATCTTTTTCTTCCGCTTCTTATACCAATCTATAACCTCACTAAGAATAAGAGGACCATCAAGAATTTTCCGGCCCGAAATAAAAGCGGATTGCACATGACTTATGACCGAATCAATAACTTTGGAAAGCCTATTTGCTAAAAATTTTGCGACAATCTTGTATTGGAAACCGATAAGAGAAATAGGTCTATAATCTTTAATGTAAAGAGGATTAGGCACTTTTGGAATTAAAGTGAAGAATGAAGAATTTACACCTGGATACTAGAAGAGAAAAAACTAACCACAAAGGTCTGTATGTCGAGGTGCAAAAGGTCCCAATACTTTTTAACAAACATAAACGAAAACCCATCCGGCCCTGGAGCTTTTTGACTACCACAATCCCAAACCACATTTTTTATTTCCTCCAAGGAGACCATTGAGTCTAAATATGCTCGATCCGATTCACTTAAACGAGTTACAGCTGACATAGGGGGAAGTTAACCAAAGAGTCGTGACAAGAGAACTTATCTTTATAGCAATTGAGAAAAGCCGATTTTATAGCATTTGGCTCGGTAATCCAAACGCCTTCATGCAAGATACCTTGAATCCTTTGTGTGTTCCTTTTGGAGTTAATAATACCATGAAAAAATTTGAAATTTTCATCTCCTTCCACATCCCATCTAACACGAGCTTTTAAAAATATATCCATGGATTCAAGCTTCTCGAGATTATCTAACTCATACCAAGTATTAACACGAAGCATTTTTTCCTCTTCACTTTCCTGACCCGTGTCAATCTTTTCATTTAAAACCTTCAAAGAAGCCCTAAGGGATTTCTTTTTGCTGACTTCGGTGTCTTTTGTGCTGGAGTACCACACTTTAAGCTGAGACTTGAGGCATTTAACTTTATCATTGAGGGGCATACCGGGACCAACATCAGTATTCGAAATACCATACCAGGCCTCTTTAACAACGTCATCAAAATATTTTCTATCAAACCATGAATGAAATAGTTCGAAAGGAGTCGGGCCAAAATCAGTTTTCTTGCAATGCAACAGAATAGGGTTATGATCCGACCTAACTTTTTCCAAAACCGTCACCTGCATATTAGAATGCGCAAGGGATACACTATTAGAAATCAGGAAACGATCTAACTTACTCAACTTGGAGCCGGTTTTATTCATCCAAGTAAACATTCTTCCTCCCATAGGAAGGTCGATTAAACCAACATCATGAATAAAAGAATTGAAAATCTGAGCATCACTCCTTGAAAAAGAAGAGCCAATCCTTTCTGCTTCACATCTGACTTCATTTAAATACCCAAAAAGTATAATATGACCAACATGGCTTAAAATGAAAGAGCGAAGGAACTCCCATAGATTTGACTTCTCAGGTTGATGTTGCGGCCCATAGACATTAATAAGGAAATAATAATCGACTGACTTCATCCACTTGCCTTGCACAATAACATAATTGTCACTACACCAAATATTTGTACTGGTGAAAACACTAGGATCCCACATGGTAACCAAACCCCCTAATCTACCCCTAGCCATGCTACAAGCGTAATCAAAATTGAAGTTGTCCCACATTGATTTAAGCTGAAACAATTCCAATTTTGTCATCTTAGAGTGTGTTTGGCAAAAGTAGTTGTGAGCTGTAGTAGTGAGCAGTAGCTGTGCAGCTCACTGCTCACCGCTCACAGCTTTTTAAAGAAGCATTGGAAAATTGAGCATTCCTAAAAAATAGGAAAGCTCACCCCTCCTTTGCCAAATGACTAGTAAAAATCAAAATGCTCATTGCTCACCGCTCATCGCTCCAAAAAGCTTCATACCGCTCAGTGCCAAACATACCCTTAGTCTCTTGGACTCCAAGAAAGTGAATGTTGTGTCTGAAACAAAACTCTTTTATCCACACACGTTTCTTTCGCTTCTTTGAACCTCGAATATTAATGGACAGAATATTCATTTATCCACCATTTACACACCTATCCTATTAATCAATTTTCGTAGAGAACGTTTGCACCCTTTTACATCATATCCTAATGCATCACCCACTTCAATCTGTTGGAAATGTATATATTTACAAACATGTGAATGTCCGGATTCGAACTCGTGACCACGGGATTGCACACATTAGCGAATGAGAATCAAAGTTAATAATTAATGTTTATGTTTACGATTAATTATTACACATTAAGTCCGGTTAACGATCGTTAAGTATTTAACGGAAAAATGACTAACGACCGTTAAATGAAAAGAGAAAGGACTAGAAATGGAACACTTGGAAAAGTTATGGATTTCATTTGGGCTTGTCTACATGGCCGGCCATAGGGGCCTTTCCAAATCCCTAAATTATAAACTTGTTCCCTAAGTTTACCTACTAGTATATAAAGAGGGTTAGGTTCTAGGGTTTCATACACTTGTGCATTGAATTAACCCTAGATCTCTCCTCTCATCTCTTTTGTCCATATTCGGCCGAACACCCCATTTGTAAGGGAGTTTGGTTTCGTTTTTCTTAAACGAGGACTTGTTTTAGATCTAGCAATCGCTTGATTCGTTGGTTAATTCGTGTGTACAAGAACGTGGTTGTAAGACATTATTCTTACATCATTTGGTTTGAGTTGTAGAACGGTAAGGGACAACTCTCTAAACCACTTCTTTGGTTTGCTCTAGTGATCTGACATTCGCAAGAGGTACGTTACGCATACTTTCAGTTAATTATTTATTTGTTATGATCTTTAAGTCTTCCGCTGTGTACTCTTGATGTCTTTATGCTTTATTGTATTTTATATATCATAAACTCAACAGTGGCATCACGAGCCTTGTATAACAAGTAATTAATTACTGAAACACATAAATAAAATAAACATGTTGTGTTATTTTTTGTATGCATAGATCTAGGGTTTGCTAAACCTAAACCCTAATTTTTTAAGGGGGGCGTTTATTTTGGTACCCTTATTAGGGTTTTGTAAACTAATGTTTTAATTGGATTAGAAACCCTAAGATGCATGCAACTTTATGTGTATATGCGTAACTCTGTTTTAATTGCATTAATTGTTAAGTGTAATTTTATGTCCATGATAATTATCTGCATGTTTTATCATGGATATGCTTTTATTGTATGTCTTTCTTGTTTAACTGATATACACTAAATTAATGATAGATCTATAATTGGGGAAGACCTCAATCATTATTAATTTAATAGGATTTATCAAAAACGTTTGCATGTGGCTATTTGATATGCATGACTTTTATTTGTTATGCATTTATTGTTTATTTGTTTATTTTTACAAATACTTGCTTGTTTATTATGTGTAACAAGGGTATTTTTACAAGAAAAATAAACTGACCTAAACAATGGTGAAACATGTATTTTTAAGAATAGTAATCATAATCGTTTAATTGATTGATGACTTTGGTACAAATGACTGAACGGCTCACCCATGAGAATGAACTATAAAGGGGTTATTAAAAGAAGTGCGCACAGTCACACTGAAAGGATGTCTAAGGTTGTGCTTTAGCGCGTACCTGGTCCTCTGCCCTCTGTAAGTTCGAATGGAGCTACTTAGTAAGCCATTAAATGTGCAAGCTCATCTTAAGGGCGAATTGGTGTTAATTCCATGCGCCACTTCGGTGGTAATTATCCGAAACACTAAGTGTTTACACTTATGCAAAAGTACGGTATAATGGATGATAATTAACACTAAATTCCATGATTGGTGTAACCAATACCTCAATTAAAGTTTGATGATGAAAAACTTAAACATTAAAACAAGATATAAATGTTTTAATAAAACCTATGTTACGAAGATGAATGCATGACATCTTTGTACATATTTGATTTAACATCAAAAATTATTACCCTTTTCATTTAAGTTATATGCCATCCAACGAAACGGAAACACCTAAGATTACTTTCTATTTGCGTGAGAATGTGACTTAGATCGTAATCAAAGGGTAAAATGTCCACATGTCGTGAGAACGGGCATGGACGATTTTGCAGTTTCTTAAGTTGGACAACTTAATTGAGTTAGGCAGTGAGAACTGGCAATTCAAGGCATAAGATGGGATAAAACATGTTTACATGGCGATTGAAATTGGCTATATGTAAATCCCATAAATCTAGGAATTGCAATTGACATTGGCAATTGAGCAAAAGCTCTACCATTTTGTATAAGGTTCATTACTAACAGATCAACTGATGTAATGAGATTATGACAATTTGGATCCTAGTTTTCAATAAATATTAATTGGTTATATGAATATGAACCTTGGGTATTTAATTGTTTATTGAAAAGGAAAATTATCGAAAATACTAAAATTGAATTTTGTAATTCTTTTGAATGTATAAATGCAACATTTAACCGTAAACGAGGTTTAGTCTTTGATCAGTAAATTGATCGATTCTGCTTTCAAACAAATGTTTGATCGAGAATAATTTACCGAAAAAGACAAACGAAGTCTCTTTTCCATGGGAGAAGCATGAAACTCAATCCTATTCCTTTACATGAATGAGAAAGGTATAATAGGAACATTTGAATTGTCTAAATTCTAGATGTAACTCATAGCAATGAATTGCACATCTTATTTTCCATAAAGATTTCATTACCTTCATTTGGTGAATGAATCCTTTTGTAACAACATGAATGTTGGTTAACTAGAAAATATGTATGTGAGTTACTAAATTAGAAGCTAGACTAATTACCGCAAAAATTGGTAAAAGGCAAACTAGCATATTTTATCTAGTTGTTTTGCTTTAGCCTTTAAAGGTGCTACATACCAGTATGGGGATGGTAGGCCTGTTAAGGAAGAAATTGCATACCCAATTTTTTCGAGTTAATAACATTGATGGATAACCCATTATTCATAGAGTAGAATACACTTTTTAGTACCTTAGTAATGATTACGTATGGTTCTTTAAAGGTGTAGGAAAGTAAAAAGCAAGCAAGTTGGTTTCACTAATTATGCAACACTTACAATGTTGTCAGATTCAGTGGGAGCATTTGTGATGCATTACTGAATAAGAAGTTGTTTTAATGATTTCTAATTCAGTGGGAGCTACAAGCCTTATTTCCTGTGTAGTAACCCAGATTATCTTCAAAGATAATTACTTTCCAATTGTAGGCACTTATGGTTTTCAAGGATTGTCATGTGCGTTTCCTTACTAATCAATATAGTCCTACATCTACTTGTTATATCTATGACACAAATCATATTAATCAAATAAACGAACATGTATCATGTTGTTTATCTGCTACATGATGTTGTTCCATGCACAAGTGGGAGAAATCTTTATTGTGTGCAAGGTACAACACATATAAATATGATTCTCTTGACCGCAAGGTAAGAGAGTAACGTTCCAATAGGAATTATACATTTAAATATGTATGATTGCCTTATTAAGAACATATGTCAAGATGATAACAAAGACTACTTTATTTTCAAAATTTATGTCATTCAATATTTAAGAAACACTTGTAGTTACAATTTATGTTACGTGAGAACGTGAACTAGATTATAGCCCAAGGTAAAATATCCACGTGTCGTGAGAACGAGCAAGGATGATTTTACATTTTCTTACGTTGAATTTTTCATGAATGACATAATTAAATGAAGTAATCTAATACTACTTTGAATTTAAGTATTCGTTGAATGACTTAAATATATGTAGTAAATATTAACTTGAAATATTAATTGAAGCCTGAGGTGGTGTTCATAATTACTTTAATTTCAAATGTTTATGATTTTGTAAAGTCACAAACATGAAGTCTTTTAATACAAGACTTACAATATAAAGTAAGACGTTAACTTGCTATGTTTTAAGACATATGCATAAAGTCAATGAGTTGATCAATGACTTATAACGTATAGTGGGATTATAACTGTTATGTCTTTTGACTTGGTCAAAAATACTTGAGTTATAATGCATGCAATTGATTTGGTAATTCTATTGTACCATTAAGTTTTACTTTGTTGGTAAATAGGATAAACAAAAGAGTAGATGGTTATCTTAAATATTGTTAGATTAATCTTACAATATTAATTCTAAGGAAATACCATAGTTTTATGGTATGTTCAGTTAGAAGAATCAAAATCTATTGGCATTGTTTGATTCAAGATAACTATAGTTTCTTCCAAAACGTTATCAAGGTTAGTAGATTGAGTATAGATTGGATATACTCAATAAGACTCCAACCTAGAAGATTAATAAGACACCATTTTTTATGGAATGTGATGAATCACATTAAGTCTTATAAATGAAGTTCTGAATTTGTTAAACTACTTGTAGAGTGAGTTGTAACAAACTAATGTCAGGAACTGTCAATGTGTTGTGTAATGTCCCAAAAAGAGAACAATGTATTGTTGCTCTACTCGCTAAACTATTTAAATGTAATCTTTAAATTGTTAAAGGCAAGTGGGAGTTTTTTAGATCTTGAAAGATTAAATTACAAAATACATAATTTTCTAAAATGCACTAGCAAATATCATGATGAGGCTAAACATGAAAATGATAGACCTCAAAATGATGGAATTGTCATTCATAGATCCGTAAGGATATCTCAGATATTTAATATGCTGAGGATTATGAGTTACAGGATCATGGTAAGCCTGTTAATCATGACGATGAATTTACAAAATGTTGAATTGTGGTAAATCAATCATACTATAAATGTTGAGATGCTGTCCATAAATATAATCAATTTTAGATACTTGGTTTATCTAAATGAAGATGATTTTCTTCAAAGGATGGAAACTCTAGTGGTTTAAATCTTTATGTAGAAATTATATGGACAATATTGTACACATATTTAATGCATGTCTAGTGATAATAATATTAATCATATTTAAGCAATTAACTATGATTAAATATTCTTTTCTAAATACATTAAATAAAAGTATAAAGATTATAATTGTCATACTTAGTTTCATTGATATGAAATTTTGACAATGAATATCAAAACTCTTTGTTGTTGAATTACTTTTGCGAGGACGATAAGTAATAAAAAGTAGTTTTATGAGTTCAAATAATCTTTGAATATGTACAAACTGCAACAATCCATGAATGGATATATGCATGCATCTATGAGATGATTCTTATGTTTAATATTAAATCAATGTTTTGATTTAATAAATTAAAATAAGATAGCTCATAAGTATTCCTGAAAGCTAGTGGGAGTATTATTTTCTTAAATCTTATATGTTGTATGGGCAACTACATTTCACCTAAATTAAGTTTTAATTGGGAATGAAACTTTGTTTGTAAGATTTGGAAATAAGACATACAACCTTGGAATATAAGTCTATAAACATATGCGGTAAAATAAATGAGTCTAATAAAACATGATAAATACATATCTTTAACAAGATATAATATGAATGAGATCTTAAAGTTTAACTTGAAGATTCATCATGTACATCATGTTGTGTATAAGATTGTTGTGTCATGCTTGGTTACAAGATGATTTGACAACATTGAAAGTTGTTAGTGTAATAAATATTTTAAAAGGAATATGTTTGGATTTAGAATCACATTCCACATTCTGTATATGCTCCTAGATTCTATGGACGAAAATATGGCAATTATTTCATAATTGTCATTGCCAACAAACTTGAGTTTGGTAGGCACCAACATTACACTATAACTGTTCAAAGTTTACGGATGTTTAAAGAGCATATTGTTGTACACAATGATGCTGGTATAATTGAGATGACACTCAATTCTAGTCATGGTATCCTTGATAATGACCATGTTGACTAGTTATGCTAAGAGCATAGTTGCATTATACATTAAAGAATGAAGAATACTTTAAAACTTTAAAAGTTTTGAAAGATGATTGTCATATAAAGGTGGTTCAGGTTATCACGCACCTTATGGAATGATATGACAATATCAAGATATGTGTAAAAACATACAAGAAATTCAATTATTGAATTTTTGAAATAAGTATTCTCAAAATTCTTGTAGATCAAAGTTAGTTGAAATTATGCCTTGTCAACAAGTATGAGTTGCATGACTTGTGGCAAAATTCATTAACTGAAAATTATCATGCATTGATCTATTTAGTATTTGGATAAAGGATGTTAAACAATTATTATTTATAATGAATTAAAGTACGGTATACGTTTAATTTCATTTATAATATTGTGTCCTGTATTTGCATGTTTAAACCTTGAATAACTTAAGTTATTCTAAATAGTCCGTTGTCAATCAATAACATGGGAATGATATTGAATTAAGACAAATCTTAGTATTAGTTAGAATATACTTGAAAGTATATTGATGCGTAGCATGACTAATTTCAGATGATATTCAATGAATTGAGTATAGAACTTATCCCACTCGCATGATGATACTTTATGGATCTTTGTCATTAAGTATATCATGGATATTTATCCTCTGACTTGAGATACAAGAGATATGTCATGGATGTAGTGCATTTTTGTGAAGCAATCTAACGCTACACGTAACTGGTAGTTATAAGGGGTGTTTTCAGAAGTGTTGCGAAATTTATGAATCCTGCTTGTAGTCAAAATGGGATTTGTTTCCTTCAAATTTATTTTGAAGTATAATACTACTGGGCCCCTCGTAGGATTGTTAAGATGTTTGTATGGCCATACCCAAGGTCTTCTGGAATATGTTCAGAAGAATTGGTAATCTTAATCAATCACATAAAGCGAGAAACATAATAGTTAATTAAGAAATGAGTGAGATCCATATTCTTATTAACATGGTATTAGAAATAAAAGGATAAATATGATGATGAATCATCAAACTTGGTTTTTCTCCATAAAACCATACACGAGTTGTACCGGGGGCATTGACGTGTTGCTAGACGCTAACCAATGTCATTTCACGTTTTGTAAACATATCTAAGTGGGAGCTGTTGGAAATGTATATATTTACAAACATGTGAATGTCCGGATTCGAACTCGTGACCACGGGATTGCACACATTAGCGAATGAGAATCAAAGTTAATAATTAATGTTTATGTTTACGATTAATTATTACACATTAAGTCCGGTTAACGATCGTTAAGTATTTAACGAAAAAATGACTAACGACCGTTAAATGAAAAGAGAAAGGACTAGAAATGGAAAACTTGGAAAAGTTATGGATTTCATTTGGGCTTGTCTACATGGCCGGCCATAGGGGCCTTTCCAAATCCCTAAATCATAAACTTGTTCCCTAAGTTTACCTACTAGTATATAAAGAGGGTTAGGTTCTAGGGTTTCATACACTTGTGCATTGAATTAACCCTAGATCTCTCCTCTCCTCTCTTTTGTCCATATTCGGCCGAACACCCCATTTGTAAGGGAGTTTGGTTTCGTTTTTCTTAAACGAGGACTTGTGTTAGATCTAGCAATCGCTTGATTCGTTGGTTAATTCGTGTGTACAAGAACGTGGTTGTAAGACATTATTCTTACATCATTTGGTTTGAGTTGTAGAACGGTAAGGGACAACTCTCTAAACCACTTCTTTGGTTTGCTCTAGTGATCTGACATTCGCAAGAGGTACGTTACGCATACTTTCAGTTAATTATTTATTTGTTATGATCTTTAAGTCTTCCGCTGTGTACTCTTGATGTCTTTATGCTTTATTGTATTTTATATATCATAAACTCAACACAATCATCCTGTTCATTTCGTCAATAAAAGATAAACCTTTTCTATCTGCTAATTTGTGGTTACCAAAAGAGGTTGAGCATCTATTCACTTTTGACCTAGATGCATATTGAGGGCCATCTTTTCCACCCTTAAGTAAAGATTCGAAACCAGGAGGAATGGAAGTGTGAGAGTAAACTGTCTTTCCTTCATCCTCCTTTGAACAACCAACTGCCTCTTGTTTAACAAGTTCTGTATAAGGATTTTTTCCCGCCTCCGTTAACTTTTCAAAACCTAGAGGTTTACTACCTGTTGTATCCAATTCCTGACAAACACCCTCATTTTCCACATGTTGAGCATCATTTTTGAAATTTGAGTTAGCTTTCTCCTCCACTATCTGTTCAATGTAGTTGTCAAAATCATCATTCGGACTTTCGTCCTCATTTGAAGTACGACTCTCCTCGTCACCAAATTTATTTTCAGATTCACTACAATCCGAATCATTTATAATGCGAGTGCTCCAAATACCAACTTCTTTAACGTGAACATCAAAAGTTTTACCAAGAATAATCACTGACACCGTTTTCGAATTACAGGAAGGCGATTTAGTTGCAATACGAACTCTTCCCATACTCCTAATATCCTCTGCTTCTGTGTCAAAGAACATGAATTTTCAGAACATGAGGAGAAAAAATAGTTTGTAAAACAGGTACCTTATCTTGCTTGATTCTGGATTCTAATTATAAAATTGATTTTGTTATTATCTTGGCTTAATTTTATGATTATAAATATTTGATGCTAAGGATTAAATTAAACAATAAGTTTCAGATAAATTTGCAGTTAGCGGCTGCGAATCTATCCATAAAAGATCCTTTCAACACGCATGTCCAAACACCCCCTAACCATTTGAATCATGCTAGCTCCATTGATATAGTCTGCAGTGTGAACGTGATGTCGTATTCGTTAAAGCAGTGTATCTTATATGTTTTCGCAATAAAGATGGCTTAATGGTTTAAGAATTTATCACTTTTTCGCAATACCGATGGCTTAATGGTTTAGAGGACAAAGAATGTTGATCCAAGCAGCACAAATGTTCATCCAAGCAGCACAATCTTTTCTATGAAGGTAATTCAAGAACCGGAAGAAATTTAGGTAGTCAACATCTCATGGTCTTACTCATCGTGATTACAAATACTAATTACATCACATGTCGTTGTTACATGCTTGCGAATATTTTCAACTAACTCCCTAGTATATATTATCTGGAACTATATGGAGCATTGCCTAACGGCTTATAACGAGATTGTAACATAAGTACTCTTTTTAACATAATAATATTTTAACCAAAGAAGCATCATAATACAGAAAATACTTTACCCAAACAACTGAAAACGTAACTCATTGAGCCGAATATCCATTTCTACTTGAATAACGATTTATAAAGTAAGCATTTAACACTTTATGACTAGAATAAGCTTAAAGGATTCCCATGCTCCTTAGATTTAGATCTTGACATAAGCATGTTTGTCAAAAACTATGCCTAACTACTTGCAACCCTCGGTTGGTACATTTGTGCATTCAATACATGCTTATTGATAGGCCGTAACAAGTATGAAACATAGATAAACTCCAACTTTCATGACCCAAAAATGTAGTCGTCCCACATTTGTGGAAGAAATAAATTGTTTGTTACTAATATGATGTAGTCTAAGTGAGGCACATGTGTCTAGCATAGTATAATGTTTTCAGATAATGGGTTTCTTGCAAGTTAAAAAAAATTGTAAGGCGTTCATTTTCTGAAAATTCATATAACTCTCGACTTTTTGTTCATTTATTTATTTTTGATTCTTTACTCTAGAACATGTTCTGGTGGAACACCAGAATCTTTAACTTTAAATAGGTCCATACTAAATGATGGGCTATATTCCCAAATATTACTACTATATACAGTTACCAAACATATATCATCGTTCATAGATAATAATTATCAATTAAAGTGTCGAAGCTCCTAAAATAAAATCTGAAGTTATGTTCCTATATACATAGTTAGTTATGAATTTTTTTTCTGCCTTTGTGTTACATCTTGTATAGATTATTTCGTAACTACAAAATGAATTATTTCCTGTTAAGAATATTTATTTAAGAGTAAATTACACCGTTCGTCCTTATGGTTTGCGTTGATCGCAACCTTTCGTCCTTTGACCAAAAAAGTTGCACCGTTCGTCCTTAAGTGGCAAACGTTATGCGTCTTTCGTCCTTTGACCAAATGACGTTAAGTTTGACTGTTAAACTCCCCTCATGTGACTTGCACATGAGGGTAAAAATGTCATTTCATCTACCCTTATATAGTTTGTGGTCAATACTCTTCCACATACTTTATTTTTTCCATCTTCATCCAAATCAAAACAACACTAAGAACCTCAATTGGTACGAATTTGGAATGAAATTTGGTAAATTGAAACTTGATTTATGCTCTCTAGACCTTGAATAGCAAAACCCCTCTAAAAATTTCGAAAACCCATTTGACTTACAAACCCTAATTTTTTTGTATCTTGGAGAATATGAAGAACACAGTGGGTGGTCGACCTTATTTATAGATGAAAAGATGGCTTGTGACATTCCACATCTCGATTCTTGGTCTCTCACTACTTCTAGCTCATGTCTCCTTCTTCCTTAGCCACGTATGAAGGTCTCTCGTGACAGGGTGTAGTTCATCCCGTTTTGGGGTAGTGACAAGAAGAGTTTCATGGTTGACATTCAAAACAGTGGGATTGAATCTAAAATGGTGAATGTAAGTGTTGAGGGTTACGTTTACAGGAAAAAAAAAAAAAAAAAAGGCAATGGGTCGAGGGTGTGATGAAACGAACACTAAGAACCTCAATTGGTACGAATTTGGAATGAAATTTGGTAAATTGAAACTTGATTTATGCTCTCTAGACCTTGAATAGCAAAACCCCTCTAAAAATTTCGAAAACCCATTTGACTTACAAACCCTAATTTTTTTTGTATCTTGGAGAAGATGAAGAACACAGTGGGTATGTGAAAATGTAATTGTAAATGATACGGGTATGTGTATTAGATTTGTAATTATCACTTTTGAAGATTAGATATAGAAATGATTTTGTGGAGGTTATATTTGATTCAAGGTTAGACTTTTATTTTTGTTTTTCATGATGATAATGAGTTTGGTGAAGGAAAGATCTTTGGATTTTGGTGTTCTCGATGACGATAATGGGTTTGGTAAAGGATTGATTTTTTTTCCCTCTCTTCTGCTAATGAGTTTGGTGAAGGAAAGAGTATTGACCACAAAGGTAGATGAAATGACATTTTTACCCTCAAGTGCAACTCACATGAGGGGAGTTTAACAGTAAAACTTAACGTCGTTTGGTCAAAGGACGAACGACGCATAACGTTTGCAACTTAAGGACGAATGGTGCAGCTTTTTTGGTCAAAAGACGAAAGGCTGCGGTCAACGCAAACCACAAGGACGAACGGTGTAATTTACTCTTTATTTAATTAACATGAGACATGGTAGGACAAAATTTTCATAAACACCCCTTAAAAGAGGGTTACTTCAATAAAATAATTATATATTTTAGTTTTAACCTTTTTTATTTTTTTGATAAGTTTTAGTTTTAACCTTTGAAGTATTTACTAATGATAAAACAAGTTATAAGTATTAAAGAAGAGTTATTTTACATATCAAATGACACATCTTCACCATCTATCTAAAAAGAAATCAATTGCTGAGATTAAAAACATTTTATTATCTCATCTATTTTTTATAATTTAAATATCTCTTAAACCGTTAAACGTTAAACAAACATAATTACACCCTCGCGACGAGCACTTAATTATCTTTTTATTGACAGGCATTTTGATACACTTTTGAAAAAAGAAAAAAAAAAAAAATGTTTTTTTCATGTTTTTTCGTCTTTTTTTTTTCATTTTTCTTCTAAACTGGAATTTGCATGAAATATCATATATTATTTAACACTAATTTGCAGATCACATGTGATATTCGTGTTAAATCATATATGATATGTAATATCATAAGTGATACTAGTGTTAAATCATATATGATAAATCACATATGATATACATATCATATATGATTTAACACTAATATCACATGTGATATTCAAATTAGTGTTAAATCATATATGATTTTTTCATGCAAATTTCAGTAACGTAAAAAAAAGAAAAAACTTAAAAAAAAAACGTGAAAAACACGAAAATTTTTTTTGTTGAAAATATATCAAAGTGCTTATCTATAGAAAGATAATTAAATGCTCGTTGTAATGGTATATTTTTTTTTTTTTCGTTTGACGATTAACGGTTAAACATATTTTTATTTGAAAAAAAAGAATGAAATTGGGTTTTTTAATTGTTTGTATTAATCTTATCCATTAAATCTAATAAAAATGGAGGGTGAAGATTGATCCATTAGTATGTAATGAAGTTTTTGTCCTCAAATGATCTTAAATCTAATTATTATTTTAACTTGATCTATGCGAAATAAAATATTTTAGTATACCATTCAAAATATTTTTTTAACAACATCAAAATGTACAATATTTAAACTTTTAAACCTTTAACTTTTACCCCCTAACTATTCATTAATAACAAGAAAATTGCAAGTTTGTATGTAATCCATACTATTCAACGTAAAATGATGGCAACTTTATAATTGTTTTTCACTCAAAATCTGTAAAACCCTAAAAATACGAAACGTGTTAAGAGACTAAAATACCCTTGAAATCGAACATTTATTAAATACGTAAAAACACGTTTATAATTTAACGAAAATTAAAAACTAACTTACGAATAATAAAAACTTAACGAATATGTTACGTGATCATTTTGGTACGACGAAAGATGTAAATGTCTCGCGTAAAAGTTTGGGCCTTGTTTTCGTTATTTGGGAACCAAGATGGGCTCGTTTCTTTTCTTGCCAAGCCGAGAGTCCAAGAAGCCCACAAGGTGGCGTTTGTTTTTGTGTTCGGTTGGACCAAGCCGAGCCCATACCCCCCTCCTCAAGCCCAAACCGAAAATGCTACTACTATAAATATAACACATAAACTCAAAAGTGAAACCCTAGTTTTGGTTGTCTCTCTTTTCTTTTTCTCCCATTCGGCCGAATACCTACACCTTTGGTGTCGAGATTTTGCTTCAACAAAGCTAAGGTATAACGTGTTTCTCGTCTTCCTTTGATGCACCTTAAGTTAATATATTGTAACTTGTTTGTTTTAGTCGACTTGTGTTTTCTTTTTCCTTGTGTCGAGCCGTATGAAACCAAACAACACAAACCCTAATGATTTGAACCTTATAAGTATTAAAGAACATGTATGTAATATGTATTATTGAATCGGATCATGGTTAAGTCGAGCTATAAAAGAACCGAACCACATATATAAATGTTATCATGCCTAATAAATTCGAAACCCTAATTGGAATGGAACCCTAAGTACAATTAATGGTCTAAACATGTGATTATAATGGTTTTAATAAACCCTAAAACTGGACAGCATCATATGTCGAACTTGTGCGTGTCATAGATCGAATTTTATAAGTACAATAATCTGGGTTTTTGTTGGAAAAGTTTATTTTATGTCTTAGTTAAGTTTTCCAAGTGGTTTGGTCGGATTTGGAGTTGTCTAAGTCGTATTTTTGAATTTTACAAAATCAAGTGTCAAAGCTGAGAAAACGGGTCTGAAATTTAGTTGTATTGTTTGATTTTTCATTTTCAAACCATAAGGAATTGGGAGCTCTCCTTTTACAGGAGTGATATTTATGACATAAATGAATTTCTGGGAGTTTTGGGAATTTTTCCAAGGTGTCTAAACAGGTCCAATAAGTGTAAACTTTTAAGGTGTATTTTCTGATTACTTTCTGGATAGGTCTGGACTTGTGATTTTCCATAGGCCATTTGGCATAGAGATAGAACCCACCAATTTTTTGAGACTCTTTTAAATCATATGGGAACCCCTGGGATTTTGCTTGATTTCATTTGAGCTAAGTAAGTATTTTATAAAAATCGCTAAAGTCTGGTCCGAATATGAGTTTAAGAAACTGAAAGATATAATATAATATCAATAGGTAACACACTTACAAAGGCATAAGAAGCTTATAAAAGGAACTAATAAGTATTATACGAATCGTAATCCGTGTAGATTCATTGAAGAAGACGTGGCGTCGTATCTTCGTGTTCGTTCATTCATTTGCTTTTCCCTCATTTGCGTTAAGGTACGGATATTCTGTCTTACTTTAAGACACTTGTGTTATCATACAGATATTCTGACCTTTTCAGTAAAGGTTCTGTATGATGTTCTTTTCGTTCGCTTTCCTATTATGTTTATTAGGATTCCCAATGCCATTGCTATGAACCCTTTCTGAATGTTTGATCTGTTACTTATCTGAACTTATGTTCTAGTGAACTATACAATATCTGATGTGAACTTATGTTAGGAAGACTTTGATATATATAATTGTTGAACCTTGCTATGGTTGATTATGAACTTCTGATTATGAACTCCTGCTTATGAATGTATGATATGCCACTGTGATATGAATTTCTGACTTCTGAATATCTGAATATGAACCTTATGATATGAAGTTATCTGATATGTTATTTGTGACCTTTATGATGAATTATGATCTGTGTCATGTATGACAATCTGTTTGACCTAAGTTAGTTTGACACCCGAGCCAAATATTTAACTAGTCATGGGGGTTCCATGTCCGTATCAGTGATGCACCTCTGACGTGACTCTAGGGCAGTAGAGTGATGTTCTGCCACGTCCCTGGATGGTGGAGCATATTTTGTATATGTAGGAAGGGGAGTATGGATGCATCCTAGATCTGATCTGTTATCTGATATGTTTTCTGGTGAATGATGTCGTGTGCAATACGCGTCTTCACAAAATTTTGGGAGCTAGCTACTCCATTGGTTACTGAGGTCTCCCCTCTTATTATAAAAGGTATTCCGAGGTCACCCCTCCGAATAAGAAAGTTACTTCTGATATGATATGTTCTGGGCTCGTGGTAGTTAACTAAATCTTTATCTGTTATCTCTATGTTAAGTATTCTGATTATGATTCGGTATGTTCAAGTGTTTATGATTATGTGCTAGGCTTATTATATGTTATTATATGTGTTTATGCTTTTGTATGTTTATGAGACTACCGTCTGTTATGCTAAGATATGATTAATATGTTTAAACATGATTCGTATATCTGATATTATGCTAGTTTATCGTTACGTGAATGCGTCGATCTACGAGATGAATGTGCTAGTGTACAATTGAGTATTTTGAAAGTTTAGTATGTATGATGGTTCAGTTAATTTTATAAACGTTGCATATCGGTTAGTTATCTGTCTGCATATGTGACCTGCCATGTCAAAACTCTGCTGATGTTAAGATTCGATCTGAGAACCGGTTTAGCTTATGATATCTGTTCTGATAATTGCTAATGGCTATGTTATGTCTTTGTCTGTTTGGTTATAGCTTGTCTACTGTGTCTTCTATCCGTATGTGTGACTGCCATGATTTGACTGCTAATTCCGCTGCTACAATATTGAATAAAGTGTGTTAAATGTAGATTAATTGATTTGTATGAATGCCGTGTTTACCTTCTAGGAACTGCTTCCGTTAGCCCTTAGACTTTTCGTTTGGTTTATATGTAATCTATCTTCTTGATATGTTAAGTGTCTGGATATTATAATGTGCTTGCGTTTGTGTCATCAATATGCTATGTGAGTTTGCTCTTGATTGTTAGTTGTTCTTCCGGATTTCTGTGTGTTTGTGTTCCGCAGAATCCTCTATGATTCATTATGCTCACTCCGCTGCGACTTCGTTATTCGTTTCATTTGTTTCAGTTTGCATTTCTGTTTTGTTTAGTTTCCGTTTCTGTTATATCTGTTCACTGGGCTTTGTAAGCTCAGCCGCACTTTCTTTTCCTGCGGCAGGTATTAAGCATTCAAGATGAGCTTGTGGGATGGCTGATCTGGGTTTGAGAGTAGAGTTGAGAGCAAGACTTTACCCTAGAGATCCTAGATTTATTTTGATTATTAAGTTATTATGTTTTCTTTTGATTATTTTGTAAAGACTTCCGCTTTGTATAATACTTAAAGTTCTGATATGAAACTGTATTTGTGATATCTTTACCCTTGTCGGGTTGGGGTGTTACAATTATGGTATCAGAGCTCTAGGTTTTAGGACCCTTAGAGCTTAGGCTATGACCTGTGAGGATTGGGTAGACATTAGGTTTCCGTCTGTTCAGATATTTTTTCGATTCCTTTTGATGGTCGTTCAGATTTGACTTCGATATCCTTTTGCCTTCACTGAATTGGCCCTCCTCTGTTCGCATCGAATTTTGTTATTTTGTTTTCGCTCGTCCCTTTGTCGATCGTTAGAGGGAGACTACCCGTGGAGCCGAAGAAGATAGTGCCGACCCTGTGTTGCTGCAACAGTCCCTGAGCTGGAGAGGTTCGTGAAGCAGAAGCCACACTCGACTGCCGTGCTGCTGGAGACATCAGGATGCTGCTGGAGGGAGCTGGACGAATCAACCAAAGACGCAACAACGAAGACATGATTCAACCGGTGGCTGAGAAGATTCATCTACTTCATATGATTTGGGCGCGACTTATGTCACTCTGATTCGTTTGTCATGCGTTTCAAGACGGTTTGATATTCTGATAAGTGATTCTGATCTGTATTGCTTTTCTCTGATCTGTTCGGAACTCGGTGTGAATCGTGAAGTTTTATCGTTTAGCATTCTGGTATATCTCAGCTTTTCTTCCTAGATCGTCAGTAATAAGTCATGAGGAAGAATACGAGGTGGGCTCGGATTTAGAATCTACGGCTACTGGTAGGTTTAATCCGACACAAGAATAGGAATTTCGCTTCTTTAAGTTGTCCTCCTTATGAGAAATTTCTGACGTTTGATTTTGAGCTAAGTCCTTTTGTTTTCATTTTGACGTTTGAATCTGGGATTATTAGGTTTTGTTTTGGAAGTTCATCTTAAGACGATTCTGCAAATTTTGTTTGGTTAATGGAAATAAAACAAAATTTTGAAAGTATAGTTCATGTCTGTTATTTCTTTCTGCTAGAGTCGTTAAGTTTCCGTTAGTCCTCATAAGTTTCGTCTGCTATGTTTCTTCTTAATGATGTTGTTTAATTACCGCTTGAATGAAGTATGGCCATCATGATGGTATACTCATGTGGATCTGGTTTGTTATAGTATGTTGCTTGCTATATGTATGTTATCCGTATGTGGTATGTTTTGTTACGATATTAGTTATGTGTTTTGTCATGACCCGAGACTGAATATAATGACAATAAGAACTTGTTATGTGATGCAAGTATTATGACGCCTGATCAACGTAATAATACCGAGATCACATAATCTGAACTTATTGAAGGTATACGACGTCTGGGAAATGCCTGTAGTTGATGTGTGATAGGACTTTGACTTGTATCTGTTATTTGGTGCTTCTCATGTTCGTTTGAATTCCGTACCTATTTGTGAGATTTCGTCGATATCTGTTTCATATAAGTTTTGTACGCTTGGAATCCGAAGATGTTATGATCTGTACGAACCTGTAGATTGCTATAACCGCCTTAAGCCTATACGTCTCCACGTACTTCTGCGATTAGTAAGACCATTAGGATTCGTTCTGCCTATGCATATGATGGTTTTCATCATTAGATATCTGAATAAGTTAGAGCGTGTTGTTTGATTTTCGGCATCTCATCTGTTTTCTGCCAATATGTCAATAAGTATATGATTATCTGTTATAAGTATTTGATTTTTGATTTGATTTCTGAAAAGTATGAGTTTGAAGATTTTGATAAGAAATCCGTTTGTTCTGAGGTAGGATTTGCGTTTGCTTTATTCTCCCTGAAATTCTGAAATCCGATTCGTTTTCCGTCCTATTCCGTCTGTTCAATTTCGAGGACGAAATTTTCTTTTTAGAAGGGGAGAGTTGTAAAACCCTAAAAATACGAAACGTGTTAAGAGACTAAAATACCATTGAAATCGAACATTTATTAAATACGTAAAAACACGTTTATAATTTAACGAAAATTAAAAACTAACTTACGAATAATAAAAACTTAACGAATATGTTACGTGATCATTTTGGTACGACGAAGATGTAAATGTCTCGCGTAAAAGTTTGGGCCTTGTTTTCGTTATTTGGGAACCAAGATGGGCTCGTTTCTTTTCTTGCCAAGCCGAGAGTCCAAGAAGCCCACAAGGTGGCGTTTGTTTTTGTGTTCGGTTGGACCAAGCCGAGCCCATACCCCCCTCCTCAAGCCCAAACCGAAAATGCTACTACTATAAATATAACACATAAACTCAAAAGTGAAACCCTTGTTTTGGTTGCCTCTCTTTTCTTTTTCTCCCATTCGGCCGAATACCTACACCTTTGGTGTCGAGATTTTGCTTCAACAAAGCTAAGGTATAACGTGTTTCTCGTCTTCCTTTGATGCACCTTAAGTTAATATATTGTAACTTGTTTGTTTTAGTCGACTTGTGTTTTCTTTTTCCTTGTGTCGAGCCGTATGAAACCAAACAACACAAACCCTAATGATTTGAACCTTATAAGTATTAAAGAACATGTATGTAATATGTATTATTGAATCGGATCATGGTTAAGTCGAGCTATAAAAGAACTGAACCACATATATAAATGTTATCATGCCTAATAAATTCGAAACCCTAATTGGAATGGAACCCTAAGTACAATTAATGGTCTAAACATGTGATTATAATGGTTTTAATAAACCCTAAAACTGGACAGCATCATATGTCGAACTTGTGCGTGTCATAGATCGAATTTTATAAGTACAATAATCTGGGTTTTTGTTGGAAAAGTTTATTTTATGTCTTAGTTAAGTTTTCCAAGTGGTTTGGTCGGATTTGGAGTTGTCTAAGTCGTATTTTTGAATTTTACAAAATCAAGTGTCAAAGCTGAGAAAACAGGTCTGAAATTTAGTTGTATTGTTTGATTTTTCATTTTCAAACCATAAGGAATTGGGAGTTCTCCTTTTACAGGAGTGATATTTATGACATAAATGAATTTCTGGGAGTTTTGGGAATTTTTCCAAGGTGTCTAAACAGGTCCAATAAGTGTAAACTTTTAAGGTGTATTTTCTGATTACTTTCTGGATAGGTCTGGACTTGTGATTTTCCATAGGCCATTTGGCATAGAGATAGAACCCACCAATTTTTGGAGACTCTTTTAAATCATATGGGAACCCCTGGGATTTTGCTTGATTTCATTTGAGCTAAGTAAGTATTTTATAAAAATCGCTAAAGTCTGGTCCGAATATGAGTTTAAGAAACTGAAAGATATAATATAATATCAATAGGTAACACACTTACAAAGGCATAAGAAGCTTATAAAAGGAACTAATAAGTATTATACGAATCGTAATCCGTGTAGATTCATTGAAGAAGACGTGGCGTCGTATCTTCGTGTTCGTTCATTCATTTGCTTTTCCCTCATTTGCGTTAAGGTACGGATATTCTGTCTTACTTTAAGACACTTGTGTTATCATACAGATATTCTGACCTTTTCAGTAAAGGTTCTGTATGATGTTCTTTTCGTTCGCTTTCCTATTATGTTTATTAGGATTCCCAATGCCATTGCTATGAACCCTTTCTGAATGTTTGATCTGTTACTTATCTGAACTTATGTTCTAGTGAACTATACAATATCTGATGTGAACTTATGTTAGGAAGACTTTGATATATATAATTGTTGAACCTTGCTATGGTTGATTATGAACTTCTGATTATGAACTCCTGCTTATGAATGTATGATATGCCACTGTGATATGAATTTCTGACTTCTGAATATCTGAATATGAACCTTATGATATGAAGTTATCTGATATGTTATTTGTGACCTTTATGATGAATTATGATCTGTGTCATGTATGACAATCTGTTTGACCTAAGTTAGTTTGACACCCGAGCCAAATATTTAACTAGTCATGGGGGTTCCATGTCCGTATCAGTGATGCACCTCTGACATGACTCTAGGGCAGTAGAGTGATGTTCTGCCACGTCCCTGGATGGTGGAGCATATTTTGTATATGTAGGAAGGGGCGTATGGATGCATCCTAGATCTGATCTGTTATCTGATATGTTTTCTGGTGAATGATGTCGTGTGCAATACGCGTCTTCACAAAATTTTGGGAGCTAGCTACTCCATTGGTTACTGAGGTCTCCCCTCTTATTATAAAAGGTATTCCGAGGTCACCCCTCCGAATAAGAAAGTTACTTCTGATATGATATGTTCTGGGCTTGTGGTAGTTAACTAAATCTTTATCTGTTATCTCTATGTTAAGTATTCTGATTATGATTCGGTATGTTCAAGTGTTTATGATTATGTGCTAGGCTTATTATATGTTATTATATGTGTTTATGCTTTTGTATGTTTATGAGATTACCGTCTGTTATGCTAAGATATGATTAATATGTTTAAACATGATTCGTATATCTGATATTATGCTAGTTTATTGTTACGTGAATGCGTCGATCTACGAGATGAATGTGCTAGTGTACAATTGAGTATTTTGAAAGTTTAGTATGTATGATGGTTCAGTTAATTTTATAAACGTGGCCTATCGGTTAGTTATCTGTCTGCATATGTGACCTGCCATGTCAAAACTCTGCTGATGTTAAGATTCGATCTGAGAACCGGTTTAGCTTATGATATCTGTTCTGATAATTGCTAATGGCTATGTTATGTCTTTGTCTGTTTGGTTATAGCTTGTCTACTGTGTCTTCTATCCGTATGTGTGACTGCCATGATTTGACTGCTAATTCCGCTGCTACAATATTGAATAAAGTGTGTTAAATGTAGATTAATTGATTTGTATGAATGCCGTGTTTACCTTCTAGGAACTGCTTCCGTTAGTCCTTAGACTTTTCGTTTGGTTTATATGTAATCTATCTTCTTGATATGTTAAGTGTCTGGATATTCTAATGTGCTTGCGTTTGTGTCATCAATATGCTATGTGAGTTTGCTCTTGATTGTTAGTTGTTCTTCCGGATTTCTGTGTGTTTGTGTTCCGCAGAATCCTCTATGATTCATTATGCTCACTCCGCTGCGACTTCGTTATTCGTTTCATTTGTTTCAGTTTGCATTTCTGTTTTGTTTAGTTTCCGTTTCTGTTATATCTGTTCACTGGGTTTTGTAAGCTCAGCCGCACTTTCTTTTCCTGCGGTAGGTATTAAGCATTCAAGATGAGCTTGTGGGATGGCTGATCTGGGTTTGAGAGTAGAGTTGAGAGCAAGACTTTACCCTAGAGATCCTAGATTTATTTTGATTATTAAGTTATTATGTTTTCTTTTGATTATTTTGTAAAGACTTCCGCTTTGTATAATACTTAAAGTTCTGATATGAAACTGTATTTGTGATATCTTTACCCTTGTCGGGTTGGGGTGTTACAAAATCTATGATGTAATATTTTCGCATTGTGTTATATCTACCTTTTTGTAGGGTGTATATATTCTCGTTTACAATCACATCTACAAAAATTATGAATATATAGAACATAGTCTGATTTATTGCTATGCTTTTCAAGTAGATTTAGTTTATTATACAAACACATTTTACAGATCTTCTGTTTCACAAGGACATATTGAAGGAGATATCAAGTGATGTTGGTTATATGCGGATTTACCATCAAACTGTAAGTAAAGTATTCATCCTTTTTCTTGGCATTATTTGAAACTCTATCCCACATAGGCCGAAGATAGAAGTTTTTAGTTAGTTATATACCATAGGTTTATGTATGTTGTATGTGTTGAGACTACTATCTGTACGTCTTCGAACGTCTTATCTCTCTCTCAGTTGAAAAAAATCTGAGAGGGTGTTGGAATATACGGAAACTCTTAAAAACTCTTAACTTTTTCACTTATGTTAGTACTCAAAATCATGTTTTGTTGGAGACCATGTTAATATTTGATTTCCCACATATTAAAAAGGAAAACGAATTGTGAAAGCTAATAAAAAAACAATAGAAATGTAAAATTGCATCACGTTTGATCTAACTCAACAGTCAATAACCAACATAAATTTTATTTGATTACTCATAGACATATCAAAACCTTTTATGACATGAACAAATTTTAATAGTTGAATGTTCATAGTGAGGATATCTTTTAGAAATCTTATATACTTATATTCATCCAGTGCCATATATATTTTCGTTCTAATGTGGTTTTACACATGCACAACAATGATGGTGATTGTCAACAACTACTATGTCAATCATCATGTTTATACTTATACAAATTAAAATAACCCTAAACGTTTTTCTCTCTGGTGAAAAAAGGCGACAAAGAAAACCCTCTTATGCTAAATCGTTTTCTGCCTAATCCGACCAAATCTGTGTGTTTGTGGATGCGACCTGTAATTGGGAAGTGTTAACATTCGTGTTTCTCTTCTTCTTGATCAGTTTTGCGTTCATAATCATTCTGTTTTTGGTTTTTTAGGTGATCGTTATTTTAGGGTTTTCTTTGTCGCCTTTGATTCTTATCATTCTTCAAATCCTGTTTCCTATCACTGTCGATTTATCTATTCCTTATTTAGGGATTGTATAATCGTTTTCTATCTATTGGATCTGAAGTGGTGGTTCCTGGTGGTCTTCATCGCTACACAATCCCTGTCTTTAGGGTTTGTTTTCTATTAACGATTATAAGGAAACCTTAGGGTTTCATTCTTTTGTAGCGATTAAGTTGGGTTTCTGTATTGGCGATTGGTTATCATTCAAGTTGGTTTGGTTTTTTCTAAATTGACTCTATATACAAAATCGCTGCTGGTTTGTTGATGTGCTATATATGCGAAACCCTTTTTAGGGTTTTATCTTTCAATCATTGTTGCTTGGTGCTTCATGGTAGAACGGATCCCTAATTTTTAGGGGTTTGTTTATTTTATTTACTGGAAGTGTACCCTTGTTAGGGTATTCATTAATGGTTGGTACCCTTGTTTTAGGGTTCGTATGTTCTTGTATGATGGCTGTTAATGTTTCGTGGGTTTATGAGAGAAGGGTTTGTTATCCCTTGCTAGACCTGATGGTGTTTCATTGTACCATTCTCAGTTTGCTGGTGTTGGTTTGCTTGATGTTTGGGTCTGGTATTTGTGGGTATTGGAAGTTGAGGAGTTGTTATTCGATCTGAGATGGGATTTCTTGCTGCTGCTACGAGTTGATTATCTTCCTACAGGTCGTTAGTGATGTCCTTTTTGTAAGTTAGGGTTTCGTAACCCTAGGTTTTGGAGTTATCGGATTGGTGCTGTCATGCAAATATGGTCGTTATTTGCATTTGGTGCTGATCATGGTGATATTGAAAGTTAAGTTTAATGATTTCTTATTCAAAAAATCTTTTTGGGTATTTCATGGTTATTCAGCTTTGCATCTAAACGCACACTGTTGGAGCAAGGTTACGCTTGCTGCTCTATCCGTGGTTTTAGAGTCTCCCACCAACCGTTGTGTGGTATTTGTGAGATGATTCTGATCATGAAGTTTTGTTTGTGGTATTCTTTGCTACTACAAATTGATGAGGTGTTGAAGAATGCTTAGTTGTTCTTAGTTGGATTCTTCATGGAAGTTAAAGTAGACCACATTAGTGACATAGAAGGCTCAAGTTTTTTCTTGAGTAGTATTGTAACTTTTTATGTATTTTTGTCATTTTTTGTTGGTTCATTTTAGTGTAAGTTATAAGAATGGTATGTCATTCTTATATATCGTGTCTGTAAGTGTCCTAAGGGACTGAGATGTGGGACTCACCCTCATCCTTTGTACCTCAACGTTTTTTGGAGTAATACATTTTACCGGGGTGAAAACCTTTTTACCCAAAAAAAAAAAAAAAATCATGTTTATACTTATCAACTTTGAATATTCAAGAATTTCTAAACCCATTGGTCCATACTCCATATTAAATGATTCTCTATATTCGCAAATCTTTTCACAACCACGTATGAGTTTAAAGTAATTTTGTCATGAGAATATTCAAAAGACCCTGGATTTTGCAAATCTTATTTCTTATTGGGAACCAACTGAGGCACTGAGCTACGAAATATGTACACAAAGTTTCATGGTCAGAGGGTCCTACTATTGGGCTCAAGCTTTAGCATAAAAAGAAGATAGCTACTAGACAATGGCCCAGCTGTTTTTGGGCTGAAGTGATGCTTACATATATTTACAACTAACACAGCGTTAAACGGTTGCCTAAGTGCTTATAAAAGTTAAACAACTTACAAAATTCCAATCATTTGATACGCTTGAAAACTTGTATGAATTTCAAACTTTTTTTAATATCTTTTTAATTATAAAACATGCTCTGGTGGAAAACAATTTATCTGGGGCAAATGTTTTTAAAACGAATCATACTTGCTATCATTTGCTTTTGTTGGTAGCGAATTTTTTTTTGCTTTTGTGTATAATTTTGTTTCAAATTATCCTTTTATGGTGCTATTTGACATTTTTGCCCTTCGGAAAAAATATTTTTTTCTATTAGCTAAGAGAAGCAAAACTGTCAAAAAATTCGCAAAATACAAAAAAATGATGAATTTGAAAGAAAAATACCTACAAAATCAAAAAATTGTGTTCGCTACCCATAAAAGAAATAGTGACAAGTATGATACGTTTTAAAAACATTTGCCCTTTTATCTTTACTTTTGCATAACTTTTTCAATTATAAGACGTGTTTTAGTGGAAAACATTTTAATCTTTAGTTTCGCCTAACTTAAAAAGTACAATTATTTTTTATGTCATTAATAATGGCTAAAAGCTGAGAAAGAGTGTGAGTAACTGTTAAATTTATACAAAGTGATGATCAATCACAAAATCAATTTATACAAAACTGAAAATTATGAGTATCAACCCAATCAACCACCCCTTATGGTTGATACTTCATATAGTGTTTATTATAATAAAAAAGAATTAAAGAATCTGAATACAGAAATTAACTAACAACTCTGAAACCAACTGTGTGAGAAAACGCACACAGAAAAACTCAAAAACTATCTATCTTAGATAGAAAGAAAAGCTTATATAGCCTTGACTAATAATATTGACTTCAATATCCCATCTTGCAACATAAGCTCCCTTCAACTTCCAAGATTGACACTAAAGCCCCTTGACCTTTCCTTTCCTTGCTATCAACAAACCTGCACACATAAAACAAACAAAAAACAAGAATATACAAATGACATAATAAGCCCTCAGCTTATCTTCCAACATTCCCCCTTAAGCTAGGGCTTATAAAAGTCCTTAAGCTTCAACATATCACAGAATTTTCTGTGCTCAATCACACTCAACCCCTTTGTAAAAATATCAGCAACATTATTTTCAGATTTGACTTTGATGGTTTTAATAATGCCTTCAGCTATCTTTTCCCTTATAAAGAACAAATCAATTTCAAAATGTTTTGACCTTTCATGAAGAACAGGGTTTGCTGCAATTTGCATTACACTACTGTTATCACAATACATTTATACAGGAATATCAACCTGCAACTTAAGATCTTTGCAAATCTTTAAGATCCACATGATCTCACAAGTAACATTATACAGCCCTGAATTCTGCCTCAGCAGAAGATCTTGCTAACACAGACTTCTTGCTTTTCAAAGAAACAAGATTACTTCCCAGATATACAGCAAACCCAGTCACACATTTTCTAGTAATTTTACATTTTGCCCAGTCAGAATCAACAAAACCTTTCATATCACAACTATCACTTTTGCCAAATGAGATCCTTTACCTAGTGACTCTTTAAGATATCTTAAAATTCTAAAAGCAAGTTTCAAATGAGATTGCATTGGACTATGCATCACCTGACTTAAGCAATGTACAACATAAGACAGATCAAGCCTAGTCAATGTCAAGTAAATAAGTTGCCCAACAAGCTTTTGATAATTGTTCACACCAAGTAAAGGCTCATCTTTAACTTTATTGTTCTGCAATTGGTGTCTTACTTGGTTTACAAGCAAGCATCCCAAACTCAGCAAGAACCTCTAAACAGTATTTCCTTTGAGTAAGACACAATCCAGTATTATCTTCTAAAACTTCTATACCCAGAAAATACTTTAACTTTCCCAAATCTTTAATAAGAAACTTTGTTCTTAGAAAATCTTTAAATTTATTAATCTCATCAACATTATTACCAGTAATGACAATATCATCCACATATACAAGTAAAACAAGAAAAACATCTTTATCAGTTTTAGTGAACAAAGAAAAATCACTTTTACTTTGACAAAAACCATTTTCCTTTAGCACGGAAACAAGTTTCTCATTCCACTTCCTTGGTGCTTGTTTTAAACCATATAAAGACTTGTTTAGCTTGCACACCCTATTATCATTCTTATCAAAATATCTGATAACGCTACACGCGTCGTTCGGGGTCAAGGAAACTTCCTTTTCTTCGAGCAAGTTTTATAACACCCTAGGCAGTGAACCTAATCGTTGTAGTGTAGTAATTAGGGTAAGCCACGGGTATTGATATCGTTCTCTAGGGGAATAGGAATGCTAGTGAGAAGTTACTACGCTAAGGTTGAGGTTGAGGAAGATTATTTT